>LUCM01006275.1:0-36917 GCA_008360955.1 Fasciolopsis buskii
CGTGGTGACAGAAAACCTCCAATCGACGAACATCGCCCACACGCTTGCTCTACGTCTCGCAAACGTACAACAGAACTGAGCGCACTGCAGCACAGTACACATGACCTTTCAACTTCAGTCAAATATCAGGCCGACGCCAGAAGTGCTTCAGTCCAGCTTTAGCTGCCCGACCCTTGGATATACGCGTTTACCTCCACTGACGAGCTACCATCGTTGGACACGCAGCTACCAAGGTAGGTGAAGTGGTCCACAGTCATTAGTTCCTCTCCATCCACTATCAAGTTCGGTGCTGCTGTCGTCCAGTCCTGTAACAGCACTTTGCGCTTTGAAGGTGCAAAGCACATGCCAAACCGAGCAACCGATCTCGACAGAATACCTAATGCCCGTTGTGCATGGTCCGCAGACTCGAACAGGCACACGACGTCGTCTTCGTAATTGTCTGCTGGTTATTGGGTGTTTAGTTCCCTGTTTTCCCTGTACAGCTTTTTGTCCTACTGCTTCTGGAGAACCGGACTCTTTTTCGGCCCATATTGTCCCCTTGTAAATTCAAAGTATCCGCTTTTCAGCTTCCTTGCGACTTTAATAATGGAAACTGTTCTTGAGCAGCAGCGCCGGTATCATGAAGAACGCGAACGTCTCATCAATGAATTAACGAAAGAAATGATGTTTCAAGGAACCACAGTAGGTTTATTTTGTCGTTGATCTGCTTCACTGTTTCAGCACAAGGAAAAACTGAATTCGGAACTTCGTCTCCGGATTATGTATGATGTAAGTGAGACTGATATCTGTTTCACTTTGCAGCGATACCTGGATTTAACTCGGGACCTAAGAGATATGTACGAAGACAGGGATGGGTGAGTTTCACTCATAATGTTTTTTTCATTTTAAATCAAGGGATTCAAATGGCATTATGCAGTTTTCACACCACTGCCTTCGGCATTGAGAAGGAGGATATATGGTTTTCGTTAGTAGCCATCTTTGGATGCTTTTGGTGCACTGATAATGAATGCCTAGCATTTGCTGTAACGACAACGTTTAAGGAACCCTGAAGTCGTATTATTATTGCTTGTGATTAGTACCATTACCTTAATACAGGTTTGTGCTACGGCCCATAGCTGTCAGCATCGTGGCCAGGAATTCGTTGTTTGTCCTCTTCCGGAGATAGAGTTCTAGTAACAGAAGATTCTGATTTGCGAAACTGACAATAGTCAGGTGGATTAAGCGTCTGTCATATCAAAGGTCAGAGATTCCAATCTGGAATTCGTCGGTCACTAGCGGTAGTCGGCAGTTCGTTGTCTCCCGGCACATTTCCTCGCTTGATCACTTGGAACATTGTTCGGTTCTATGCCAAGTCTCTTGTTCATGGTTGTCGGTTTCCTCGGAAGCTGTGAATCATGCTAACCAACGTTGTGGTTTTTACTTCCGGCTGCACAAAATGCGGTAGACATTTAAAGGTTTCGAATGAAGAAACTATCTTTTGATAATGGTTTACACCATCGATCTGAGTGCATTTGTTTTACTTTAAAGGTATGTGTATGGTGAGAGAAAGGCGACTTTCTTTGTTGTTTTCTTAAAAAAAATTACGGCGTGCATCATGTATTCACATGAGACGATAAGGGCATGATGTAGTACCACAGCTAGCTTTAAACATCGGTCTTGACAGTGAGACTATGATTTAGATATATCCAGAAAGTTACCGGTAACGGGGCTTTATTATCGAGGTTTTTAACATTAAATTGGCTACGAAATGAACATTCTCAACCATTCAGTCTTTTGGTTGTGTGGAAATCTCACCCGAGTTTTTGTTCGTTCGCTAGCACTTATATTAAAAATATGCCCATATAGATTATACTTCCTTTGAAATCCGACATGTCTGGTGGCTTCTGATTCTGTTAATTCAAATATCTTCATCCTTTTTTCAAAGGCTTCGGAAGGTGGATATTCAAGCATTGTCTGGACCTAACGAATTCAACGAGTTCTACGGTCGCCTGAAAAATATCAAAGATTTCTATGCTAAATATCCAGACGAGGTAACCTGATTTGTTCAGTTTGTGTACTCTGCCTTAGATTTCTATCCCCATGGCCGCAGATTTTGAAAAATACAGAGAGATGCGCGAAAAGCCAGAAGAGGCCGGAGCCACGCTCATCGAGTTTACTGATGAAGAGGGTTATGGTCGATTTTTGGACCTTCATGATGTGTACAAGAAATATCTTAATGTAAAGGGAATGCCGGTAGGTTTGAACTGTTTAATGTAATTTTTTAGCGAATCGATTACTTGACGTACATCTCGTTCTTTGATCGTTTGTATGATATTTCGCGAGATAAAAAGGGGATCGCTTATAAGACGTGAGTTTCTAATTCTCATCCGCCCGAAATGTTCACGGGTTTTCATTTTCTCTAGTTACTTGGAAGATTTGCTCGGTTATCTGGAGGACTTTACTTCTCGTGCAAGACCGCTAGTGGATTTAGAAGTGGTAAGTATTTTCACTTAGCCAACCTGTCCCTGACCAGCTCCTTGCATATCATGCAAAAGCCGTCCCGGAAACCTCTACCCATAACCATGATGTTCAGACTGTTTTACTGTTTGGTTGCTTGCTCGGATAGTTTGCTGAGGAGGTGGCTAAGTACAAAACGCGTCACGACCACTTCTCTCGGCTCACCATTGTATATACTACTCCTCATAAAAGTTAGTTGAATGATCAATCTAGCTTCAATTATCTTTTACCTGTCTTTGATTCATTTTAATTAACCCGAATCAATTTGCACTGCTGTCGTTTGCGTTTATCCTGGAAATAGGAAACAAGGGAAGCGCTGGAGAAATTCGACTCTCAGTGGTCTGAGGGCACGTTTACTGGATGGGGACGTGAAGCGGCCTCAGCCCTAACTCATGGTGGTGCACACTTGGATCTGACAGCTTTCACAGCCTGGGAAGAATTGGCGTCGCTTGGTCTTGATCGTCTGAAATCCGCATTGCTCGCCCTAGGCCTGAAGTGCGGCGGCACACTAGAAGAACGTGCACGACGCTTGTGGGCTACAAAAGGAAAATCTCTCGAAGAACTGCCGGCTGATTTGTTTGTGACGAAGCAACGTTCTACGAAAGGTTTTGCGAAAACTGCTGCCTGGGGTCAGATGCCACCGTGAGTTTGCTTCTTTGCCACTGACTCAGTCTAGTTTAAGTCTTTTCATTGCTAAATGATATATTGAAGCGTGCTTTTTATCTGTTTGGGATATTTTGAAATGCAGTGTCAATTTTTGTCTGCGTCAATACTGAACTGCTACTATAGTGTTTTATTTGCTATTATATGCATGCTCATCAGAAGTCTCCCGTTCGAAAGAGGTCAAATTCATCGTGAGTTTTTTTGATGATATTCTCTTGGTTCTATTATCGTGGGATTTTATATTACTATAATACAGTGTGGTGTCCGATCACCTTTAACAGATTCAGCGTGACGTGAGTTAGTTTCATATATTGGGGTAACAAGCCGATATTTCATTTCTGCTGCTGGCAACGCCGTCAAAAGTTAAAATTTGGTGGGATTCATTAGCAGGTCTGGGACCAGTTCAGTCCTTTCGAACATAAACACAGTGCGATATCTCAGTAAAGGTAGTCCATACGGTCGGCATGTCACATGCAACTGAATCAAACGAAATACACAAACCCACGGTTGTGTTTCGGGCAGAATACTGTTGCTCGATTGCAGCTCCAGTACCAACACACACACACACACAGCGAATCATTCGATTTAGGCCGGTGAATGCATGTGCACTGACTAGAAGACAGATGGAAGATAGTCAATTGAGGTCAACAGTCCAGCCACTCACAAGCCATCGCAGTTTGCTTTGCTTTCGGATGCCATAGTTATTCTTGGATCACGTACGCACATACACCTAGCACAGGCGAAGTGAACAAAAAACTAAGGTTTAAGCCTTGTACGGTGTACAACTGAACCACTGGTCAGTGAGAGCTTGAAGTATCACGTAGATTTAAGACATTCATCGTTCACATGCGGGGTGAGGCGTCAGCGGGCAGCACAAGAATGTAAATCTTCGGCGGCTGTTTCGTTCTTTACCAGGGAACCTCTGATTTCGATCGGGTTGTTCACATGGGGCACAACAAACCTTTTCTCCGCTTCCAATACTGTTTGCGCATTTTCCTTTAAACATGACAAATTTCGCTCTTTTATTTCTTCCAAATCCCTTACCGTCGTCGTCCGCCATCGTATGTTCTTTTTGATCCTCATATGTTAATGCACTTTTTTAACAGACTTCTAAAGAGACCGACTTATTTTCGCGCGCGAGCTATTCAACAGCTCTACCTACTTATGGCACTTTCGATTGTTAGCGACCGAAGTTGTGCTTCGATTGCACCTTCGGTTTTCCTCTTTGTAGCTCTTCGATTGAGTTCGGCGCAGTTTTCGTGCTGGTCGATTATCTAACATCAGTGTACAGTCACTGGCCCATTTTCGAGTGGTTTCTCCAGTGTCTCTTCCCGTCGTTGCTGTTTTAATTTTTATACATTGGAGCTTTAATCTGTTGTGTCAACTTCCGTCACTCTTACTCGTGGATCTCCTGCATGGGCATAGAAAGCTGTTGATGCAAACTGTTAGCCCCAGCCTGTTTTAACTGTTAGCTTTTTCTCAAGAACCCCTCAGTTGTATGCTTTCTTTGTCCGTCGTAGTTGCTGCCTTCCAAAATAAGATAAGTCAATTGCTTCGTGTTGCGCTTCCACTTTTTACAAACTAGGTATTTGATTGGGATTTCCCCCCATTGTGGTTCGTGTTCGTCACACAATGACAATAGAGACATTGGTGTTAGCAGTGTAATGTAATCTTTCGAGCTTTCTCTTATTCCTAGGGTCCTTACCGAAAAGCAGCGAGAAGTTGCTGCACTGGAAGCGCGTATCTACCGACTTAGTGAATTACTTAAAGAAATACGCGATGCGACCATTGAGAATGTTCAGCGACGTCAAGCCCGCGTAGGATTCGAACGAGACGAAGAGGACGCGGATGCTGATAGAGGGGCTGGTGGCGAGGGCGGTGAAGGAGGTACTGGAGCGGACGAAGATGATGATGATATTCCCTATAACCCGAAAAATTTACCCCTGGGTTGGGATGGTAAGGTGAGATTATCTGTGATATCTTCATCCTAACTGAATGATCAAATTTGGTTCTTTGAACTCTCGTTATCCTGTGGCCAATTGAATCACTAGTTTAACTTACTAGGTTACCAGTCGTTATAGGTAACCACGGCGGATTCCCTCCAAGCAGTATAGACCGTTTCGTGACCCTAGTAAACTGACTCGGTACGCGGTATGTAACACAAAGGAAGCCAGCACTCATCGGAAGTGGGTTGCACGTTTGGTGACCTGGAGCGGAAATCTCACGGGCCGAAGCCCATGGTATGCATTTCACATCGTGGAGTGCTTACACTATCGGAATCAATTTGGCGCTCACAGTCTGGCAATTGCTGTTGCTGCCTAAGGCACTGAGCTGACGCTGTCTCAAATCTGTGATTGACCATCTGTGCAATGCTAAAAGCTCTTGAACAATGCACCTGTTAGGATACTCACGAGCGGTCTTTCCTCTGGGTGGTCTAAACTTAGTTGATGCCTTCTAATACCAAATTTGATTCGAAAGCCATTCATTTATCAGACTAATGTGATTCTTTTGATTTCAATCTTGTTAGTGCGCGTAATCGCCGTTTTCGGCGATGTATTTTTCTTTTTAAACGATTTCCAAGGTGCAGTATCGCTTTCAGTGAGCCGTTTTCTTTTCGAATCTCCGATATCTTGTATGGCATCGAAGTTACCCACCGTGTCCACTGTATTAATGTTTTCAAATCGTTTTACACAAATATCCAGTTGGGTTTATGAGAGTTTTTTGCGGCGGTTCATCACTGGACCTGTCCATCGGCGTTTTTCGCCATCATTTCCTTCGAAATCGAGATGGCGGTAGGGGTAGCCCTATCTACATGTGAGCATAAAAGCATATACTTGACGACAGCCTTTTTGACATAGCTGTGCTGTATTATTTCTAGGGGCTGAAGGCGTGCCGATAGTCAAATGGATTAAACATCTGTCGCACCTAAAACGTCAATGGTTCGAACTCCAGATTCATCATCGTCATCACCATCGTTCAGCGTTACACAGCAAGGCAAGCCTCACTGACCACTGCCTTTTCCCCAAGGTTACATACGTCTATAAAAAGAGTGAATATCCTAGGGGAACCGGGGGTAGACCTACACAGACAGGAAAAGGTTAGAATGCTGCTGCGGCCAACACAGGGAACACAGCCTAACCCTACAAACGCACGTGTTTCGAATCATTCGATGGAAAATAACAATATCATCGTCACTGTTTACGGTTCATTGCCATATCCTTTAGTGTCTGCAGTCAGCTAATTGATGGGTCTTTCGGACTCCAGCCACGAAGACGTGAGACACCTACTTTACCTAAGTTCACTTTACATTTTCTCATTCCATGTTGCCGCATCATCTGCTGATCTCCACAGGGCTTGTTCAACTCCGTGGGGAGAATGCAAAATGGGGCACAGTGTAGCAGACGAGTGTTCATCATACCTAACACATGACCCAACCAACGTAATCTGTTAAGTTTCATGTGCTGAAATAAGGTATTCTGAGAGCCGGGACCTACTATTAGTTTCCTGACCTCCACATTACTCACTCAAAACCAGTTTACTCTTTAAGGTACAAAGTATATGCCAAACTGAGCCACGTACCTCAAGAGTCTGCCTAACGCACATTGTGCATGGTCCACAAATTCGAACAGACACAACGTGATCTGTCTAATCTTGGTCACACAACTTTTCTCCATTTATCAATTCAATTACTACATCCTGGGGACTTCCTAAAGCATCTTCCATCACCTCGTCCATGACGAAGTTGAGCAGAAATGGAAAGATGGGACACCCTTGTCGAACGCCGCTTTGTTTCGAATGAACGTGATAGTTCAACATCTACCCTCACGCGACCACACGTATGCAAGTACAATGCTGGCAACAGGTTAACCAACTTCGCTGGCATTCATTCCGATGGAGAGCATTGACTAGTGCTGGTCGATCTACTGAGTCGAACGCTCCTCTCTTGTGTAGAGAAACCAAGGTCGTAGGGCGGCGGTGTGTGTGTCTGTGTGGCGCGTTTCGAGTACTTGGCGAAGCGTGAATATCTGGTCGAGGCTCTCCATTCCTATTACACGACTTCACTAACCGAAGTTCGCCGGTGTCGCCCACCGCTGTCGCGTATAATCTTTAACAGTGTTTGACTGTTACCTGAAGCGGACGCCACTTCCATCTCTTCGGCTACCTTAACCCACCAGCTTTCGCAGTCATTCCTAAGGCTTATGGTCAACTGACGCTGCAACTACCGACGCATCTTATTCATTTCCTTGCAGTTATGCAGCTCGCGTTTTTGCTCCATTGGACCCAGCGACTCTTGCGAGATCAAGTGTTTTTGATGAACGCTAGATCTGAGTCCGCAGGCGAAATCTGCTGCCAAATGCATCGCCTGCTTAATTTGATCCCACTGATCGTCTACATTGCTATTGGTTGCAGTTCTTAGTTCCTCGGATAGTTTCTGTTCGTAACTGTTGCGAACAGCCGAATCAGACAAACGTTCGACAGCCAATCGGGTTTGTGGCCTGCATCGATGGCCATTCAGCTGCAGCAAAAATCGCATTGAAACTAACGCATGGTCCGATTCGACGTACGTGGTCCAGTACGATGTACAGTTCTGGACAGAACCGCGCCAACGGTAGCTAACTGCGAAATGGTCAATCTGACTCAAAGTACCTGTCGAGTTAGAGCGCCATGTCGCAGTGCGACGCGAACTGTGTCGGAAATTCGCACTAGATAGGAATAAATGATTATCTGCACAGAATTGGAGAAGTCTTTCTCCGTTGTCTGTTTGCTGAGCAGGCAAGGCGCATCGCCCACCTAAACAGGACTCCGATTCACTAAGTTTTCCAACGTGTGCATTAAAACCACCTGCCATCACTACAATGTCAGACCGTTTGCTCTTCCGAACAAGAGTGACGAGGTAATCGTAAAACTTGTCTTCCTCCATGTCAGTGCTGCAGTCTGTTGGAGCGTACACCAGTCTCACGGCGCATAAGCGACTGTTGACTGTGATCTAGCTTAGAAGGGCTGCTTCAGCCTTCACACGTAGGAGTATTCCTACTCCGCGTTGACCTTGATCTGCTTCCTTTCCCGAGGTTCGCAAGTAATATCTTGAGGAGACATTTGCGGCAGTTGGTTGAATTACTCTACTCTACTCGAATCCTGAATTCTTGTTTCACTCACACAGCAGACATCAATCGAAATTGAGTCCATTGTCAGAGCCAAACACGCCTGTTGACCAGCCTGCATTAAAGTGCGCACATTGAAGGAACCCAGATGCAGAGGCTGACGAGGCTTGAGAAAATGTGAGCTAGCAGACGGAAAACCATCTGCTACACTACTTGACAATAAACCGTTGCGAGTATCAGATGTGGTGTCAGTGAGGATATAAAGGATAAGCAGAAGGGCCAAAGAGATTTGGTTGGGGACAGAAGAGACAGATTGAATAAAAGAGAGGGAACTCTGAGCAGTAGCATGCTTATCAATACCCAATCACCCACCATTCGATGCAATGGGCAGTGCGGTCCTGATTATCCTGTGCGACGACCGATGCAGTATGGAATTATTTGTAGGCGTGTAACTCTTGGGGAATATTGGACAAGTACTGCTAGAGAGTCCAGCCGCTAAACGGAAGAACGATTAGGGTTCTCAACCAAAGCCTTTGGTTCTGACAAGAACCTGACCGCAAAACAGCGAGGTACAGCTGAATGGAATCCCATCTACTTGGATCAATTAGTCTTCCACTCGTTTTTCCGACTGAGCTGCTAACTCAGATTAATCCCCGACTTAGAGAACCAGCAGACTACTTCGTCAGGCCTCTACCCATTGACCTTCCAGGCATGATTGGATCTTCGGCTTGAGATAAGCCATCCTGTATAGCTCGTTGGATCATGGAGGCACGCAAGCCGTCACGTCACGTCAAGGTGCAATCTCGTTGTGACGGAATTCCAGATCCGGCGGTTTCTTCGTTGGTAGGTGACAAGTTGCTGCCGCACGACCCATTATCACACCTCGTCTACTGTGACCTTGTTATTCCGTGCGTCTCAAAGCTTCAGAGACATGGTCACTGATCCTCTTCTCCATATAGTGATCTCCAGTAGCTTTGGGGTATGCTCCTTCCACTGCACACACGCGTAAATTGAGTCACAAAGAAATTGGTCCCTCCCTAGCAGTGATTATGCTGCCGCACCAACCACACTGTAAGGTGATGATTTGTCGCTGAGTAAGTGGAGGACCCGATTAGTGTGTACCAATCTGAGTGGTCTGTATTGTCGATGTGGTATTTGATTATACATCAAGGGTCTGTTGTGCTCTGCAGCCGGCAGATCGGGCCTGCTCCGTTGCTCAGAAATATCGCTGTTGAAGGCAAGATAGGCGGAGACCATCAGTATCTAAACACCAGTTTCTTCAGATCCTTGGGTTATGATTGGGATGTTACATCATTAGGGCCGGAGTTCAGGGAAACGTATTATTTCCGTAGTTCAATCTTCGAATCGTGTCACAGTGTCCATTTAAACATCAGTTTTCAGGCTTTGATCGTTCTAGATATGGGGCTGTAAGATTCATGATGTTTTTCCGTATCTCGTTCTCAAAACAAGGCAATCACCTTGTGCAATGTTTTCAGTTCATTCACAGAACTTGGATAGGAAACCACAAGGCGACGGCTACGAGGATGTTGTTCACAGCCTTCTTCCAGCACATCAGATGCTGGCATTGTGTAACTACTCTCTAATTCTGATCTTTATCGGATCATCGTCTTGATGCCAGGTCATTTGCCTACTCGTTGTTTTACCCTTGGTTAGACCGTTAAAATTAGCTGTGCAGGGTTGAAATTACGGGGACGGGTTTGCTTGATATATTCTGCTTGTTCTTCTATGCATTGGAGATATTCTTGTAATGCATATAGATTGTCTATGTTTTCTACCTGTCATTTATTTTTTACTTGATCTTGTGTTCTTGCAGCCCATTCCTTATTGGTTGTATAAATTACATGGCCTGAACATGTACTACAGTTGCGAGATTTGTGGAAATCAAACTTACCGCGGACCAAAAGCTTTTCAGCAGCACTTTTCCGAATGGCGACACGCTCATGGCATGCGGTGTTTGGGCATTCCCAATACAATTCATTTCGCTCATGTCACTAAAATTGAGGACGCGTTAGCTCTTTGGCAGCGGATCCGCACAATGAAAGAGAACGAACGTTGGCGTCCTGATTTAGAAGAAGAATTAGAAGACTCTTCGGGCAACGTAGTCTCGAGGAAAACGTATGAAGATCTGAAGCGACAAGGTTTACTGTGACCAATCAAATGCCACCCAAGCTCTCCTGTCGTTGTTGTCTCCGGTCGAGTAAATTCGACGTGTTAACAAAACTTCCCATCTCCGCTGTATTTAATTATACGTATTTCTATTTTAGATGTTCATTCTGATCTACCAAAACGTGTGTGAATTTTGTGTGTTTGGTGATTTACGTGATCAGTGCTAGATAGAGTGCACTATCTTTGTTCGCTTCGTAGCGTTGCCGTGAAAGTTACCTTCGGTGTCATCTTTTCTCTCTTGATGCATCGCTCGGTTGTTTCTTATGTTAAAACATTTAGCTACATCGTTCGCGCGCACGCTGTTTACTCTTGTTTTCCGGAATAGCTCCTTCCACCGCCACATCGCAAGTACATCCCAGGGCATTTGGAGCTGATCTTAGCACAAACGAAAATGAATCTGATCGGTCCTGTTTCCGGCTCTTTTATTAGGGTAAACTGGGAAGCCAGTGTGTGTATTCCAGTGACTTATCCTATGGTGTCAATGTCCAGGTCACCAGTAAAACGTGAAAGCAATAAGCTATTTCATTGTGCTTGTTAGGAATCATTAGGGGTTTAAATCTGCCGTGCCGGGACTGGAGCTTGAGCCCATGAGCAACGAACCTGAGTCGGTCACCTTAGTCATCAACCCATCCGGGTTAGCTCTTCATGATTCGCTAGAAATCGATGGAACTTTATATGGTACCCTTACTCATCATCTATTTTTCACGATTACAGATCGTTTTTTACAGCAGGGGATTTGTGTGGTATACAGTATCTGTGCAGGTAGCTGACCTACACGTATCAAAATCATTAAAACAACCCTGACATCGTGATCGAGCTGGACAGAAATACAGTTGTTTACTAGGTAGCGTTATTTCTCAACTCACTGTATGAAACCCTGGAAGAACTGTAAAGCTGCTGTGTCCTCGTTGCCTACTCGCCAAGTCCCGTTTGGGGTCTGGGGGACGAGAAACAGTTGTTTTTCAGCATTTTCTGATATCGGTTAGCATGTGTTACACATGTAAATGAGCACAGATCCATACATTTCCTTAGTGTACAAATTGCCTGAGTTGTATTCGGATGTCTGTTCAATATCAAGGTTTTTCAATGTGTTTTACAAAGATCCTGGTCACCAATTTTCTCCTTCGCAGTTGGGTTCAAGTAATTTAACTAGTGGTTTTTAAAGAAAGTTTTTGCTTATTATGACACTAATTATTAAGTGTTCGTTTTTTTCTCATTCCATTTGTGCTGTTTGATTTCACCTACGTATTTGCGCATGTCGGATTGCGAAGTGTGTACAACTCTAAGCGGTACTCGACTTGCTGTCATCAGTTTTTGCCTGGGGTCTATCCGTAGCTTTTTCCCCTGGCTGTGGGCCAAAAGCTTCGAACATTAATACCTCCCTCCCATCTGACAAATAGTTTCAGATTCTTGAAGTGTCAGTAAACTTAAAGTCGTCAGTTTGTGAATGTTTTCACTAGATTGTCAAGAGCCTTCGAGTGTGGAAGTGATATTTTTCTATCGGGTTTGATTTCTTTCTTTGCAAGTGATTGTTACTAGCGTGATTGTAGTGGACAGTGGTTCTTTGTTTTTCAGCCTTGTCTCAATGGAACCTGAGACGGTGAAGGAAAAGAATAATGATGCCGTTACTGATACTTCACAGAAATCAGAAGACGTGCCAAATTTGGGAGAAATTAAGGGGAGCGAGCCAGATATCCAAGAAGTTCCTCTGTGTGAAGGTATTTCATCGCAGGTATACTGCTGTTCGTAAAATTCTTTTTCAAAGCGTTTTTTTCCCGCGAAGCCTTTCGGTTCTGTAATTTTCGTTGTCCTAGGCTGGGTGTCGGCCGTCATTCTAATATAAGCGTGCCAATATTTAACTCCAATCCATTACTTTTCAGTTTTGAAGAGGCCCTATCGCGCCGGTGTTCTTTTAAGAGCTCTCGATAGATAAAATGTTTCCTGTCGTTTTGGAGAGCTGGTCATCTGATTTAGCTATTCTGCCAGGTAACTCGTCTTCCGTTCTGAAGGTGTTTCTTCGTCGCCCGATCTTTATTGTGCTCGTAAAGCTAAACCCATCCTTTTAAAACTTATCTGTCGACAAACAAGCTCGTGACATCCTCAGTTTTTTTGCTCCATTAATGTCAGATGTCTAGCTCTTTAAGCTGATCCCTTATAACCTATTATGGCATCCTCACTTTTGGGAGTTCAGACCGTTCTTCACCCAAAAGTAAACAAATGAACTTTTTGAAAACTAAGTGTTGCCAGTTCCACTTGCGAAGCGCATGATGTTTGAACTCCAGTGCGAAATCGTTCCGGGCGCCAATATTCCGAAAATCAAACAATGTCGAACCAGTCATATGACTGACCTACTGTTTCAAATCACGCAACCAGAAATACGATAACCATGTCCGAGAGTAGCAGGATATTTAGCGGAAATCAAGCACTTTCGAAGTAGGAGCATTTTAGCCGCGTGCGGAGTCGGAGTCATCTTGGTGATGTGGGGAATTGAGGGATTCCATATAACAACTGCAATCATGCAACTGAAACCGATCCTGTCTTCTTTGCGAGACTTGGTCTCTCCGTGTTGAGGATGCCTGGTGACTTTCTGTGTTCGACCATCGATGTCTCCGAAGCATTGTTCGTGTCTGGCGGGAACATTGGGTGAGCAACGACGAGATGCGTTATCGTGTGTTGGATGCAGAAGACAGTCATCCTCTGACTGAGTTAATCGATATAAGTCGCGTTTACTGGCTTGGACAGTTATTGCATTTGCTTTCCCATCGTCTACCTCTTCTTGCTCTTTTTGCAAGTGCTGGGCGAGGCTGGAAGAAGCGATGTTGAGGTCAGGCTATGCCTTGGCGTAAAGATATGATTGAGTTAGCTNTAGTCCTGACCTCGGTTGGTGCCTCCCACCTTGGTGGTTGAGGCCCAAGAGATGCGGATTGTTGTTGTTTGGAGACGTTGAGAGATATGGCTCAGAATGGAAGTCAATGGCGCGAAAAGTATGGTCTGTCTGTGGAACTCATAGCCACTGAGAATAATCCGAAAATAACCAAAAAGTCACAAAATGTTTACAGTAAAATAACAAAAAGACAACTGTTTTGTCGTTGTTTATTAGTATTGTTATTGTTTTTATTATTATCATATTATTATTTTTGTGTTCTCCCTTATCCATTTTCTGTATAATCCCACTCACATGTTGTGTTGATACTATGCTAGTTTGCAAGTCGATATAAAATCTGTACCAAATGTCCCCTCCGGAATTCATCATCATCGTTCAGCGTTAAACAGCAAGGCAATCCTCACTGACCGCTGCCTTTCTCCAGAGTTACACGTTTATATGAAGAGTGAATATCAAAGGGGAACGGTTCACTGCCATATCCTTCAGTGTCTCCAGTCACCAAGTCGAAGAGTCTTTCGGACCCCAACCACGAAGGCGTGAGACACCTACTTTACCTAACTTCGCTGTACATTTTCTCATTCCACGTTGCCACGTCATCTGTTGGCCTCCACATGGCTTCTTCCATTCCTTAGGAGGAAAACAAAATAAGGCACGATATGGTAGACGAGTGTCCGTCATACGCCACACGTGACCCAACCAGCGTAGTCTACTACTAAGTTTCATACGTTGAAACAAGCTATTCTCAGAAGTGGCACCCAATACCAGATTCCTAACCTCAATATTACTCACCCGGTCACTCCATCCAATCCTAGCCATACTACGTAAACATCGGTTGTCGAAAACCTCCAACCGACGAGCATCACCCACACGCATACTCCACGTCTCTCAACCGTACAACAAAACTGAACTAACTCACTGCAGAACAGTACACACGACCTTTCAACTTCAGTCAAATATCAGGCCGACGCCACAAGTGCTTCAATCCAGCGTAAGCTGCACGAGCCTTGGATATACGCAGACTTACCTCCAATCCCGAGCTACCATCGTTAGATACGCAGCTACCAAGGTAGGTGAAACGGTCCACAGTTATTAGTTCCTTTCCATCCAGTATCAAGTTCGGCAGTGCTGTAGTCCAGTCCTGTAACAGCACTTTGCACTTTGAAGGTGCAAAGCACATGCCAAACCGAGCAACCGATCTCGACAGAATACCTAATGCCCGTTGTGCATGGTCCGCAGACTCGAACAGGCACACGACGTCGTCTGCGTAATCTAGGTCGCACAGCTTCCATCCACCTCCCAGTTCCAATCCTACGTCCTGGAGATCTCCTAAAGCATCTTCCATCACCTCGTCCATGACGAAGTTGAACAGGAATGGAGAGATGGGACACCCTTGTCGAACGTCACTAGTCGTTTCGAATGAACTTGACAGTTCACCGTATACCCTAACGCGACCATAGGTATGCGAATACAATGCTCGCAACAGGTTAACCAACTTCGCTGGCATTCATTCCGATGGAGAGCATTAACTAGTGCTGGTCGATCTACTGAGTCGAACGCTCCTCTCTTGTGTAGAGAAACCAAGGTCGTAGGGCGGCGGTGTGTGTGTCTGTGTGGCGCGTTTCGAGTACTTGGCGAAGCGTGAATATCTGGTCGAGGCTCTCCATTCCTATTACACGACTTCACTAACCGAAGTTCGCCGGTGTCGCCCACCGCTGTCGCGTATAATCTTTAACAGTGTTTGACTGTTACCTGAAGCGGACGCCACTTCCATCTCTTCGGCTACCTTAACCCACCAGCTTTCGCAGTCATTCCTAAGGCTTATGGTCAACTGACGCTGCAACTGTCGACGCATCTTATTCACTTCCTTGCAGTTATGCAGCTCGCGTTTTTGCTCCATTGGACCCAGCGACTCTTGCGAGATCAAGTGTTTTTGATGAACGCTAGATCTGAGTCCGCAGGCGAAATCTGCTGCCAAATGCATCGCCTGCTTAATTTGATCCCACTGATCGTCTACATTGCTATTGGTTGCAGTTCTTAGACCCTCGGATAGTTTCTGTTCGTAACTGTTGCGAACAGCCGAATCAGACAAATGTTCGACAGCCAATAGGGTTTGTGGCCTGCATCGATGGCCACTCAGCTGCAGCAAAAATCGCATTGAAACTAACGCATGGTCCGATTCGACGTACGTGGTCCAGTACGATGTACAGTTCTGGACAGAACCGCGCCAACGGTAGCTAACTGCGAAATGGTCAATCTGACTCAAAGTACCTGTCGAGTTAGAGCGCCATGTCGCAGTGCGACGCGAACTGTGTCGGAAATTCGCACTAGATAGGAATAAATGATTATCTGCACAGAATTGGAGAAGTCTTTCTCCGTTGTCTGTTTGCTGAGCAGGCAAGGCGCATCGCCCACCTAAACAGGACTCCGATTCACTAAGTTTTCCAACGTGTGCATTAAAACCACCTGCCATCACTACAATGTCAGACCGTTTGCTCTTCCGAACAAGAGTGACGAGGTAATCGTAAAACTTGTCTTCCTCCATGTCAGTGCTGCAGTCTGTTGGAGCGTACACCAGTCTCACGGCGCATAAGCGACTGTTGACTGTGATCTAGCTTAGAAGGGCTGCTTCAGCCTTCACACGTAGGAGTATTCCTACTCCGCGTTGACCTTGATCTGCTTCCTTTCCCGAGGTTCGCAAGTAATATCTTGAGGAGACATTTGCGGCAGTTGGTTGAATTACTCTACTCTACTCGAATCCTGACTTCGTGTTTAACTCACTCAGTAGACATCAGTCGAGCACTCATCTGCCATATCGTGCCTTATTCTGTGTTCTTCTCAGTGAATGAAAGGAACCACGCGGTGGTCAGCAGATGACGTGGCAATGAGCAAATGTAATGTGAACGTTGGTGAAGTAGGTGTCTCACGTCTTCATGGTTGGGGTCCGAAAGATTCTTGTACTTACTGGCTGGCAATGAGCCGTAAACAGTGGCGATCGTTTTGTTGTTTTCTATTTAATCTGAATGGTTGTAAGAGTGCGTTTGTACCTTTAGACAGTTCCGTGTGTTGGCTGCAGGAGCATCTTCTTTTCCTGCCTGTGTAGGACCCTTCCTTGTTCCCCTTTGATATTGATTCTTTTTTTAGAACCATGTAATTTTTGTTACGAGGCATCGGTCACTGAGTCTTGGTTTGCTGTGCAGCGGTGAATGCTGATGATGATAGATGTGTAGATACTGAAATTGACTGACCGTTCATGGTAGAATGGCCGCAATGTGCTTATTGTGCTCTCGGTATTTGCTTTCGTTCGTTGGTGCTCTCACTGATTCGGAACATCGGGTTCTCCCCTTACCTATTTCATATGATTGTGTTTTCCGTTAGACGTAAAAAAGTGTTGGAATTATTCTATTAACTTGGTTAAGACCAAATGACAGTAAGATAGTTGTTGGTGAACTTTTCCTCGTTAAGTGTGTCCAACATGTTCGTTCGTCTGTTCTTTCAAAATCATCTTTCACGGTATTCTGCATATGAAATGTGACATCCTCGTTAGTAGCCTGCACATATGGGTATTGAAACACACTGTTCTCGACTTCCAGGACTGGAATGACATCTCTGATTCACGCGTATACAGTACGTATGCTGCAGTAGTATGCTATTTATGCGGGTTATCACACGGTTTCGAAAACTTTGCTTCCTTATTTTTCCATCATATTAGTTGCTTTGCTGCGTTATTTTGGGATTTGCCTTTAGAATCGTTATGGTCAGTACCTATATAATGTTTCATTTAAACATCCTGGTCTTCAGGATGCACACGTAACGGATCAAAAGCCTGCGTTGACAGAACCGAAAACAACAGGCGCGAAATCCACAGTGGAAGCCTATCGACCACCGGTTTGGGCCATGAATTGCCCTGTTGATACGGGTTACCATTTAGAAGTGATCAAAAACGGTACGCCGTTATCAGAGTGTACCGTGGATTTAGCGTGTGGAAACATTTCGACAGATACGGATGCGCAAGAACTGAGTTTCTGCCTTTTTGGACGTCAACCGGAACTGTTCTATGCTCCAGACAATCAACTGCACGGTCAGTGCACGGTAATGGCTCATCCTTCCATTAGTCGGTTGCATGCGGTGCTTCAGTATGGTCAACCACCTCCCTCAATCGCCAGGACATCTGCAGCACGAACTGATGTGACTGGTTGGTACCTTCAAGATTTGGATAGCACTCATGGTACTTTTGTGAATAAGGTGAGCCAGTTGTCTTACCATATGCCTTGGATTTGCTTGAATTTCTTGGCATCATGCGACGAACATTTATATTTCTGATAGATTTTCCTCATGTTTGCAATAATTGCTTCGAAAATCGCATGTTCGTCGAATAATATGGGTCTCATTCTCAGTCACAATACTGGATCTAATCCACTTTCCTTGAAAACTCCCACTGAGCACATTGAGAAAATTCAAGTTGGTTAACAAGCTCGTTTTCAGTGGTGTGTACTCATCCCATTACATCATTATATATTTGGGAAAATTCACTTTAGGAAAGATTGAATTAGTCAGATAAAAATCTGAATGGGGAAGGGATTTGTGGTGTTACATGCATAGTCTGAATACACAAGAACATGTTGCGTTAATTGTTTTGTTGTCTAGGTCTTTCCATTAGGACGGAGGGTGGACCAAAGGGAGTTTAGGCGCAACTACAAATTGTTTTTGAAAGCACGGTGGAGGATTGTAAAGACGGATCGCGACAGCTTCCGCAGTGCTCAAGAGGCGATATTTTGCCAACCTACACTGTTGACTTCTGACCCTATGCAGGGTCCGGCAAGATTACGTCACATTTACGGTGTGGTTAGTCTTTGCTAGATGTGAAACGACTGCCCTATTGTGTGACTTCATTGCTCCAGTGCCCAACCTTGCAAGGTAGTGCTCAAAGATGCGTTCAGACAAGCGCCTTATCGTGCGGCCGATGTACATTGTCCCACAGGAACATGTAAATGAATAGATACAAAACGAGGCTGCAGAATCAGGAACTTCGTCTTTCAGCCGCTTTAACACTACGGGGCGGGGTTTGAACACGATTCGAAGCTTGGCTGCGTAAAATATCTTATTGATAGTGCTCGTCAGTCTTCGTCACAACGAGACTACACCTTGACGTGACGTGACGGCTTGCGTGCCTCCATGATCCAACGAGCCATACAGGATGGCTTATCTCAAGCCGAAGATCCAATCATGCCTGGAAGGTCAATGGGTAGAGGCCTGACGAAGTAGTCTGCTGGTCCTCTAAGTCGGGGATTAATCTGAGTTAGCAGCTCAGTCGGAAAAACGAGTGAAAGATTAATTGATCCAAATAGATGGGATTCCATTCAGCTGTACCTCGCTGTTTTGCGGTCAGGTTCTTGTCAGAACCAAAGGCTTTGGTTGAGAACCCTAATCGTTCTTCTGTTTAGCGGCTGGACTCTCTAGCAGTACTTGTCCATTATTCCCCAAGAGTTACACGCCTACAAATAATTCCATACTGCATCGGTCGTCGCACAGGATAATCAGGACCGCACTGCCCATTGCATCGAATGGTGGGTGATTGGGTATTGATAAGCATGCTACTGCTCAGAGTTCCCTCTCTTTTATTCAATCTGTCTCTTCTGTCCCCAACCAAATCTCTTTGGCCCTTCTGCTTATCCTTTATATCCTCACTGACACCACATCTGATACTCGCAACGGTTTATTGTCAAGTAGTGTAGCAGATGGTTTTCCGTCTGCTAGCTCACATTTTCTCAAGCCTCGTCAGCCTCTGCATCTGGGTTCCTTCAATGTGCGCACTTTAATGCAGGCTGGTCAACAGGCGTGTTTGGCTCTGACAATGGACTCAATTTCGATTGATGTCTGCTGTGTGAGTGAAACAAGAATTCAGGATTCGAGTAGAGTAGAGTAATTCAACCAACTGCCGCAAATGTCTCCTCAAGATATTACTTGCGAACCTCGGGAAAGGAAGCAGATCAAGGTCAACGCGGAGTAGGAATACTCCTACGTGTGAAGGCTGAAGCAGCCCTTCTAAGCTAGATCACAGTCAACAGTCGCTTATGCGCCGTGAGACTGGTGTACGCTCCAACAGACTGCAGCACTGACATGGAGGAAGACAAGTTTTACGATTACCTCGTCACTCTTGTTCGGAAGAGCAAACGGTCTGACATTGTAGTGATGGCAGGTGGTTTTAATGCACACGTTGGAAAACTTAGTGAATCGGAGTCCTGTTTAGGTGGGCGATGCGCCTTGCCTGCTCAGCAAACAGACAACGGAGAAAGACTTCTCCAATTCTGTGCAGATAATCATTTATTCCTATCTAGTGCGAATTTCCGACACAGTTCGCGTCGCACTGCGACATGGCGCTCTAACTCGACAGGTACTTTGAGTCAGATTGACCATTTCGCAGTTAGCTACCGTTGGCGCGGTTCTGTCCAGAACTGTACATCGTACTGGACCACGTACGTCGAATCGGACCATGCGTTAGTTTCAATGCGATTTTTGCTGCAGCTGAGTGGCCATCGATGCAGGCCACAAACCCTATTGGCTGTCGAACATTTGTCTGATTCGGCTGTTCGCAACAGTTACGAACAGAAACTATCCGAGGGTCTAAGAACTGCAACCAATAGCAATGTAGACGATCAGTGGGATCAAATTAAGCAGGCGATGCATTTGGCAGCAGATTTCGCCTGCGGACTCAGATCTAGCGTTCATCAAAAACACTTGATCTCGCAAGAGTCGCTGGGTCCAATGGAGCAAAAACGCGAGCTGCATAACTGCAAGGAAGTGAATAAGATGCGTCGACAGTTGCAGCGTCAGTTGACCATAAGCCTTAGGAATGACTGCGAAAGCTGGTGGGTTAAGGTAGCCGAAGAGATGGAAGTGGCGTCCGCTTCAGGTAACAGTCAAACACTGTTAAAGATTATACGCGACAGCGGTGGGCGACACCGGCGAACTTCGGTTAGTGAAGTCGTGTAATAGGAATGGAGAGCCTCGACCAGATATTCACGCTTCGCCAAGTACTCGAAACGCGCCACACAGACACACACACCGCCGCCCTACGACCTTGGTTTCTCTACACAAGAGAGGAGCGTTCGACTCAGTAGATCGACCAGCACTAGTTAATGCTCTCCATCGGAATGAATGCCAGCGAAGTTGGTTAACCTGTTGCGAGCATTGTATTCGCATACCTATGGTCGCGTTAGGGTATACGGTGAACTGT
Organism: Fasciolopsis buskii; assembly: GCA_008360955.1. Classification (NCBI taxonomy): domain Eukaryota; kingdom Metazoa; phylum Platyhelminthes; class Trematoda; order Plagiorchiida; family Fasciolidae; genus Fasciolopsis; species Fasciolopsis buskii. The sequence goes on from LUCM01006275.1 coordinate 20,567, forward strand.
CAAGTTCATTCGAAACGACTAGTGACGTTCGACAAGGGTGTCCCATCTCTCCATTCCTGTTCAACTTCGTCATGGACGAGGTGATGGAAGATGCTTTAGGAGATCTCCAGGACGTAGGATTGGAACTGGGAGGTGGATGGAAGCTGTGCGACCTAGATTACGCAGACGACGTCGTGTGCCTGTTCGAGTCTGCGGACCATGCACAACGGGCATTAGGTATTCTGTCGAGATCGGTTGCTCGGTTTGGCATGTGCTTTGCACCTTCAAAGTGCAAAGTGCTGTTACAGGACTGGACTACAGCACTGCCGAACTTGATACTGGATGGAAAGGAACTAATAACTGTGGACCGTTTCACCTACCTTGGTAGCTGCGTATCTAACGATGGTAGCTCGGGATTGGAGGTAAGTCTGCGTATATCCAAGGCTCGTGCAGCTTACGCTGGATTGNCCCAACCAAATCTCTTTGGCCCTTCTGCTTATCCTTTATATCCTCACTGACACCACATCTGATACTCGCAACGGTTTATTGTCAAGTAGTGTAGCAGATGGTTTTCCGTCTGCTAGCTCACATTTTCTCAAGCCTCGTCAGCCTCTGCATCTGGGTTCCTTCAATGTGCGCACTTTAATGCAGGCTGGTCAACAGGCGTGTTTGGCTCTGACAATGGACTCAATTTCGATTGATGTCTGCTGTGTGAGTGAAACAAGAATTCAGGATTCGAGTAGAGTAGAGTAATTCAACCAACTGCCGCAAATGTCTCCTCAAGATATTACTTGCGAACCTCGGGAAAGGAAGCAGATCAAGGTCAACGCGGAGTAGGAATACTCCTACGTGTGAAGGCTGAAGCAGCCCTTCTAAGCTAGATCACAGTCAACAGTCGCTTATGCGCCGTGAGACTGGTGTACGCTCCAACAGACTGCAGCACTGACATGGAGGAAGACAAGTTTTACGATTACCTCGTCACTCTTGTTCGGAAGAGCAAACGGTCTGACATTGTAGTGATGGCAGGTGGTTTTAATGCACACGTTGGAAAACTTAGTGAATCGGAGTCCTGTTTAGGTGGGCGATGCGCCTTGCCTGCTCAGCAAACAGACAACGGAGAAAGACTTCTCCAATTCTGTGCAGATAATCATTTATTCCTATCTAGTGCGAATTTCCGACACAGTTCGCGTCGCACTGCGACATGGCGCTCTAACTCGACAGGTACTTTGAGTCAGATTGACCATTTCGCAGTTAGCTACCGTTGGCGCGGTTCTGTCCAGAACTGTACATCGTACTGGACCACGTACGTCGAATCGGACCATGCGTTAGTTTCAATGCGATTTTTGCTGCAGCTGAGTGGCCATCGATGCAGGCCACAAACCCTATTGGCTGTCGAACATTTGTCTGATTCGGCTGTTCGCAACAGTTACGAACAGAAACTATCCGAGGGTCTAAGAACTGCAACCAATAGCAATGTAGACGATCAGTGGGATCAAATTAAGCAGGCGATGCATTTGGCAGCAGATTTCGCCTGCGGACTCAGATCTAGCGTTCATCAAAAACACTTGATCTCGCAAGAGTCGCTGGGTCCAATGGAGCAAAAACGCGAGCTGCATAACTGCAAGGAAGTGAATAAGATGCGTCGACAGTTGCAGCGTCAGTTGACCATAAGCCTTAGGAATGACTGCGAAAGCTGGTGGGTTAAGGTAGCCGAAGAGATGGAAGTGGCGTCCGCTTCAGGTAACAGTCAAACACTGTTAAAGATTATACGCGACAGCGGTGGGCGACACCGGCGAACTTCGGTTAGTGAAGTCGTGTAATAGGAATGGAGAGCCTCGACCAGATATTCACGCTTCGCCAAGTACTCGAAACGCGCCACACAGACACACACACCGCCGCCCTACGACCTTGGTTTCTCTACACAAGAGAGGAGCGTTCGACTCAGTAGATCGACCAGCACTAGTTAATGCTCTCCATCGGAATGAATGCCAGCGAAGTTGGTTAACCTGTTGCGAGCATTGTATTCGCATACCTATGGTCGCGTTAGGGTATACGGTGAACTGTCAAGTTCATTCGAAACGACTAGTGACGTTCGACAAGGGTGTCCCATCTCTCCATTCCTGTTCAACTTCGTCATGGACGAGGTGATGGAAGATGCTTTAGGAGATCTCCAGGACGTAGGATTGGAACTGGGAGGTGGATGGAAGCTGTGCGACCTAGATTACGCAGACGACGTCGTGTGCCTGTTCGAGTCTGCGGACCATGCACAACGGGCATTAGGTATTCTGTCGAGATCGGTTGCTCGGTTTGGCATGTGCTTTGCACCTTCAAAGTGCAAAGTGCTGTTACAGGACTGGACTACAGCACTGCCGAACTTGATACTGGATGGAAAGGAACTAATAACTGTGGACCGTTTCACCTACCTTGGTAGCTGCGTATCTAACGATGGTAGCTCGGGATTGGAGGTAAGTCTGCGTATATCCAAGGCTCGTGCAGCTTACGCTGGATTGAAGCACTTGTGGCGTCGGCCTGATATTTGATTGAAGTTGAAAGGTCGTGTGTACTGTTCTGCAGTGAGTTAGTTCAGTTTTGTTGTACGGTTGAGAGACGTGGAGTATGCGTGTGGGTGATGCTCGTCGGTTGGAGGTTTTCGACAACCGATGTTTACGTAGTATGGCTAGGATTGGATGGAGTGACCGGGTGAGTAATATTGAGGTTAGGAATCTGGTATTGGGTGCCACTTCTGAGAATAGCTTGTTTCAACGTATGAAACTTAGTAGTAGACTACGCTGGTTGGGTCACGTGTGGCGTATGACGGACACTCGTCTACCATATCGTGCCCTATTTTGTTTTCCTCCTAAGGAATGGAAGAAGCCATGTGGAGGCCAACAGATGACGTGGCAACGTGGAATGAGAAAATGTACAGCGAAGTTAGGTAAAGTAGGTGTCTCACGCCTTCGTGGTTGGGGTCCGAAAGACTCTTCGACTTGGTGACTGGAGACACTGAAGGATATGGCAGTGAACCGTTCCCCTTTGATATTCACTCTTCATATAAACGTGTAACTCTGGAGAAAGGCAGCGGTCAGTGAGGATTGCCTTGCTGTTTAACGCTGAACGATGATGATGAATTCCGGAGGGGACATTTGGTACAGATTTTATATCGACTTGCAAACTAGCATAGTATCAACACAACATGTGAGTGGGATTATACAGAAAATGGATAAGGGAGAACACAAAAATAATAATATGATAATAATAAAAACAATAACAATACTAATAAACAACGACAAAACAGTTGTCTTTTTGTTATTTTACTGTAAACATTTTGTGACTTTTTGGTTATTTTCGGATTATTCTCAGTGGCTATGAGTTCCACAGACAGACCATACTTTTCGCGCCATTGACTTCCATTCTGAGCCATATCTCTCAACGTCTCCAAACAACAACAATCCGCATCTCTTGGGCCTCAACCACCAAGGTGGGAGGCACCAACCGAGGTCAGGACTAAAGCTAACTCAATCATATCTTTACGCCAAGGCATAGCCTGACCTCAACATCGCTTCTTCCAGCCTCGCCCAGCACTTGCAAAAAGAGCAAGAAGAGGTAGACGATGGGAAAGCAAATGCAATAACTGTCCAAGCCAGTAAACGCGACTTATATCGATTAACTCAGTCAGAGGATGACTGTCTTCAGAATGATTGAGAACACGTGCGTTTGTACAGTTAGACTGTGTTTCGTGTGTTGCTGCAAGAGCATGTTATCTTCCCATGTTCCCCCTCAACATCGATGCTTTTTGAAGAAACATGTAACTCTGGGGAAAGGCGGTGGTCAGTGAGGATTGCCTTGCTGTTTAACGCTGAACGATGGTGATGATGATGATTATGATGATGATGTCAGTCTTCGTTGTGCTATCTCTGCCAGCCTGTCACTTTTGAATGGCAGGTAATTGTTTTCCGGCTTTCTCTCTACCGTCGCCCTCCTAGGAACTTCCTGTGCTGTTTCCAATATCTTATCGATTAACCTCATCCTGAAACATTTTTCGGGTAATACCCTTCTGACCGTCTGCGGTTCAGCTTCAAGAGTATCTTTTGTGCATATTCTTCTTGTTGTGGCAACGAGACTTCTAATTAGGTTCCTCCTCACAGTAAGAGGTACAAAGCTGTGAAAGTTGATGTATTGCCTATTCCATGTGGCTTTCCTGTCTACTGATCGCCGAATTGAACCGTCTTCTCGACGACGTAGTTTTACATCTAGGAATGCTATTTCATTGTTTAACTCCATCACTGTTGTGAATTTCACATTCGCGTGAGCCGAGTTGAACTTACTCAACAGTTGTTTAGTTTTCGTCGAGGGTTTGTGTACACAGATGTCACCCACAAAGCGTTTGTATAAGTAGAGCGCTTGCATTGACGACTCCGGTGGCCCACGTTCCAGCTTTGCCATGAAAATGTCGGCTAGTAATGGACCGAGTGGGGCCCCATTGCTACGCTGTCCTTTTGGCGGTAAAATTGATTATTAAATTTAAACTGGACGTTGTAGGTACAAAAGAGCAGTAGTTGTTTCAAGTCTACTATCGGAAGACTTGTCGCTAAGGCACTGTTCTCGATGTAGTCAGAAGTATTCGATAGTTTCCGTGATCGAAAAGTTGGTGAAAAGGGCGGTGACGTCTAAAGAATGCACTCTTCGTCCCTTCATATTTAATTATTTCATGGAGTCGATGGTATCGTCAGTACGGATTTCCCGTGCCCTGTTGACTAGACAACGTAGTAGGTTTCGTTTTACTGTAAGCGGCACGAAACTGCTGGCCGTCCCAAGCAGCTTTCCGGTGTATGGACAACCGTGCGGGGCCATCCACTAGACGACTTAGGCAAACACCCAAGTACGCTATCCTGTCGTTTTCTTTCTTTTCAGGTGTGAATTGGACATTCCGATGAGCCCTGTTGAATGTGTGCCGCGTGTGTGATATCGACATTCTCGTCTGCCACGCAAACAGTATCGTCGACAACGTTTGTAGTGCTGTAATAAGGTATTTTCTAGTTTTGTCCTGAAGACGTCGGCGAATGGAGGTCTCACCGTTACCTCATCGTTTTGACGATAAACTTCCCATTCAATTCGAGTCGGATATTTTGTGCGTACGTGAAAAGGAGCTGCCTCAGTTCATCCACCGGAACCCCTACCTCGATATTGTTCGCACAGGTAGTCAATTGTTTCTCTGATCGGTACTTTTGTGGACAGTCAGGTGACATCATGTGAGAACATTCGCTTTCCTGAAAGATCTAAATTTCTGACGCTTTCCACGGAATTGAAGCTGTGTTTCGAGACTGCTAACCTCACGGGCTCTAGCAACCCAGTTAACCACTTCGCTACCATGTGATACAACAAGTTGCTCATGTCTAGGATGGTTCTCAAAGGCACTCCTTCCTTTTGTACCTTCGGCAGCCCATATAGTCTCGAAATGATTGGTCGTATTTATTCAAAGTAATTGCATCTATGATTCCGTTCTGTTGTTTCTCAATGTGCTCTATGGGATTATTCGGAAAGTTAAAACAAGCCGAAGACCCAGATGTTGTCATTCTATCATTTGTCCTGCTTCCGTTCTCATGAATTGTAAAATGTGATCTTCGTTTTCTCCGCAACAAAAGGTAGTTTTCTTCAAAACAAGGAATAAATTTTCCCTTATTATATCTTTTTATTTGTAACCGTCTTATTTACTTAGGGTAAGCTTGCGCTATTTTTCCTGATTGTTAAGGTGGCGCAATCGTTTTTGTCATGACATTTTGAAATCTTGTGATTTCTGTCACTGTTCTTCAGGCCAACTGTCTCATGCTTGTCCTGTTGAACCTTTTTTTCTTAAAGCGACGTCTACCTCCGGGTCGGTTTGTACGGATTCATGTGGGCTATGTAATCCGATTTGGTGCCAGTACCCGGCTGTACTTGATGTGCGGCCCGGACGCGGATACGGAAGAGCAGTCTCCGCAAACATGGTTCGAACTGAAACAGGCCTACCAAGCGCGACAGTTGGCACGACAAACCAGCAAATTGGTTGGTTCAAACTCTTCGGAAGATGTGGTGCTCGGGTGTGACTGGGGTTTGTCAGGTAATTAATTGTTCTTCGGTCCTGCGAACATACAATTTACGGGTAAAGGCGAAGACTCAACAAACTCTGACTTTTTGAACAAGAAATTAAAATACACGGGCGACTGGAAAAGCGAATGTGTCTGTCTCCACACGTAGTGATGTTTGTGTGGTCATGCTGCTATGAAGTGACAGGTTAACTGATACTTTTATTTTCTAGCAAACTGTGATTGCCGGAGTGTCTCCGATATGTGTGTCAGTGGTTTTTCGATTTGCACTCTCTATCTCGTTCGTCCCGTTCACCATAAGGGCTGAAGAGTCGGCAGTAAACGGCCAAAAGCATTTTGGTCCTTTTCATACTTATTTTATGTCCGTCTCTCGGTTTCAGAAAATCAGCAATCTTGTGTGACAAACGGCCTTTAACTGTAAGCAGATATTCAGCTCCAGTGGGTGAGTATTCAGGCTCTCAGACGGAGACAAAATACACTGGACAAATAAATCCAACTTTATCGGCAGGAAAAGGGTTGTCATGAAGCCAGTTCATTGTGCAAAGAAGTAGACGCTGCACAGCCAATTTTATTGAACAGTGTTTACATGAAATAGACCATTCACCCTTATTCGTAGTACATCGTACGACAGTCTGTCTGAGATGGCTTAAACGTTCAAATCTTTGTGGTCTATCACCCGCGCGTGCGTTGATTGCGGCAATATAATTGTACCAACAACTTCCCAGGGTGGTCCACTTCAAAGGACTTGTTAACCAAGTCGATTTTAGAATCCAGAGGATGGAGAATGAAAAAGCAATCCGTGCTCAAACACCGGAGTATTTTTAGCTTAAGTCAAATATGATGTCATAAGCGCATTAACAGTGGCCTACTTATTACGGTAAACAAATCATTAGGTCATTCACTGCCACTCAGCTGGATGCAACCGTTCGACCTTTTGTCTTAATGCTCCCCAGATAAGTACATTCCTCAGTGAATTGGCCAGTTGTGAACAATTCTTTTCGTTCAGATGTGTATTCTTCTGATGACATTTGTTGCATCAATCTTCGTTTGCTTTAGTTAGCTATAGTGAGAACAAGCATCTCAATGCAATGTCCGTGAGTTTTACGTTCCTTGAAGTGAGGCAGAAACGATTGTACTTTCAACACTGTGCGAAGTATTCATAATAAAGTGGTTGTATTTGTTTGCTTCGTATGATCTGTTCTTTCCATTTCCTCGGAACAAATTAATTGGTCCAAGGGCTGGTCATTTGCCGATGCTGTCTTCTATTGGACGCTAGCCAACAAGATTTCAGCTGACAACAGCACCACTAGTGGTCTTCGACAAGAGCGGAACTATTATGTCGCCTTCATAGTGTTCAGTCATTATTCAGCCATCAGATGGTTCCCATAGATAGATGTCTAAGACGGAAGAGGATTAGTATGGTATGAGTGTCATGATAGGTGATGCATTTCACTTTGAAGCTGACAATTCAGTAACCATTATTCGGTTGGTCACACTTGATCCAGGCGAAAACTTATAATGAAGGAATCTTAGTACAAATTTCACTATTTGGTAGTTTGAAGTATATGATTATTACGGTGGCCACAATGGTGGACTTTTACGGAAATTAGCGAATTTTTACTTCAGTATCACGTGATCACCGTTTGATTTTTCTTTATCGCTGCCTTTTTTCAGTCGATGATGCTGATGATGATGGGGCCAATTTTCTCAGTTCTCTGAAGGGGGCCGCCTGTCTAAGTCACGAACATCTTTATCAAGACGATCCGAAACGTGCTCTGAGGGCATATTTTGAACGTGAAGGTATCGAACCAGCTCCAGAATACGAATTTGTGGAAGCCGCTTTTGGGAAACAGAATTGTCGCATTGAGTGAGTTCGATATTCACTATCTGTGGGTTTTTTGTTGTGTTAGTTATTTTCCTCATCTCGAGTCCTACGAATGCCCGATCATTCCATGTTTCGATAGTTACATGGCAACGGTGCGTTGCGCACGTATCCATCGTCGTTGATGGCATTTCTATTTGCTTCATTCAGACCGTCGGTCTGTAGATCGAAACCTGGTCCTCCTATTTGATTTCCGCCATTTAAATCCAAACGGAAGGCCAGAGATCACGAATTGAAATATCGAAAGTGTGTGGTTGTTTCTTCTGTTGTACACGGAACCATGTTCAGATGTTCGTACTTTTCCTACTGTTTCTATTTAATTTATGTCACGCGCTGTTTGGTGGATATTTGCGTTGAACAGATTACCGCTGGACTCCGGGACGATCACGGCCGAAGTTCCCGTGTCTGGTAAACGGAAAGAGGCAACTGCCGCATGTGCACTCGAAGCCTGCCGACTGTTAGACCGTTTGGGCGAGTTCGACCCGAACAAGAGTAAGTTTCTCATCATAAACGTTGTACTTCGGTTCTGTCAACTTTGTTGCTTTGTTGATGAAAGAAGACCAATCTCCGTCGCTCGGCTCTTTATCACGTTTGTCTTTTTGCGAATTTATGTGGTGCTATGCCAATCCAAGTCCTAAGGGGGCTTCGTTGGTGGAATCGATGTTAGAGTGAGCTGGATAAAACTGGTCCTTTCAGCATACAAATCTTCAAATGGAAGTCAGAAATCGCAACGTGATTGCTAGGTTCTGCAAGGCTTTCTTTGTGGGGAAACAAGGAAACTAGTCTTCTTGTGAAGCCAGTAAGTCTGCACAGTGGGAGGCGTGGAGCATGTAATCGAGACAAACGTGAAATCCCACTAACAAGCCCAAAACATCTCAGTGATGCCGTGGTAATCCACACATCAGTAGGCAATTACTCCGTCACGACGAGACTGCATCTTGCAATGGTGTGACGGCTTGCGTGCCTCCGTGATCCAGCGAGCAATACAAGATGGCTTAAACGAAGCCGACAATCCAGCCATGCCTGGACAGTCAATGGGTAAAGGTCTGACGAAGTAATCTCCTGATCCACTCAGTTGGGGGTTGATCTGATTTGGCAGCTCAGTCGGAAATACGAGTGGAAGAATAATTGATCCAAGTAGGAGGCTTCCTTGTCAGCTATACCCCGTTGCCTTGCAGTCAGGTTCTTGTCAGAACCAAAGGCTTTGGTTGAGAACCCTAGTCATTCTGCTTAGTGGCTGGACTTTCTAACAGCACCAGTCCATCAAAGCCCATAAGTAACAGGCCCACAAATAATTCCATACTGTATCGGTCGTCGCGCAGGATAATCAGGACCGCACTGCCCATTGCATCGAACGGTGGGTGGTTAGGTAGTTATATGTATGCTACTGCTCAGAGTTCCCTCTCTTTTATTCAATCTGTCTCTTCTGTCTCTAACTAAATCTCTTTGGCCCCTCTGCTTATCCATTATTTCCTCACTGACAGCACATTGTCAAGTAGTGTAGTAGGTGGTTTTCCGTCTGCTAGCTCACATTTTCTCAGGCTTCGTCAGCCTCTGAATCTCGGTCCCTTGAATTTGCGCACTTTAATGCAGGCTGAACACCAGGCTCTGACAATGGACTCACTTTCGATTGATGTCCACTGCGTGAGTGAAACATGAATTCAGGATTCACATAGAATAGGTTTGCCCTCTTTCGTTTTTCCTTTTTAAATTTATCACTGTGATAGTTATGGCGATGGTCCTATGCTCATGTGAGAACAGTGGCATTGATATTTTCTGAGACAGGAACCTGCCCGATTTGGTATATGCGAACGAAATTGTGCTGCTACGTGAAGATTCAAGTAAGTTGCAGGTTCTTTTCCATAGTCTGAACGATAGTGTAGGTATGTTTGGTTTGCGTTTCGCACCTTCGAAGTGTAAAACGGCGTTGCTGGACTGGATCGGTTGTAGGCCGAATCTCGTTCTTGCAGGGGAGCAACCAGTTAAGATAAAGAGATTCAGTTACTTGTGAAGTTGTATATCAGCCGGTGACCGTATATCAGATGAAATGTCTTCGGGCATACAGAACGCCCGGTTGGTATTTGTTAATTTGAGACATCTGCGGTGAGTGTGTGACATTCGGTTATCGACCAAAAGTTGGCTATACGCAGCCACAGCGAATTGGGTATTGCTCTGAGGCTTGGGAACGTGGCTGTTGAGAGCAGATGTGTGAAGACTATCGGTGTTTGAACATCATTGTCCCCGCAGTATTGGTATAGTATGATAGGAGAATTTTGTAAGTAACTCAGAAGTTAGGCTTGAAGATACTGGGTTCCAGGGTCTAGTCTTTCGATCAAGCACTAAATCAGAATAGGTTAAGCTGTTTGGGATATGTTTTGCACATGCCCACAGAACGACTTTCTGCCTCGTTGTACGCTGTTGTTCAAGGCGAGTAATGGTTGGGGGATGATTCGGAGTGGCCAGTCGATGACTATTTTTCCGTCGGTCTTCATTGTTCCCCATTTTTTTCTGTGTGAGCAGATGATTTTGTGAGCTAGGAGCCAAAACCATGGAGCCTCTGTCATACCTGGTATATTTTAATCACTGGTTAGGCTATTGTCAATATGCCCTGGGGCTTGTAGCACATGAAAGCCACTAATGAATAATGCCGTCCGTATATCAACAGTCATACCAATTGTGGTCCCGATGTTGATCACTAACGTTTTGACCACAGACTTGTGACGCCATGCCTTGCGTCTCGACCTTTCACTTAAACACGTAGACCGAGTGACACTTATGAACTAATCTTTTCTATCTATCAGTGGGATGACATGAGGTGGCAGTGGCCAAACGGATAAGGTCGTGACGTTTGAGCATGAAGGTCGCGGATTCGAATCCTTCAACCACCGGTCAACTTCCCCGCTTGGCAGCCCTCTGCTGGCCGCCACCCCCTTCCTGAAAATTGATGTACATTGTTGTTTCATCAATAAAGGAAGTAAAAAAAAGATAAAAAGGTCACTCTTACCTTACATCACACATCTAAAGGTAAACTCATACAAATCAGCGAAAATAATTATGGTCGAGCTCTGTCCCATCGCTTCATACCTTAGCAGTTATGCTGGCACGATTGGAAATTTCGAAAATGATTGTTTGATCTTAGGCTTTTTCTGTTAATCTGTCTTCGTAGATTGGTTCATTGTCAGCAATGGAAGGTGGTGGCAGTGATGAAATGAATTAAGTGCTCTTCATCCCAGAAAGACCGACGGTTTACTTCCCAAATCCACCGGTTTCTTTAGGGGTGGCCGGAAATTTATGTTGTCCGGCTTGTTACCTCACTTGACCTATTAGGACCTTGCGTGGCCCGATGTCATTCCAAGTTTCAGGGAAGCGATTATCGATCCCCTCCTATCGTGCAGCCGACTCTGGTCACTTTGGGGCACACCCTTTCCATTAAACCCGTGTCAAGCATATCAAAGAAGATCGCAGTCTTTCCGATAAGGTGATCCTTTTTCATATTGTAGTTTTCCGATTGATTTGATCAATGGGATAACCAACTAAATCACGGTATGTATGTGTCCGTAGTTTACAGTCGCTATGGTTGCAAAGTAAATTAAGATAGTTAACTTCCCTTTTTATTTGTCATTCTTTTTCAATTTAGATGTTGCTGGACCATCCAAAATGGTTCGATCCAGGAAGTATTGGGAAGAAAATGACTATTATTCTTCTGACGAAGATACATTCACGGATCGCACAGGTCAAGTTGAACGGAAACGCCTCGAACGCATTCGACAGCTCGGTGTGACGGGCCAAACGGCTGAGGAAGCGGCTGCTCAGGTTGCCTCATTGGAAACAGATGACCGGATGAAGCAGAAACCAAGTGACAGCAAATTGTCTGACTCTTCAATGCTCAAAGTGGCAAGTTCCAGCCTTGTTTTGGTGTTTGTCTTTCTTGGACCTCACAATAAACTGAATAGTGTTAAAAATGGACACCCGTCAGATAAATATTTCATACTCGTTAATTATTCTCGGCAATTTACGTCCGCTCAGAAAAAAAATGTTCAAGTCGAGTAAAGAATACACAAACTTGATGAATACTGGCAATGTAAGGAAGATCTGCGCTATTACATGACTGCCACGACAATTTTCGTGTGATCTGACTTATGAAAGTGCTGTGCCGGAATTCGAAGAAAAAGATGATAGAGTGCGACTGTCCGGATGTTATGTCGTAAACCTTGAGGACAGGCGAGTAACGTGAATTCGATCTCTGGTAATTTAAGAGTAACTTGCAAATCGAAAGCTACCATACAACAGTTGGTTTTTACACATCTTTTGACTCATCCTCTTCTTCCTCTTACTCACATGTAGTGATTAAAGTGCCTTCAGTTGTAGTTGTTTGCGGTTTGAACGATTTCTATCGGTCACTGGCTGGGTTCTTTCAGCAGTCTTTCTAACCGTGCTGAATTTCGTAGTATTTTTCTGTCAGTTGGTCAAATTTCAGTTAGTTTTTCATGCTCGACCAACACTCAGTTCACTCACAAAAATCGGAAGAACTGCAAAACTATATTATCATTATCGTCAATGGTACACTTCCGTTATATTCAAGCTGCATTACGAACTCGTGACTAGTGTTTTTGAGTGAGATGGCGTGGCTGCTTGGCTGTCCGGATTGTCAGTCAGCCGTAATTGAACATCGGGACTATACGATGTTGTCCTCTGTCACTCGGTTATGCATAATCACAGACCATCATTCATCAAGTAATCGACTCGTATGTGATTGGCGACTTTCATTGTATGAAACGAAACCATTATTACCTACGTTGCGTACCCCAGTTGCCTGATTGATCATAGCCGTTCAGGCGCAGTGGATTTACCTTTTGATCAATAGAACGACAAGGCAACATTTTTAGGAAAGAAGATACGGCAGGTAGAGGGAGAAGTTGACAAGCGATGAGAGGATTCGAACCTGCTACCGCTGCGTGGTTGACTGGTTGATCACCACCGACCACTGCGAACTATGAAACAGCCATGCAGTAGTTTTGCATTCTTCATTGGTGAAGTAGATGACGATGCAACGTAATAACCAACATAATAGTTACAGTGAGCATTTTTCGTCAACAACAGTTCACTATGCTTGTCTTAACCAAGGTAACTAAGGGGAAATAAGGTTATGTTCTTTGTTTATTCCCTCTGTCAAGCATGGGTGTTGTGAAATCGGTTTAACTCGTAGCTTTTGGGATCCACACATGTTGCATTTCCCGTTTAACCAAGCAATATACAACACAAGCGCAAGAGCACAATAGCAGACAATCGGAAGCCGTAGCTCGGGAACACAAATTGGACTAGTCGGTGCGCCTCACACAATGAGAAAGAATGCGTAGCTCCTAGATGCACAGTAGCCCGAAATCTGCGTCCTAGCAGGACACTAATACACACCGATGCTCGAGCCCTCAAGTCCTGTAGTCGCACAACAGAATTGAGCTGGTCGGATGCCGGTATGAATGGCCACTTACACGAAAACAGCGCAGAATTCGAACGACTAGCCCAACTAACTAGCGAGAGAGAAGATCAACACAGAATAGCTGCGAGTTTGTTAATGATCCATTAACACAAGTCAGAAGTGAACTGAGCTCTGTCGTTTATATATTTCTCTAGGATGAGTTTGGTCGATAGGGGGAAAAATCAATCGCAAAGTTTGATTCTGTGAATCCGACCTTACGAGACTTTTCAACATTTAAAATAGTAATTTTCAAAATATCTCAAGAAGCACAGATTCTCGTAGAAAAGTAACAACAAAATTAAAATCTGCGGCAAGAAAAAAGCCAGAATGGTCACCACCTGTAACAGCGGATTGGTACGAAGATGGGCGGTCTCTATAGGTTAGGAATGACAACACGTAGGATTTAGAATTCCTGTTAACCATCAAAATGATTGGCGAACCTGTGATTCACACTCTCGACCTTCGAAGTGGCAAATTTCCAGTCCATTTAATGCGAATCAGTTGCTGCTTTCGCTACTACTTTTGTTTATGATCCTTCTTAGCTAAGCAAATTGCTGCACTGTTTTTCCGCAATAACAAAGTTTTTTGGCCGAGCCGTTATCCGGTGCGTACAATGCCACTACAGTTGACTCTAGGTACATGAATTGTACTCTCGATTCGGTTAATTTGCTCCGCTTAATGAGTTCTTTCTCATCTGGATTTTAGTGTTTTCCGCGGGATTACAGCCATGGGTCATCGTTTTAAGGTTTTGCTCCAGTCTTTTTTACCATGCCAAGGCTAGGAGACTGCGACGTCTAATTCTTGAATTCCAGAATTGCTACAACAGTCCTTTAGTCTTTCGATGCACTGCTGTGGGTATGGTGGTTGTTCATTTCAGTCCCGCTTTTACAATCAGTGATCTTGCATTAATGTGCACTGGGTTCATTTATTATCACACAGCGCTGGGTTCTCAAAGGCGAAGTCAACAGAGAATAGCGAAAATGTCAGTCGTAATGTAATAAGTGAAATTAATTATATAGAAGGACAAAAGTTTCGAGTGAGTGCATGCGACTGAATACCGCATTTGGCCATGTCATTTAATGTCCTCAACGAACGCTCGTGGAAATGTCCCTTCAAACTGACCTCCTTCAATGTGCGAACGCGGATGCATATAGGTCAGCGGGGGTGTTTAACCCGTTCACTGGAGACCCCAGCCATCGACGTGTGCTGTATCTAAGATGCTCCCATTCAAAACTCCTGGTCTGTTATCCGACTGTCATCCACACGTAGTCCTTCTGTGAATTTCCATCTCTGTCTTTATGAGGACGCCGAGGCTGCGGCTTCTGGTATTCCTGGCTTTGGTGTGGCTCCCAATGAGAGGATTGAAGCTGCACTACTTGACTCGGTCCCAGTCGACTGCCGGATATATGTAGTGACACTTGGAGGTTCATGCAGAGTAAATAACCGTCGCTGTCATAAACGCACCTTGTTTGTTGTCTCAGCGTGCGCGCCAACAACTTGTAGTCAAGATACAGTCAAGGGCACTATCAAAAACCTCATGACCTCTTACTGTGGAGTGACATCGGAGTTTTGGCAGGGGACATAAATACTGGAGTAGAATAACTAACCCTAAATGAAGTGCATCTAAGAGGTCCCTTTGTTCTCGAATCCTGTGGTTCTGAAAACAGGGAACGGTTGTTGGCTTTGTGTTCAGACCACTGACCGTTTCTCGCCAGTACGAGCTTTGCATGTTCCTACCACCGGTACGCCACCTGGCATCCGCCCTTTTTGAGTCAGCGCTGACAACCAGAACAATGAGTTTTATGACGAACTCGTCACTCTTGATCTGCACATGGCTTCTTCTACTATGTGGGAAAAACGCAAAATAGGGCATGGTATGATGAATGAGTGTTCGCCAAACACAACACATGACCCAACCAACGTAATCTACTATGCTTCATACGCCGAGATAACGCATTCCCAGAACTGGCACTTTATACTATATTCCTGATCCCAACATTGCTCACCCTGCTATTGCATCCAATCCTAGCCATACTGCGTAGACATCGGTGATGGAAAACCACCGAACGACGAACATCTGCCACACGCATACTCCATGGCTTACAACTATGGAGCAGAACTGAGTGCACTACTGTGGCACAGTACACACGACCTTTCAACTTCACCGAAAAATCAGGCCGGCACCACAAGTGTTTCAGTTCAGCGTGCCCCAATCAAGCCTTGCGTATACGCGTGCTCATCTCTGTTGCCGTGCTACCATCGTTCCACACGCAGCTACCAAGGTATGTGAAATGGTCTACATTCCTTAGTTCCTCTCCATCCATTATCAAGTTCGGGGCTACTGTCATCCAGTCCCGTAACACCAGTTTACACTTTAAAGGTACAAAGTATATGCCAAACTGGGCCACGTACCTCAAGAGTCTGTCTAGTGCACATTGTGCATGGTCCGCGGATTCGAACAGACACAGCGTGATCTGTCTAATCTTGGTCACACAACTTTTCTCCATTTATCAATTCATCACCTCGTCCATGACGAAGTTGAACAGAAATGGAAAGATGGGACATATAAAAAGAGTGAATATCAAAGGGGAACAGGGAGTGGACCTACACAGGCGACAAAAGATAAGAATGCTGCTGCAGCCGACGCACGAAACAGTCTAACTGTACAAACGCACGTGTTTTCAATCATTCTGATTCGATAGAAAATGACAGCACGATCGCCACTGTTCACTGATCACTGCCATATCCTTCAGTGTCTCCAGCCACCAAGTCGACGAGTCTTTCAGACCCCAAAGGCGAAGGCGTGAGACACCTACTTTACCTAACTTCGCTGTACATTTTCTCATTCCACGTTGCCACGTCATCTGTTGGCCTCCACATGGCTTCTTCCATTCCTTAGGAGGAAAACAAAATAGGGCACGATATGGTAGA
>LUCM01006275.1:40280-83554 GCA_008360955.1 Fasciolopsis buskii
TTATCGTGTGTTGGATGCAGAAGACAGTCATTCTCTGACTGAGTTAATCGGTATAAATCGCGTTTACTGGCTTGGACAGTTATTGCATTTGCTTTCCCATCGTCTACCTCTTCTTGCTCTTTTTGCAAGTGCTGGGCGAGGCTGGAAGAAGCGATGTTGAGGTCAGGCTATGCCTTGGCGTAAAGATATGATTGAGTTAGCTCTAGTCCTGACCTCGGTTGGTGCCTCCCACCTTGGTGGTTGAGGCCCAAGAGATGCGGATTGTTGTTGTTTGGAGACGTTGAGAGATATGGCTCAGAATGGAAGTCAATGGCGCGAAAAGTATGGTCTGTCTGTGGAACTCATAGCCACTGAGAATAATCCGAAAATAACCAAAAAGTCACAGAATGTTTATGGTGAAAACAATGAAAAAAATCGTTTGTTTTTCTTTGTTATTAATAGTGCTTCACCTCCATCTGCCGCCCTTCCGCAGTTCCATTTATATGTTGTTGTGTTAGTTATGTTTGTTATACATATATATATATATATATATATATATATACCAAGCCACTGTTATTTCTGCCGTCATACATGATCGCTGACTGAAATGATTGAAGTTAGCATGTGTAAGGGATGCTGTTGTGCTCCGTGAAAGCCACACCTCGTAGTCGCTCTTATCTAAGAAGGACTCTTTCAGGGCCACTAACGGTAGCAGTCTACTCACTAATTTTTGTGATGTTTTTGATCCATGGTAAGTCATAAATAGAAAAACGTGTTTAGGTAATGAACCGCTGACTGTCCTTCCTCGCCGCGCCAGCGTATTTTGATGTGGCCGGCATACTTGTCTTTCCTTTTCAGAAATTGCTGCACATTTTTGTGAGGTCAACCAGGGATTGCAGAAACTAATATTGCTTCCGAAAATGTCTCACTCATCTTCTATTTCATCTATATCAGCTGGCAGAATTGGAGAAAATTGGCAGCGAAATTGTCGCTCTAGAAGAACAGCTTCGAGAAATCGATGCGAGTGAGTACATATGTGGTCGCAATTCCATGTCGTATTTTGTAGGGTTTATCAGTCTCCACGTAGAACATCGCCTTCTGTTTCTTGCCATTCAAATAACCTATACCTTCCGCGCTATGTTCAATATATCGTACGATCGCCTTTATCCGTTTTAGGGGAAAATCTCTGAGCCTCAGTTTTACTGCTAACAGTGTTATTTTTAGTTGGATGTTAGTGCAATTTACTGTGAGTTGACACTAAAAATGACAACTTTAGAGCATCCGTGCAGGTCATCACTGGTCAGATATTAAACGAAGACGAGACCAAAAACGGTGGTTAACTGGAGTTGGCAGCTCAGTCGGAAATACGAGTGGAAGAATAATTGATCCAAGTAGGAGGCTTCCTTGTCAGCTATACCCCGTTGCCTTGCAGTCAGGTTCTTGTCAGAACCAAAGGCTTTGGTTGAGAACCCTAGTCATTCTGCTTAGTGGCTGGACTTTCTAACAGCACCAGTCCATCAAAGCCCATAAGTAACAGGCCCACAAATAATTCCATACTGTATCGGTCGTCGCGCAGGATAATCAGGACCGCACTGCCCATTGCATCGAACGGTGGGTGGTTAGGTAGTTATATGTATGCTACTGCTCAGAGTTCCCTCTCTTTTATTCAATCTGTCTCTTCTGTCTCTAACCAAATCTCTTTGGCCCCTCTGCTTATCCATTATTTCCTCACTGACAGCACATCCGATACCCACAACGGTTTATTGTCAAGTAGTGTAGTAGGTGGTTTTCCGTCTGCTAGCTCACATTTTCTCAGGCTTCGTCAGCCTCTGAATCTCGGTCCCTTGAATTTGCGCACTTTAATGCAGACTGAACACCAGGCTCTGACAATGGACTCACTTTCGATTGATGTCAACTGCGTGAGTGAAACATGAATTCAAGATTCGTATAGAGTAGAGTAATTCAACTAACTGTATTTGATGTTTCGTTAAGAAATTTCTTGTGTACTTTGGCAGACGAAGCAACTCTAGGTGTGTGGGTCAACGCGGTGTAGGAATAGTTTCAAGGGAGGCTGGATCCCGGTTACCAGTCGCTTGTGCGCCGTGAGACTGCAGGGATCAGTGGGCGCAGTTTATTTGTTATCTCGGCATACGCACCAACAGACTGCAGCACCGACATGGAAAAAGCCGAGTTTTACGATGACCTCGTCACCCTGTTTCGGCAGAAAAAACGTCCTGATATTATAACGGCGGCATTTGATTTTAATGCCCAAGCTCAGGAACTGAGTGTGCCGAGAATCTTTTTAGGTGGACGATACACCTTGCCTGCTCAGCGAACAGACAACGGGGAAAGATTTCTCCAATTCTGTGCAGACAGTAACCTGTTCTCATCTAGTAGTAATTTCCGACACAGTTCGTGTCACACAGCGACATGGTGCTCAAGCTCGACAGGTAGTCTGGGTCACACCGACCATATCGCAGTAGCTACCGCTGGCTCGGTTCCGTACAGAACTGTAGATCGTACTAGATCACGTACGTCGAGTCGGACCATGCGGTAGCTTTAATTTGCCTTTCACTACATCTCAACGGCCCTGGACGCAGGCTAGAAACCCGATTGTATGTTTAGTGTCTGTCTGATTCGGCTGTTCGCAACAGCTACGAACAGAAACTGTTCGAGGAACTAAGAACTGCAACCAATAGCAATGTAGACGATCAGTGGGATCAAATTAAGCAGGCGATGCACTTTGCAGCAGATTTCGCCTGTGGTCCTAGATCTAGCGTTCATCAAAAACACTGGATCTCTCAATCGTCGCTAATTCTAATGGAGCAAAAACGCGAGCTGCATAACTGCAAGGAAATGAATAAGATGCGTCGGTAGTTGCAGCGTCAGTTGACCATAAGCCTTAGGAATGACTGCGAAAGCTGGTGGGTTAAGGTAGCCGAAGAGATGGAAGTGGCGTCCGCTTCAGGTAACAGTCAAAGACTGTTCAAGCTTATATGCGACAGCGGTAGGCGACACCGGCGAACGTCGGTTAGTGAAGTCGTGTAATAGGAATGGAGAGCTCATCCATGGTAGACAGGAAAGATTGGACCGGTGTGCAGGTCAAGAGTAGCGACCTGGAAAACGGAAATAGCACATCGTGTGTTCTTCGATTTCGCCGCGACATCAGTTCTGTAAGAGACAGCGAGATGTGAGATACCTTTTTGCATTTTCAAACTATATCCTCTTGTCACACGACTGTGCTGGTTCCAAACCGAACCACGTTGTTACAAAAATAATAGGTAGGAAAAGTAGGTGGCATTTGGGCAGTTGCATATCACCTAATGATTATGTATCGGATAAAGTGTCTTCACGCATGCAGAAGGCTCGATTGGCATTCTCCAGTCGAGGTCTCTGTGTTGCGTTAGTGTGACATCCGTTTGTCGATCAAAGGTCGAATATACTCAACAGAGAACTGAGTGTTGCTCTGAGGCTTGGGCACCTGGCCGTTCGGTGGTTGAACACCATTGTCATTACGGTATTGGTAGACTAGTGTAGAAGAATTTCTTGAGTAACCTAGAGCTTAAGCTTATACTTCTGGTCTCAGACCGTCTTTATACTAGATATCGAATGTGAATAGACTGAGGTCTTTTGGGATATGTTATTCTTCGTGGCTACGAAATGTCTGCCCTCCTATGCGTTGTCCTCCGAAGCAGGCGGTTTTTGGAAAATGGTTCGAGGTGGTCGGTTGGTGACATGCGCAAAATGTATGAGGACCCTAACCAGTGGACGGCTCGTAGGGGTTCAGGCATTGTTGGGTTAGGATGCACGCGGTCCTTTCAGTCGATGATTAGACATTACGATTCATGTGGCTATTTCGCAAGCGTTTTTGTATTCGGAATGGTCTCTGTTCTGCATAGTTGATCAATTGATTGCCTTGGAATAGGAGTTTTCCACTCTTCCTTGTTCTTTTTTGACTAGATGGTGTTGCAAGGTGGCAGCCAAAATCAGAGAATATTGGTACAAGGTTAATGATTTTAAACTAAATTGCTGTTGTGCTGCACCGATTGGACAATGTTTGATTTTAGATATCTAGTAGATCAGCGTTATAAGTAGTTAGAAAGACTCACGAAATTATTCATCATGTAATACCATGGGGTTCACATTGACCTTTCTTTTTTCGCTAAGCAATTGACCGTGTAGTGAAGTCAGGTGGAGAGTATTCCTATGATTCCGCTGGACTTCAGACGTTATCAGTTTTATTGCTCTTTCTCTCCAGCTGATTTCATCGTGGGGTCGGTTTCGAATATCCTCGTTTTCCCACTGGTCACCAACAATCTTCACAGTGTATGCTTGAGGCTTTTCACAAATAAAGTATGATTCTGTGCATTTTCACTGTCCTCTTCGGATTTTCCTGATTTATGTAGCTTTTTCGGATAAATGAATCTTGCAGGCTTCTGCGTAGTTGCGTTTTAAACGAAACCACTCTGTTTTTTGCCGCGTGACAAATGTTTTTATTCACACACGACGGTTAAGGTAGTACCTTAGTCAAATTGGTATCATTTGTTCAATGCGAACGCCATTTTTTACTCGGATTATTGCTGGATTGTTTTCTCCCCCAATACCTACCCGCTTAGAGTTTGCTCCAAGGGGTGAAAAGCCATCTGAATTAGACGAATTGGAGGCGTACATGGATGCTTTGAAATCAGGTAATTTCCATTGCACTCAAATAAAATATACATTTTTCAGATTCCGGGAATCCACTCGACTTCCGCCATATTTTCAACTTTTCGTCCAACTGTTTTCTGTTCATAGTTAATTTGGCGTTATGCCTGAAGTTCTGTACCAGTTGCACGTGAATCATTGCTCTTGTACTTCCTTACTACTGTGGCATTTGGTAGCACGCCCTTCAGTGTGAGGTAGTAAAACCGGTCCTCGGTGAGGATTTTTCGTTCGATTTTACGAGATTAGTTATTGTTTACAAGATGATGAGTTTGCGGATAAGCTGAGCTTATTTGCTACCTCCAAGCTAGATTATCTAGCAAATACAGCTCGACTGGTGATGAAACGTTTGCGATTTAAACGCCAAGCTGAGCAGTCTAAGCAACGTGAAAACAACAACCTGCGCCATGATCAACACAAATTTCCGAGTCCATTTAAACAGTTTATCGTCACATTGTATACAACATGAGCTGGCAATATGCAAAAGAAGACAAAGGCAAGCACAGAAAGTTGTTAGCTTCCGTCGACTTACCGTGCAAGTAAGGTCCATTGGAAGTCACTAGTACACTACACTACACAACTACAACATCCGCAAGATAGATCGCATTTGAAAGCAAAAACTGAACAGCAGATAAGATTCCTTAAACGAATCAAGTCAAACTAGCTGCATTTTTAGATTGGCTGCAAGAACTATCCATCTGAATAGGTTATGTCAGCCTTTGCCTTCAGAAGTACAAGGTGCATGCTAGAATAAAAGCTCCGGCCAACTGACCAAAGTTGCCCATCGAAGCTAAGACGTGACTGATCGATTTCATTTATATTGCGGTTGTGATCTCTATGATAAACAACGCTAACTCTAACAAATCTTCGCCATTGATTCTAGGCATGGCAATTAGCGCTGGTCACACGTGCAGTAGCAACGGATTGTGATAAGTAATGGGTAATGTGAAAAAATATGAAAACTAACAGTAAAAACCCTACACAATGTTTCCATTCCTTTTACACAAGCTTTTGCGTTTTCGCCACTGCTTCGTTGGCACCATATCTCCATTCTATATATATATATATATATATATATATATATATATATATATATATATATATATATATATATATATATATAGTCTGGCGGCGGGATTATGGCTAAAAAGGATACAACTTGAAAGAAAAAGACAGCTCCGTTGAAGTCCCCACGCACGTCAGGTCTTTCAAACTCTTTCACATCATCCACCGTCAATAGTTTTAAATGGCTCCTCCATGAATTATTGTCTCACTCGACCAAAGGTACAACTCTGGCCTTTGCGCGATCCGTAAGCCGGCAGGTTTTTCCATACTAGCTGGTGGCCGGTTAATTAGCTCATGCACCGCTTTTGGTTAACCTCGCCTGGTTGTTGAAAAACAGCAAGCGGCAGTGGCGTTATTTAGCTGGTAGACCACACTCAACTCATCAAAATGCCGCCAGGAGACTGTTGTGGTACATTCTACGGTGAAAAATTCACAACTTCTTCAACAATGCGGCTTCTTGTCGACGACCACTTATCCATTGAGTCTAAATCCACCTTATTCACGGCTAACTACCAACCCAGGGTCGCGCCCGGTGGCATGCAGCTATGCTCTGGGTTCCGTCTGCTGCTCTAACCTATGTCTCGACCGTATGCCACAATGTAGTGTACGGAATAAGTTCTCATGGAATTTTGAGGTTGCATGCTTGATGGTAAACGATCAGAGTCGGGTGGTATTCTGCCGGTCACCGTACTGCAACGTGTGGCAGTCAGATGTCGGAAATTGTTGTGTTGCCGAGTTTGGTTAGTCCACACACACACTGAGGCACAGGACGTAAGCACTAGCGTCATACGATAGCACAGGAGCACACAGTCTGCATTCTGGCAGGACAAACGCACACTGAGGTTGGAGACACATTAGTTCGGGCTCAAGTCTTCAAGCACCGTAGTCGCCCAACGAATGGAACGGAACTGCTGCTCCCTTGAATGAGCAGCCAAACAAAAGAGAAAAAGGCCAACCCGCTGGCAGAAGAAAGAAGATTAACATAGGACACTGCCGCATGTTTATTGGTGACCTACCGATACAAGCCAGAAATCAAATTAGCTCTATCGTTTATATAGTTGTGTTGTGTGGCCTTGGTTGGTGTGTGAAACAGCCAACCACAGAACGGGTTTTGATGAATCTTTTTGCGGACATCCAAAAATTTCCAACCGCACAATATTTAAAATAACGTCAATTTCGAAGTACTTATAAAAAGATAAGTTCTTTTGGAAAATTAACAACAGAACTAAAATCTGCGACACCAGAAAAACCCTAGAATAGTCACCGACCATGACAGAACTGTTTTACTTTCGTCCTTTGGTTTCTCTTGCAGCAATTTTTTTACTCTTATGCTACGCTGTGCATTTTGTCGTTTTCAGGGTCTGTCTGTTCTTCGTAGTGACGTAGTATTCTTTCGGTAGAATACGAAGTTCCTCATTTGGGGACAACTTCCCCGAGGAAATTTGTCCACACAGGTGCCCTAATTCCGTTTTCCCCGTTCTCGCGGACTAATGTAATCGCTATTCATGTTGGTAATTTTTATTGGCATATCTATGTGCCTGTACTTTGAATGACCTTAATCAATTTCAAGTATATCATCCGCATGCTTTTCAGTGAAACCGTCTAATTAATATACGAGGCGAAATGAAGCAAACGTATTTTTATTCCTCTACCTACGTGCTTGAGTTTTTTTTAGTTTACCTCCGGGTTCTTGGCTGATGAAAACATTCATCTGACTTTAATCCTGCACTTTCGTTGTTTCTCAGGTGGTTTCTCGCGCAAAGAACGAATGAAACTAAAATCACGTCTGTTCCTCCTACGCCAGACAGAGATGCGTTTATTTCAAAAAGCCGGTTTGCCTCAGCCAAGACGTCGCCTTGTCGCTACTGGTGGGTCTATTGCTCCGGACGACGTAACCGGAAAAATGGCCCGAACAGATGCTGCAGCAGCTGTTCGCGCGGCAAGACGTCAGTTGGAAGTAGCTTCTGAAGATACTAAGGGCAAAAATGTGGATGGCACAAATTTTCCAGTCGAACGGTGAGCGTATCTACGAGTCGTTTATACAAATTAATGTAAATCGGCAAAAAGGAGTTACTGCCTTATACCTGAAAAATTGCTATTCCGTTCTGTTTTATGTATAGTCCTTTCGCCTAATGCATGGTTGTCCTAATAAGGTGAATGTGGCCTTCTGGGTGGGGTTTATGAAATACGTTCATCTTTTGATTGCAAAAAGCAAGCTTTCTCATTCTTTAAAAGATTCCACCCGTAGTTTAAACATTTCAGCGTGGAACAAAAGAAGCTTCTGATGCTTTCAGATAGGGTATTGTTTTTGAAACCCTGATGCTGAGGATGAACGGCTGGTAACCAATCTTCCTAAAGGTTGTCACTTTATCCAGTAATCCGATGACTTATTCAGAGGGTGATCATATTCACGCCATCGATAAAGCGAAAGCATGCCGCCGTGTTGCGAAAAGACTGCACCAAAATTGGATTGCAAATTCAACATCTGCGCATGTGTTGTCTTATTGGGGAAGTTTGATTGCATGCCAATCATGATGATGAGGCTTATCCACTCGACTGTGGTACGTATTCCTCATGGATGGACTAAGTTGTTTTGACTGTTTTGTTCGTCGAGGAATCATTATTACTAGATGGATCAGAGGGAGGACGGCAAATTCCATTCCGTTCGGATGGGAGCTCCAACCTAAGGTTTGTTTGGATCACGTCCCTTCCACTTCATATTGTTCAACTGTTGACTTTACAACAAAGTGCTTCGCTTTTGGTTGTTGACTCAGCATCGAATGCCAGGGAAAGAAAAATCAGAAGACCGTCAAAACGAAGGACTATAGGAAAGCAGAAAAATTTCGAATTCAAGAACGTCAGTGGCTACAGCATTTGGGAGTATCGCTTAAGAGATTCAACAATGACTTCGGGCATCTCGTGAACCTCATCACGGTAAACAAACTAAATTCATTCGGCACCGTCCATTTGTTAGTACTTATACACATTTCCCAAGTTGGCCCATCGTTCAACCATCACTTTTCCCGAAGGACAGTGTGTATCGAAAAAGCTGATCTGCGGGTATGTGTAATACACATCCTTAAACACATTAACCTGTTCAGGCTCGATGCCTTTTCTGATGGTTGTGTTCCGTGGCCCAGTGCGCTAATCCTAACCTCAGAGTTGCGAACACAATTCTTCCACAATACTCTGCCAGTACCATGCTGGCAGCAGCGTTCAGAGGCTGGCGGTCCTCAAATATCTACTCTGCTGCTTGCTTCTGAGCCGTATAGCACGACTGATCCTGCTGTCCCAATGTAGACTCGACTTTTGATGAATAATCGAGTGTCGCACAGATGCCTCGAACTGATAGATACCAATCAAACCTTCTGTATAAGCGAAGACCCTTCATCCGATGTATGATCACCTGGCGCGACGCGGCTATTCGATTCGGGTTCGGGTGCAAGCCAATCGAGTCCTGCAATAGCATTTTCCACACTGAAAATGCAAAAACATCCGAAACATCGCTGCACTGTCAGTCAAGATGGTCGAGAAAAATCCGCAACTTACCTGGGTCTTCACTGAGAAACAGGACGTCATCCACATACTCTAAGTCATGAAGTTTCCTGCCTGAGAAAATATCAATGTTGGTGTTCCCACATGAGAATAGGGCTATCTATATTGATATCTTCATTACAGATTTGTAGAAGAGTAAAGGAGGACAAACTTGACGAACTCGAGTGAAAGATCGCCGTAAGCACGAACTCGGCTTCGACCGTTCGATTGCAAAAATTGATTAAGTCAAATGGGTTTTCCTGACACACTTTTCAGTGAGAGGTAGCACCCCAGAATTGCGCGAACGACTGTGCCGAATGCAGCTCTTAGATCAAGAAAGATTGAGGTCATAGGTCCAGGAAGGTTTATCCGTGTTCCAAGGTCAGTCGCAAAATGCATATTTGGCTAATTTAACCTTGACTGGATCGAAAACCAGTTTGATCCTCACATGTAAGTCCTTTGCAAGCACTGGGTATCTGGCGGTAGATAATGTCTAAGAGTAGTTTGCATGCCTCAAGACTAATTGTTCTGCGATTCCCACATAATGATCTATCATCTTCATTGTAAATCAGTGCGATCACTTATTCACACCGGTCCCTAGATATCTGGTCATTTGTCCAGATTGGCCCCAGTAGTTTCGTTAACTCAGACAAAACACTTCTCCATCTGTAAAAAAAAGACAACTTATTTAGTCTAGATGCCTTGTGCCTTTCATGGAAGTCTATCCTGATCACCTTCATGTCTAATGGGCCATTGATATCCATCTACATTGTTCGACTTACAGGTATAGGCGGAAGTTCCATTATCGAATGGGGTCGACTAAACTGGTTTGTGAAATGCTCTTCGCAACATTGTAGATAACACTGGTGGGAATGGATTAATGAGCTGTGAAACACCATGACAACCTCACTTATCTTCGATTTTTCGTGGACCCGTATTTCTAGTTAGTCGTAATGGCTGCGGTTGTTGTTGACAATTAGAACCAATTCAATTTCGTCAAATTCCCCTATTCACAATTGCTCGTGGGAATTTCTCAGGCTGATGTACTGAGGATTTGTGCATCTCATTGTATGAGGCATCCGAAGGAACAAATTTGTGGACATCCGACAGAACTGCTGAAATGGAGAATATGCATGGTTTCTGATATCCGTGTGGTTTGGAGCCCTGCTTTGGTCTGCCGTTGTGCGTATGATATACTTAAGCTGGTCCGAATTTTCTCTGAGGTCCTCGGCGTTTCGGGCTTGAGATCTGTTTTTGTTTCCATAATTTGCCGTATTCGTTGGGCTTTGTTCTATCCCCGACGGTCTCTTTCCGCTCTGTGTATTCATGATGCCTCCACTGATAACATGCTCGATATTTGCAACAGTTCATTGTCATGCGGTATCGTAAGTCATTTTCAGTCTACTGAATCAAATCGTCTCAAGAATCGTCAGCTGAATCTCGGCTCCTTCAGTGTAAGTCCTCTCATCCAGGCTGGCCAGCAGGTGTGTTTAGTTCTGACAGTGGACAAATTTTCCATTGTTATCTGCCACGTCAGTGAATCATGGACTCAGTATTCGAGTAGTGCACTTCAACTAACTGCGTCTTATGGCTTGTCAAGATATTTCCTGCGAATCTGAGAAGACGAAGCGTCTCCAACTATAGGTCAACGGCGTGTAGGACTAGTTTTAAGTGAGAAGGCTGAAGCGGCCCTTCTAGGTTGGATTCCAGCTAACAGTTACTTGTGCGCCGTGAATCTGTAGGGATCAGCCGGCGTACGAAAAGATATTTGTAATCAGCCCAACTAATTTTTCGTTTCGGTATATGCTTCAACAAAATATAGCGCTGGTTTGCAAACTTCCAGTTTTATGACAAACTCGTCACTCTTGTTCGGCGGGGTAACGGCTCGGACATTGTAGTGATGCACAAGTTAAGAAAGTTGGTGCGTCGGAAGCTTATTTGGATGGGCGCTGTTCCGTGCCTGCTCATCGTACAGGTAACGGTGACAGCCTTCGTCGGTTCTGTGTAGGTAATCGCTCATTCCTATTTAGTACGAATTTCCGGCACACTTCGCGCCGCACAGCGACATGGCGTTCTACCGCGACGGGTAGTCTGAGTCAGATCGACCACACCGCAGTAAGCTGTCACAAGGAGACTGCACTCGACGCGGTGTGATGGCCTGCGAGTCTCCATGACCCAACGAGCTATACAGGATGGCTTATCTCAAGCCGAAGATCCAATCATGCCTGGAAGGTCAATGAGTAGAGGCCTGACGAAGTAGTCTCCTGGTCCTCCAAGTTGGGGGTTGATCTGAGTTAGCAGCTCACTCAGAAAAGTGAGTGGAAGAATACTTGATGCAAGCAGATGGGCTTCCACTCAGCTATACTCCGCTGCCTTACGGTCAGTTTCGTGTTAGAACCAAAAGCTTTGGTTGAGAACCCTAGTCGTTTTGCTTAGAGCCTGGACTCCCTAGCAGTACCCGCCCATCATTACCCATATGTTACACGTCTACAAATAATTCCATACTGCATCGGTCGTCACGCAAGATAATCAGGACCGCACTACCCATCGCATCGAGCGGGGGTGATTGGGTAGTGATAAGTATGCTACTGCTCAGAGTTCCCTCTCTTTTATCCAACCTATCTCTTCTGTCTCCAATCCAATCCGCCCCTTCCGCCTGCCCATAGTGTCCCCACTGATAGTACATCCAATATTTGGAACGGTTCATTGTCAAATAGTGTTTTAAGTGGTTCTCAGTCTGTTAGCTCACATTTTCTCAAGCCTCGTTAGTCTCTGAATCTCGGTCCCTTAAATGTGCGAAATTTAATACAGGCTGAACACCAGGCTCTGGCTCTGGCTTAGACTGGATCCAAGTCAACAGTCGCCTATGCGCCGTGAGACTGCAGGGCTCAGTTGGCGTCCGGAAGGATAGTATTATTAAGCGTAGTTTATTTGCTATCCCGACACCGATTCGCGAGGGTAATATCCGCGAACAACAGGCCGGATTCCGTTCAGGCCGAGATTGCATGGACCAGATATTCACGGTCCGTCAAATACTCGAAACGCGCCACACACACGCACACACACACACGCTGCCGCCCTAAGAGCGTGGTCTTTGTACACTTGAAACGTGCTTTCGACTCCGTAGATCGACCAGCACTATTCGGCGCCCTCCACGGGAGTGGTATGCCAGCGAAGTTGGTGAACCCTTTGCGAGCATTGTACTTGCATACATGTGGTCACGTTAGGTTAGACGGTGGATTACCAAGTCCACTCGATACGGTTAATGGCGTTCGACAAAGGTGTTCTATCTCTCTATTCTTATTCAACTTCTTCTTGGGAGAGGTGATGAAAGATGCTTTAGGAGGTCTCCAAGATGCAGCCATTGAATTGCTACATGCAGGGATGCTAGATTAGGCAGATGACGTGTTGTCTTTTCGATTCTGCGGACAATGCACAAAGTGCAGTAGACACTGTCGTAGTATATAGTTACTTTTAGCATATGCTTTGCACCTTCAAAGTGCAAAGTAATGTTACAGGACTGGACAACATCGGTGCCGATTTTTGGTGTTGCGCAGAGAAGAACTCACGATTATGGACCGTTTCACCTCCCTTGTTAGCTGCGTGTCCAACGATGGTAGCCCGGCAGTGGAGGTAAACACGCATATATCCAAGGCTCCTGCAGCTTGCACTAGACTGAAGCACTTGTGGCGTCGGCCTGATATTTCACTGAAGTTGAAAGGTCGTGAGTTCAGTTTTGTTGTACGGTTGCGAGACGTGCAGTATGCGTGTGGGCGATGTTCGTCGGTTGGAGGTTTTCGACCATCGATATCCACGTGGTATGGCTGGGATTGAATAGAGTGACCGGGTGAGTAATATTGAGGTTAGGAATCTGGTATTGGGTGCCACTTCTGAGAATAGCTTATTTCAGCGTATGAAACTTAGTAGACTACACTGGTTGGGTCACGTGTTGCGTATGACGAACACTCGTCTACCATGTCGTGCCCTATTTTGTTTTCCTCCCATGGAATAGAGCCATATGTAGGCCAAAAGATAACGTGACAACATGAAATGAGAAAATGTAAGGTGGACTTAGCTAAAGTAGGTGTCTCACGCCTTCGTGGTTGGGGTCCGAAGGACTCGTCGACAGATTTGGTAGACTAGACACCGAATTCATGTAGGGTAAATTTGTTGGGACGCCCGCTACGCCTCTCTTGATGTGAGCTGCTCTCAGCAGCGAATATAGGTAGGGAGGCGAGCAGTGATTTTACGTTGTGAAGTCTAGTTGGAGACCTTAAGCGGTCGGGTACCTCCAGTTGTTCGAGTTGGACCATCAAATGGAAGTCTGCATTTTGCTGACACGCGTTATTTGGAACCATAAGATAATGCCGCTTTCTTTCCGGTTAAGCATTTGCTGTCCCATGTATTTGTTTAACGTACTACCACTCAAATATTCTTTCGCTATTTTTGTTTTGAACATTTAGTGGTATGAGGTAGCAGTCAATTCTTACGTAAAATGATGCGGCATTAGTGTTTTTTCAGGCAGATTTATTTTATAGTTTGTTGCTACTTAACTGGTGTTTGTTTTTCAGTAAACGATTTTCATAATTAACGAATGTCGTAAAGCTTTAGTTAATCAGAACACTGGCGGATGAATTTGATTATCCTTAAAACTGATTGATTTCGCGATTGGGGTTCTATTCCAATTCTGAAATATTTACCAGGCAGTGTTATCATTCTCTCCTAAACTCATTGCTCCCACCATTGCATGCAATAACGCGATATTCAGCCAATCATGAGTGGTTTCATCACATTATTATTATTATTATTATTATTATTATTGGTACTGGCAAATCTAATTTTCAGTCCAGTCAATACGCGGATGAAAATGGATGAAATAAAACGAAGCCTCCCGGGACACAAAGAGGTTAGTTTTCAGTGTAGCCGAATTCATGATTAGGGTGCTATTTTTATTCTTTTGTTAGTTTGTCTCCCGTTTGCGATTAAACATTATTTTTCTGTAATGGAAGACAATCGATTACCAGTTCTCTTCGCCTCATATTACTCATTCAGCTACAAAACTCGCGTCACCGTTAAGCATGGGCCACTGGGAAACAGATTCAATTTTGAAGAGGTAACACGATTGGGAGGTGTTACGAGCGCCCACAGATCGTTAATTTGTATGCACGCAGCGCTCCGAATTAGGCAGGTGATAGTTGGGAATTGGGTCAGTTTGAAATATGAGAATCTTGACCGCCCAATTATTCGAGTAGAGTGCGTTGTGTTCCCGGGACTGAGTCAACGAGACGTTTTCATACTTTTCCCCTATCATAGACTCACCGCCTTTAACCGTCTTCCGGCGAATAAATTTCCCGGAAAGAGGCATACATCGAAATTGGCGATCTGCGGGTAAGCTTAACACTTTTTGTCCAACTTTAGCTGTTCAAATCCGGTGAATTTAAGTCACTCCACTGACAATTTCTAGCCATTTGATTACATCTCATTCCGCTTATTCCTACTACTCTTTCTGTCAAGTTATAAACTTGTTAAACAACGTTTGATTTGACATTTTCATTTGTCATGCCCGGGAAAAATGCTAACTCGTTTTGCCCATGACAGCTACATACTACTCGTGCAACGAATGCAAATCTCGATGAACGATTCGTGGCTGAAGATGATGAGGATGGTAATGAGGATTACGATGCACATGAGAACTTGAATGATCAAAAATTAGTGAAAAGCCAACAGAGCGATTTGAGTCCAGAGTTTGATTCACCACCAGTTATCAAAACCCCCACTCATGAGTCTTCAGATTCGCCGAAAACTCGCTGTGGTCGATCTGCTCGGAAAGATGAGCACGCATCAATGTCTATGAAGGACGGTTCGCGTCCTCACCAAGAAACTTCTGAAAGTGTCACACGCACTCTCACTCCAAAACCTTACGCCGAGGTTCCGATATCCACGGACCCTTTTTTGAGTAAGTGATTCCACCAATCCTTTGCGACTAAATTTTTGAGAACACTTCATCTAAACATATATAGCTCATTTGACTCAGTCATTTGTTACGTATAATGAATACCCGTTTACCATGTGCCCTGTTGTAAGTTTCTCCCATAAGATGAAAGAAGCCACGACGAGATCAGTAGATGATGTGGCAACGTGCGGTTCAAGAAATGCACAGCAAAGCTAGATAACGGTGTCTCACTTCTTCGTGGCTGGCTCCCGAGAGACCAATTAACTGAAAAATATAGCAACGACCCGTGAACAGTGGCGATCATGTTGTCATTTTCAGTCGAATTAGAATGACTGAAAGAAAAATGACGTTTTTACAGTTCGACTGTATTCCGTGTGTTGGCTACGTGGGCATTATCTTTTCTCGCCCGTGTAGGCTCCTTCCTGTTCGCCTTCCCTATTTAAAATCTGGAGAAAAGGTAGCGGTCAGTGGAGATTGCTTTGCTATTTAGCGCTGAACTATAATGAAAGTTGATGAGCCTACTCTAATTTAATTTCATTTGAAACTGTTTGCAAGGAAACGATGCACTTATGGACGTTGGTAGCTGTTCTGAATCCGAAAAATTATTTTGAACAGGTATTTGTACCGTCGGTTGACTGTAAAATAGGCAGCATATCCAAAATCGCATTGGTTAAAAGAGCCGTCGGCAGTGAAAATACGAGATATTAGCGTATAAACCTTTCAATTTGCCATGATAAATCAATAGTCTTGTTCATGGTCAATCTAATCTATCTCGGCGGTTTCTATTTTTAATGTTCCGGCATGCTGTATTCTTTTCAAATCCTTCAGGCTCGTCAAATGATATCGAAACGGTCCACCGGGAGAACACAGAATCAGAAATCCCTCGGAAACGAAGCAAGGTATGTTTATTCATACTTCTTGTAATCATTTTTACCAGTTCATGCATAAAAACTCCCAAGCAACCCAATCGGCCCCAAATAAGTAGATCATTATGATGTTACTACAGTAGTTATCAGCACCTACATTGTTAGCTGCGTGTCCAACGATGGTAGCCCGGCAGTGGAGGTAAACACGCATATATCCAAGGCTCCTGCAGCTTGCATTGGACTGAAGCACTTGTGGCGTCGGCCTGATATTTCACTGAAGTTGAAAGGTCGTGTGTACTGTGCCGCAGTGCGTTCAGTTTTGCTGTACGGTTGCGAGACGTGGAGTATGTGTGTGGACGATGTTCGTCGGTTGGGGGTTTTCGACAACCGATGTTTACGTAGTATGGCTAGGATTGTATGGAGTGACCGGGTGAGTAATATTGAGGTTAGGAATCTGGTATTGGGTGCCACTTCTGAGAATAGCTTATTTCAGCGTATGAAACTTAGTAGACTACACTGGTTGGGTCACGTGTTGCGTATGACGAACACTCGTCTACCATGTCGTGCCCTATTTTGTTTTCCTCCCATGGAATAGAGCCATATGTAGGCCAAAAGATAACGTGACAACATGAAATGAGAAAATGTAAGGTGGACTTAGCTAAAGTAGGTGTCTCACGCCTTCGTGGTTGGGGTCCGAAGGACTCGTCGACAGATTTGGTAGACTAGACACCGAATTCATGTAGGGTAAATTTGTTGGGACGCCCGCTACGCCTCTCTTGATGTGAGCTGCTCTCAGCAGCGAATATAGGTAGGGAGGCGAGCAGTGATTTTACGTTGTGAAGTCTAGTTGGAGACCTTAAGCGGTCGGGTACCTCCAGTTGTTCGAGTTGGACCATCAAATGGAAGTCTGCATTTTGCTGACACGCGTTATTTGGAACCATAAGATAATGCCGCTTTCTTTCCGGTTAAGCATTTGCTGTCCCATGTATTTGTTTAACGTACTACCACTCAAATATTCTTTCGCTATTTTTGTTTTGAACATTTAGTGGTATGAGGTAGCAGTCAATTCTTACGTAAAATGATGCGGCATTAGTGTTTTTTCAGGCAGATTTATTTTATAGTTTGTTGCTACTTAACTGGTGTTTGTTTTTCAGTAAACGATTTTCATAATTAACGAATGTCGTAAAGCTTTAGTTAATCAGAACACTGGCGGATGAATTTGATTATCCTTAAAACTGATTGATTTCGCGATTGGGGTTCTATTCCAATTCTGAAATATTTACCAGGCAGTGTTATCATTCTCTCCTAAACTCATTGCTCCCACCATTGCATGCAATAACGCGATATTCAGCCAATCATGAGTGGTTTCATCACATTATTATTATTATTATTATTATTATTATTGGTACTGGCAAATCTAATTTTCAGTCCAGTCAATACGCGGATGAAAATGGATGAAATAAAACGAAGCCTCCCGGGACACAAAGAGGTTAGTTTTCAGTGTAGCCGAATTCATGATTAGGGTGCTATTTTTATTCTTTTGTTAGTTTGTCTCCCGTTTGCGATTAAACATTATTTTTCTGTAATGGAAGACAATCGATTACCAGTTCTCTTCGCCTCATATTACTCATTCAGCTACAAAACTCGCGTCACCGTTAAGCATGGGCCACTGGGAAACAGATTCAATTTTGAAGAGGTAACACGATTGGGAGGTGTTACGAGCGCCCACAGATCGTTAATTTGTATGCACGCAGCGCTCCGAATTAGGCAGNAGCAACCCAATCGGCCCCAAATAAGTAGATCATTATGATGTTACTACAGTAGTTATCAGCACCTACATTGTTAGCTGCGTGTCCAACGATGGTAGCCCGGCAGTGGAGGTAAACACGCATATATCCAAGGCTCCTGCAGCTTGCATTGGACTGAAGCACTTGTGGCGTCGGCCTGATATTTCACTGAAGTTGAAAGGTCGTGTGTACTGTGCCGCAGTGCGTTCAGTTTTGCTGTACGGTTGCGAGACGTGGAGTATGTGTGTGGACGATGTTCGTCGGTTGGGGGTTTTCGACAACCGATGTTTACGTAGTATGGCTAGGATTGTATGGAGTGACCGGGTGAGTAATATTGAGGTTAGGAATCTGGTATTGGGTGCCACTTATGAGAATAGCTTGTTTCAGTGTATGAAACTTAGTAGACTACGCTGGTTGGGTCGTGTTGTGTATGTCATGCCCTATTTTGTGTTCCTCTTAAGGAATGAAGGAGCAATGTGGAGGTTAACAGATGACGTGGGATGAGAAAATGTAAAGTGGACTTAGATAAAGTAGGTGTCTCATGCCTTCGTGGTTGGGGTCCGAAAGACTCATCGACATGGTGGCTGGAGACACTGAAGGATATGGCAGTGAACCGTGAACAATGGCGATGGTGTTGTCATTTTCTATCGAATCGGAATGATTGAAAGGAAGTGTTCGTTTGTACAGTTAGACTGTGTTTCGTGTGTTGGCTGCAGCAGCATCTTATCCTTTCCCGCCTGTGTAGTTCCACTCCCTGTTCCCGCTGGATATTCACTCTTTATATATAAACGTGTAACTCTGGGGAAAAGCAGCGGTCAGTGAGGCTTGCCTTGCTGTTTAACGCTGAACGATGATGATGTTGATGAGTTATCAGATTTATTTGCCATAAAATAACACCAGCATGAACACTTCACAACCCATGGCACAGAGGCTCATTGTGCACTGGTCGAAAAATTGGTACCACAAGAACGCTCGGCCAGGGAATATCGATTGGGAGCATTTTTCGGAGACTCGTAATACTGATAGGATTTTCTTGTATCTCTCAATCGTCAACAGATGATTTTTTTGCTTATCGGTCAAAATGACTCGTAATATTCGTGGAGAGTTTATCAAGCGCTAGGAAGAACCCCATGGTATGAGAATCATCGTTTGGCATCCTCAAGAAGAAAGTACCACGGGTCAATTTCAGATACTAATTTAGTAACCTACCTCACTTTTCTTTTCCGTCATTCTTTGAAGTAATTTTGGATTTTCGTTTCGTATGGTACTGGGTGATTGGAAGTCAGCGTTCCTCCCATTCTTACAAGCAGTCACTTAGTGTGCATATAATGCATTGCAATGAGCTATGGATAAAGTATTTCATATTCGCAGTTGATCACCTAGCAACGTACCGGCGAGCCCCCAGGTGAATTTCGCACGTGAGAGTTGGATGTTATTTTTTCACGGAATACTCTAAATTTCCATGCTCGGCTGCAGACCACAATTCAGCGGACATATGCTTGAAGCATTAACTTTGTTTCCATGACGACCCTGTGATTGTACAAGCTGTATCTGAGGTTAACTTCGTAACCACTGAAGATTTGACCGAGTTCTTCAGGCTGAGATTTTAGATCAACGTTCGTGTGTTTGTAACTCTGTTGAGCAGGGTTTTATAGTAGTTATCGCATAATCATCATTCAGCATTAAACACTAAACCAAGCCTCAGTGACTGCTGCCTTTTCCCCAGGATCTCAAGTTTCCATAATAAGTAAGCATATCTAAGAGGAACAGGGAGCGGACCTTCTCAGGCGGGAAAATATAAGACGCTGCCGTAGCCAGCATGCGGAACACAGTTTGACTGTACAAACGCACTCTCTCAATCATTCTGATTCGATAGAAAATGACAACAGGATCGCCACCGTTCGCGGTATCCTTCAGTGTCTTCAACCAGCTAGTTGGCGAGTCTATCGGGCCCCATCCACGAAAACGTGAGACACCTACTTTGCCTTAGTTCGCTGAGCATTGGTTTCTACTTTGTGGGGGACGCAAAATAGGGCGTGGTATGGCAGACGAGTGTTTGTCATATGAAACATCTGTCCCAACCAGTGTAGCTTACTAGGCTTCATACGCTGAGAAAAGGTATTCTCAGAATTAGCGTCTAATACTACAATCCTGATCTCCACATTACTCATCCGGTCATTCCAGAAAATCTTAGACATCGATGATTGAAAACCTCCGAGCGACGAACACCTCTTGATACGCACATTGCATAGTTGGATCATGCTTGGCATATCCACAGCTCGATTGCCCTCGAAAGAAACAGTGGTTGGCCATTGTAGATGGTAAGAATTACCGTCTGTTCCATCCATTCGCTAACGTGAAGGGACAGCTTTGGCTATCATCTGTTGCGTTTGTAGAATATTCCGGAGGAAAATGCAGCGCATGCAGTCGTTTATGGATTTCCGCTTCTCTATGACGTTGTTGCCGTTGAAGCGCTATCGCCAGCCTTAAGTTGGTTCTCCTTTAGATCAATACAATTTCATCTCGGGTCAATGTTCAGCCGGTTAGTACAAAACAGTTGTTTTGTCCACTTAGCCAGAGGTGGCCAAGGAGATCAGGCTTCCGTCATCGTAAGGATAACACGTGCGAATCGCAGATCTACCGGCTACTTTGGTGCTGGACAACAACTCGCTGTCGCCCGGCCGGTTACCTGTCCTGTTGAGATCTTACGTTCCACTCAGCGTTTCAATATCATGGCTGCCACTCTCAGTACTTAGACCCTGATGACCACTGGAGGTCTCTCATGCTTCGAGCATATCATAAAGAATGGATCGATGTAGTCAGTCCACGACGTGGCGACACAATATGAATATCCTAATCAGTAGACGGTGATGCGATTTTGCAAAAAAATCATAACACAACAGTGTAAAGGCGGTAATTAAAAACACACTTTCAACAGACCATTTTCATCGGTTTACAGATCGTCCCGGCTCGGCCAAAACCGAATGCCTATACACTTCCCGATCCGGATTATGTCACCTGGTTGCCCCCTTCAGGTAAGCTCGCCATCCCAGGTCCATCCGGCGTTTAACGTATTCTGTAACTTTTTTAAATCTTTTCTTCCCTTCGCTTTGCGTCCGATGGACAGTGTCGCATTATTTTCCATCTATTAGTTGTCCGTTTTTGATTATTTTATCGAAAGAATTTAGGCCTAAGTACACAGGTCGCCGTCAGATTGATGTAACACGAAACACAGCTGCTGTTTGCCATTAATCTTGGGTAAAACAGATCACAAGGTTCGGTTCTCTTTCGCTGTGCTATACGTTTAGCTTCCGCATTGGGCAATTCTCCAGTCATTGTGTGCACATTTGCGATGTTTTTATTCCATTTTGGATCACGGTTAAAACCAACCCGAGGCTATTAAACGATGTTCAGATGCCGCCAAACGGTTGATAACTCTCCAGCAATCAGGTATATTTAGGTAGCCGCTAGCTCAAAGATCATTTACAATGCCAGCGCTGCCGGTCACTTCCGTAAAAAATGGCAAATCGCTGTTGCATGGCTCTTTACGAAGCTCGACTTGTTTTTTAAAGCTTGTGGTTCAGAACCACTCAGTTTTCCGGCATTACGGTTCCCCATCCCCCGGCAGTCGAATGAGCCTTGGGTACTATGAGATATTATCCCTCTCACAAAATGCGTCGTTCGTGCACACTTTTTCGCCCAAAAGATACATCCCTTCTCTAATCTAAAGTCCTCCTGAAAGGTATGGAAGACTGCATTACTACCTCTATGGTGGGTATGCCAATCCAGCAGTCCTAGGTAGATTTGATCATTGTCTATATTGCCCATAACTTTAAATTCCCTCCGACTTTCTCATTAGATGTTCACTTAATCTCCATTGGAACACATCTTTCTTACGATCACTGGCTTCTTAGACTTCTTTGATAACCGTCCGGTCGTACTACCTGCTCGCACCCTATCTTGAAAGACGGAAATGCTGTCTATGCTGTTGGCATGGCTTCCGTGTTTCTCACAGCCCAATGACGCGCCGGGCGACCTTCGTATTTGTTTTATTTTCTAAATGAACAGATGATTTAGCTGTCCGGATAGTTCCACAGAGCACATTCAAAAACAACAGTGTGACGAACAAGCTAGTTTTTGAATTATTCGTTATCATGCCACTACATACATTATATATAATTTACTCTAACTGAGAGGGGGGATGAAAGGGTACAGTTCTAGTAGTCAAAATATGTCCACTGTCATGTGTACATGGGACGGGTGGCGGTCGAAATTATAATGGGTTCGATAGATTTTTTGGAGTGCCGAGTGGGCCAGGGAAGCTTCAATGTTTGCACGAACTGCTTTTGGGCACAACGGGAGATCGCAGAGACATATGCATGCGGCCTCAGCTGTAGACAAAACTCGGGACTTCACCAGCCTCCATTACCTACCTCGGGCTTTGTAGATTGTTCTGAACGCTTCAGTAACATTCGCCTCGTGGTTGGAATCAACCATCTATGAACAAACTACACAAACCTATCATCCTCCTTTCTTTTGTAGTAAATCGTGTATAGCGCTATGTATTGGCATGATTACTAATAACTGAAAACGAGCCTGTTCGTCACGTCATTAAAATTTATATAGTTTCCGCTGATAAAGTGATGGAACCATCGGGTTCGGTTCGATTAAATCGTCCTGAATTGTTGATGGGTTGAGGAATCAATTTATTTAAGCAATGGATAATAAAAGCTCACTTCCCCGGCCAGATTGTTTATCGCACTTCATTTCAAGGCGCTAGTTCCACGTCCCATTTTATTTCTTCGTATTCCGTCCATTGCTTGTCGTTAACATTTTGGTTCTGGTTTTCTTTTAGACCAACAAGGTGACGGAATGACTGCACTGAACACCAAATACGGATACTGACCTCATGTGGACACGGCGACTGATCCTTAAGAATTATACATATATAAATTGTTAATCGTATTCTGTACTTTTTGGCGCTTGTGGCTCCGTCTTCTAAGGACCATTCTCTGTTGGAGCTCCCCTTGTAACTTGGAGATTTCGACTAGGTTCGGCAGTGCTTGCTTTTTGAATTGAATAGTAGTTATCGGGATTTGCGGCCCAATGATTGATATGTTTTTTCCAAGATATCTCTCGAGAAAGCTAAAACACCTGGTCAATTGTGAATTTCCAGACCGATTCACTCGACTCGGTGTATCAGTTTGAGTGATGTGATCCTTTTATAACTCAACGGAATAATTGAAAGTGGCCTAGACAAAAAAACGTCGAAAAATCAATCTCTGAATGAACAACTAGCAGCTAACAAAACTGAACAGTCGTGACGGTTTTCAGTAGAAGTTTGCAAAACAGCGAATGACGCTGACGAAATCTCATCCATGGCTTCGTTGCCATTATCATCGTTTAGCGTTAAACAGCAAGGCAAGCCTCACTACCGCTGCTGTTCCCCAGAGTTACGCGTTTATACAAAAAGAGTGAATATTCAGTGGGAACAGGGAGTGGACCTACAAAGGCAGGAAAAGATAAGATGCTGCTGCAGCCAACACACGGAACGCAGCCTAACTATACAAACGTACGTGTTTTCAATCATTCTGATTCGATAGAAAATGACAGCGCCATCGCCACTGTTCACGGTTCAGTTATATGCTTCAGTGTCTCCAGCCACCATGTCGATGAGTCTTTCGGACCCCAATGGCGAAGGCGTGAGACACCTACTTTACCTAACTTCGCTGTACATTTTCTCATACCACGTTGCCAATCCAGTCCAGCAACGCCGTTCTGCACTTAGGTGCAAAACGCATACTAAACATACATAAACTATCATCGCTCAGACGATGGAAAAGAACCTGCAACTTCAATTTTCACGCAGTAGCACATATCAATATCACTGTTCTCACATGAGGATAGGACCATCTCCATAACCATTTGTTATGATGTTAAAAAGCGAAAATGATAGGAGGGGAACCTTGAGAAACATGCCATTCCGTGGTGAACTCGGGTGAAAGATCGCCGCATGCATGAACTCCGCTTCGGCTGCTGGCCGACAAAGACCGGATAGGTGGAATGAATTTATCTGACGAACCGCTGAGGGAGGGCTAGCCTCAGGGAGTCATATCACCGACTGACGCGACTGTCGCCTTCAAATCAAAAAAGAAACAAACCGTGGGTATGCGGAACATGAGCTTGTTCTAAGATCACTGGCAAAACAAAAATTTGATCAATACAACCCCGACATAGACAGAAATCGGTTTGATTCTGACGCATGTATATTTTGCGAAGAATACAGAGTCGGCAGAGGACAACGGCCTAGAACGCTTCGGGTGCGTTGTTTGCTAAAGGAATTCCTCCGTGGTTTTCACATGAAAGTCTACTGAGGAAGTTCGACGCAGTTTTCTCGTGGCTGAGGTGTACCCAATGCACCCAGTCCGACACCCTTCACCTGGTTTTGTTTTTTGAGCTATATATATATATATATATATATATATATATATATATATAAACTAAAACTGAAAGGCAATACGGCTGTCTCACACGCTGTACGCATGGGCAATTCGCATTAATTCATTTGAAATACAACCGAAAACGTTTAGGTTGCACTGAATTCATAGTATCAAGAGGATGCTAAGATAATGATAATCTACATGGGTAGGAAATCAGTGCAGTAAGAATAACTAACAGTATTAGACTTTCAAACAAACTTACTTCATAACGATGTGCGTACATGAATGACTTGAGAAAGGCCGATGACGGGAAAAGTAAATTAGCCTCTTGCTTTTCAGAACTTTCTAAAGGAATAAACTTTTTCAATGTGACCGAATACTGAAACCGAGGAACCTGAGTCGGAGACAGTTGAAAAACACAACGGAACCATTTACTTCAAAAGCATCAATCACAAATAGAACGGGATTACGGAGCAGGCGTATAATTATCACTACTCGCCCTCCTCGAATCACTGGATAGCGCAGTCCTGATTACTCTGCACAACGACCGATGCAGTATGGAATTCACTGACGCTTTTTTGAACGAAGACTGCTAGAGGGTCATATTCGCTGGAGTGCGAATATGGTCCCCAACCAAAGCAGTTGGTTTTATTACAAGGCAGCGGGTTATAGTTGAGTGGAGGCCCATCTACTTGGATCTATCATTCTTCCATTCGTTTTTCCGACTGAGCTGCTAACTCAGATCAATCCCCGACTTGGAGGACCAGGAGACTACTTCGTCAGGCATCTACCCATCGACTGTCCAGGCATTGCTGGATATTCAGCTTTGCTTGAGCCCTCTTGTATTGCTCGTTGGATCATGGAGGCACTCAAGCCGTCGCACCACGTTAAGTTGCAGCATCACTGTGTCGGGTTTTTTGAAGCATCAATCGACTAGCTAATGAGGAAGGAACTTCTAATCAGAGACCCATCGCACTAACAAGGGCAGTAATCAGTTCGTTCCAACTGCGGACTGTTTCTTGTGAACACCTATTTATTGCCCTCAAAGGTGACGTCAGCCCACTGACGCCCTCCCTTATTCTCGCAGTGTCTGACTCAGATTGATCCTACTGGCATTGTTTCCTGTCGGTCACTCGGATCGTGGTTTTCACTCGATCACTAGGACGACAGAGTCATTTTCTGATCGATTTATCGCTGGCATTGCCAACTCATTATTGCACGAAGCAAGGCTGCTGGAAAGTAACCTGAACCACTGAGTTTATGGCCTAAAAGGAGTGTGCCACACAGCGGTATCTATCAGTCGACTATCTGTTTCAGGACGAAATGCTACCTTTGCAGGAAATTATATCTAAGCATTTACGCCCTGCACCAGTAAGGTAGGTGAGTTTTCGTTAGTTCGCTTACTGGCAAGTAAACGAGTAGTCCAATACAAAGATAGATTTAAATGGGCGCAAAAAGTCTCCGATTTTACAGCGTGCTATTTTCGGGCTGTCAATCGCGTTCAAAAAGGGCTCAATGATTGTTTTGTATTATTTTGCACGGAATTGCTGCTACAAGAATAGTGAGTGATAAAGAAAACGACACGGGGACAAGAGTGAAGAAACAGAAAACATTGCGTAGTTTACAAGACAATACACTTCCAAGTGATGCATCGTACACCACGATCCACGGTACGTCTGTGAATGTAATATCACGCGCTTGCCATGACCAACGTACAGGATTAATACAAAGAATCCTACTCCAAGCTTCTGATAGCCCGCTAACCTGTTAGGCAGTGA
Organism: Fasciolopsis buskii; assembly: GCA_008360955.1. Classification (NCBI taxonomy): domain Eukaryota; kingdom Metazoa; phylum Platyhelminthes; class Trematoda; order Plagiorchiida; family Fasciolidae; genus Fasciolopsis; species Fasciolopsis buskii. The sequence continues at coordinate 66,384 of LUCM01006275.1, forward strand.
GATGAATTGAGGTTAACCTAATCCGACAGGAGTCAGCGACCGTCTTCTTTCGGATGAGGCGACATTATGTGGGCTTAGTAGACCCCTTCCCCTCGTTACAGATTCCGCTCCATATACCACTTGTGACTGAGTTTGAATCAAACCCTTGATCATGTTGTTTGAACCCGCATTCACTGGTCCTGTTTGTTGTCTGAGCACATACCTGCACTATCACTGTTTTAATCCCTAAATCAGTTTCACCGTTGAGGGCTTTCCGGGAACATAAAACGCCGCTATGCTTGTGTTTAGTGAAGATGTGTTTGTGTTGTATCCAGATTTATTTTTCACGTTAGTTCATTAAGTTGTATGATCTGATGAGCCCATGGGCCACGATGATCAGGTCACGTTGCATGATAACCCACTGGTCTCTATTCGTAACTACGCCAGTAGCTGAACTATTAGAAAATCAGCTGCTTTGAAATCTTCAGTAACTCGGACAAACGTCGCGTACGATTTCAACGGATGAATCACATGAATGTATTGTTCTATTTTCATGATTATATGGAGCAAAGCTCGGTTTGAGGGACATCCCCTTTGAGTTTAGTGTTACGTCTGACGGTCAACGATGTTTCACAGCATCTCGTACCAAAGGAATTGTGCAGCATGTAAAAACAGGCACAAGTACTTTCACTATTTCGAGGAATTTCAACCAAAAAAGTATTTGCGCTTGGAATTTGGATCAAAACGTCACCGAAATGGGCACGGTATTTTAAGACGCTGTAAATATGGTAGTTCTGTACCTTGCGGATTTTACAGTAAAACTGTACAGCAACCACATGCCATTCGTGACTCTCTGGTTGTTCAGTCCGGGTCAAATCGGTTCACTCATTCAGCAAATTTTTACCATTGATCGCAAGTTGAATTTATCGGCCCCAAACGAAAACATGTTAGCGTCTGTTTTTAGAGACCGTAATGAAACCCCAAATTTGACCCGCAATGAACTTAAGCAGAAACAACCACGAAATATAAGTTCGCATGATTTACGGCGGTACGTTCATTTGTTAATGAAGAAAGCTAGTGCCTCGTTTCCGTCGAAAGAACAGAAGCCAAATGCCTTGGACAGATGAACAGATCTACCATTAGCACCATAGACAGAAAAAAACAGCCTCTGTTTCACTGCCCCGTAAACACCATTACCCATAGTTTGGGTAGGTTTTATTTCGCTCCTACTTTTTCCACCGTTAAAATGGTACATTTCCTTCTAATACTTCACTTGCAGTTGATAATTACAAGCTAAATGTAAGCTAATCCATACCAACTCCACTCACTGATTAGGTTTGCGAGGGAAATTTGTTTGTGCTTGAGCTCAAGAAGTTTGGACATGATGTGATCATCAGCAGCCAAGCTATCGATCTGATTCATCCAATGACGTTTGAAGAATGAACCAAAGATAATTCTGTCTATATTTTCATAGCGATACTTGAAAAATATAAAAATAATAAGAGTATGATACACAAATATCCCAAGAAGTAAGCAATCTGTTTCCCTACGAATCTGGCAGGCTGCTATGTTCCACCAAACCAGAGAAAGGATAATAAACTTTAAACGCGTACTCCATCCGCAGTCCTCGTCCCGTGCTCGTCATATCACTTGCAGTTCCGATAACTGACCCGAACTGACCGGGGTTAATAAATTGACAGTTACCGGTCTGGGTCAAATTTGTTGCAGCATTCAAATCCGCCAACGCATTCGGTTCGACAGCAACCACCAGATTAGGCAGAGGGTTCAGGCTGAGAGCCTGATCCCAAGCCCAGTAGACTGGAGCGACATGCCCAAGAAGCGGAAGTAAATGTGACTGACTGGCCAAACACCGAGCTAATCCAATGCCAAGCCGTTCAGTGGTATTGTGAGACATCTTGGAACTGGCGTGAACAGGTGCTGGTGGATCACCTATTGGCTGTGTGTTGCGCGCCGTAGTGTCAGTGGCACTCGGTCCATCTGCTTCGTTTAACACGTCCACCTTGAACAGAAGGAGGTGGTGAATGTGAAAACTACCACCCAATAGGAAGAGAGACATTATGTATATCTAAATTTACACGCTATTATCCGGGGTCGAGCGGTGAGGACAACGACGCTAAACACCGTTAGAGTGGGAACGTGCTTGCAGCACGCGAAATAAATTCAAATATTCTGTGCATAACGAAAAATAGCTGCTCGAAGTCTGTTGGAAAAAAGATAACAAGATGAGGAATAAACCTCACATGACATTCGAATCAGGCCGAATATCACCTTTTGGAAGGGAGGTGAAAAAAAAATAAATTCAAGTCGAATCGAAAGAAAATATTCCCTCGAAGGAGGTGTATATTTTCCGATATTCCGAGTAGGGAGCACTAAAATTGTAATTCAGTTTCCCAATACCAATGGTACATCAAAAAACGAACTTTTCACATCCGCTAACCACCGCTTAAAAGAATATCTCAATTTTAGGGACAGTTGTTCTTTTATTGTTCAGGAGGATTCCGGTATGGGGGAAGAGAAATTTCATACCACAAGACTAATAAAACAACGTGAGATTCACGGAAATGTTAAAGAACACTACGCAGAACAGCTTATAAACGGAACATCAGCAGCGATTGCGTGAGGCCGTCACCTATCATAGACTTGACTAAATGGAGGTCTTAATTTACAGGATACAAGCTGCAAACATTCAGAAGCTTCTCAGTGCAGTTTTGAAGTTTCGATGCAGAAATTGAACCACTGTGGCCGTGTTATTATGCAATTCAAAATGATTCACATTCAAATCAGCTCATTCTCTAAGTCACGGTTAGGGCCTACTAACAACGGTGTTTCGATAAGACCATATCCGTGCAAAACTGGTGGCGAACCGCTATCTGTTGCACACATAGGTTACTTTAAGCATAGATAACACTCACCTGTGTTTCCTCGTTCCCTGGAGGCTGAGTAAACTCGTCATCGAGCATCACAGGGACATTGTCCAATACGGTTGGCAAATGAACACAATGACGTACTAGCAAACGAGTATATTCAGCTCGAAACACAACAATTTCTCGTGTGTAGAGACGAATACGACAAGGATTGGAAGCTAGTCGCAGCCAATTATATGGGTTAATAGGGTTCGTCACACTATCCGAAACGAGGTCTAATGGAAGTCCCGGTCGAGGGAGAATGTGCGAGGAAGCCATGACAGGATCTTCTGGTCCGGGAACTAGAATCAAATATGGGGGTGAGGGATTGTCCTCGCTCACGGGGAAGGCACTTGTATAAACCGCAATAAGTTGACGAATAATTCGCCGCAAGATAACCCGCTGAAAGAAAATTGGAAGTGTGTGAAGATCGGACGAAGTGCAACCTCAGGAAATACAAGTTAATGTAAACATCATGAAAATCATTTCAGTGCTTCGATGGAAGAAATAACTGTCACAAGAAGACTAAACCTTGACGTGGTGTGACGGCCTGCGTGCCTCCATGATCCAATGAGCTATTCAGGATGGCTTATCTCAAGCCGAAGATCCAATCATGCCTGGAAGGTCAATGGGTAGAGGCCTGACGAAGTAGTCTCCTGGTCCTCCAAGTTGGGGGTTGATCTGAACTAGCAGCTCAGTCGGAAGAGCGAGTGGAAGACTATTTGTTCCAAGTAGATGGGCGTCCACTCAGCTGTACCCCGCTGCCTTACGGTCAGTTTCGTGATAGAACCAAAAGCTGCTGGACTCCCTAGCAGTATCCGCCCATCAATACCCATATGTTACACGTCTACAAATAATTCCATACTGCATCGGTCGTCGCACAGGATAATCAGGACCGCGCTGCCCATTGCATCGAGCGCAAGTGGGGTGGGTAGTGATAAGTATGCTACTGCTCAGAGTTCCCTCTCTTTTATTCAACCTGTCTCTTCTGTCTCCAACCCAATCGGTTTGCTTCTTCTGCCTACTCATAGTATCTCCAATGATAACACGCCCGATACTCGCAACGGTTTATTGTCAAGTAATGTAGTAGGTGGTTTTCAGTCTGTTAGCTCACATTTTCTCAAGCCCCGTCAGCCTCTGCATCTGGGTTCCTTCAATGTGCACACTTTAATGCAGGCTGGCCAACAGGCGTGTTTGGCTCTCACAGTCGACTCACTTTCGATTGATGTCTGCTGTGTGAGTGAAACACGAATTCAGGATTCGAGTAGAGTAATTCAGTTAACTGCGCCAAACGTCTCGTCAAGATATTTTCTTCGCACTTAGGGAGACGAAGCAGCTCAAGCTGTGAGTCAACGTGGTGTAGGAATAGTCTTGAGTGAGAAGGCTGAAGCAGCCCTTTTAGACTAGATCCCAGTCAACAGTCGCTTTTTGTGCCATGAGACTACAGGGATCAGTCGGCGTCCGAAAGGATAGTAGTGTTGAGCGTGGTTTATTTGTTATCTCGGCATACGCTCCAACAGACTGCAGCACTGATATGGAGAAAGACGAGTATTACGATAACCTCGACACTTGTTCGGAAGAGCAAACCGAGAAAGACTTCTCCAATTCTGTGCAGATAATCATTTATTCCTATCTAGTACGAATTTCCAACACAGTTCGCGTTGCATTGCGACATGGCGCTCTAACTCGATAGGTACACTGAGTCAGATTGACCATATCGCAGTTAGTTACCGTTGGTGCGGTTCTGTCTACAACTGTACATCATACTGGACCACGTACGTCGAATCGGACCATGCGTTAGTTTCAATGCGATTTTTGTTGCAGCTGAATGGCCATCGACGCAGGCCACAAACCCGGTTGACTGTCGAACGTTTGTCTGATTCGGTTGTTCGCAACAGCTACGAACAGAAACTGTCCGAGGGACTAAGAACTGCGACCAATAGCAATGTAGACGATCAGTGGGATCAAATTAAGCAGGCGATGCATTTGGCAGCAAATTTCGCCTGTGGTGCTGGATCTAGCGTTCATCGAAAACACTAGATTTCGCAAGGGTTGCTGGGTCTAATGGAGCAAAAACACGAGCTTCCTAACTGCAAGGAAGTGAATAAAATGCGTCGACAGTTGCAGCGTCAGTTGACCATAAGTCTTAGGAATGACCGCGAAAGCTGGTGGGTTAAGGTAGCCGAAGAGATGGAAGTGGCGTCCGCTTCAGGTAACAGTCAAAGACTGTTTAAGCTTATACGCGACAGCGGAGGGCGACACCGGCGAACTTCGGTTAGTGAAGTCGTGTAATAGGAATGGAGAGCTCATCAATGGTAGACAGGAAAGATTGGACCGTTGGGCAGAGCATTTCAAGGATCAGTTTAGCTAGCCACACGCTAACGTATTTAGTCCGACGTCTGGAGCTGCGAATCCTTGGGAGGTGTCACTTGATCCCCCAACGGAAGTGGAAGTGCAGTCGAATACTTCGTTCCCGAAGAAGAGGAAACCTGCCGGTCTCGACGCCCTTCCCCAGTTCGTTTCAAATTGGGTGGAGACGTGCTGATGAAATCACTTACCGCCTTGCTTTGTGATATTTGGAACGAGGAGCATATCCCACTATCGTGGGGTAAATCACTGATTATACCCATCTTCAAGAAGGGTACACGGTGGACTGCAGCAATCATCGTGGGATTAGTTTAACTCCGATAGTTACTAAGGTGTTAGCTTCGATAATGCTGCGCCGTTTGAAACCGATTCGCGAGAGTAATATCCACGAACAACAGGCCGGATTTCGGCCAGGTCGAGGTTGCACCGACCAAATATTCACTCTTCGACAGATACTCGAAACGCGCCACACGCACCGCCGCCCTACGATCGTGGTCTTCCTCGACTTGAAAGGTGCTTTCGACTCCGTGGATCGACCGGCACTACTCAGTGCTCTCCACCGGAAGGGTATGTCAACGAAGTTTGTGAACCTGTTGCGAGCATTGTACTAGCATACCTATGGTCGCGTTCAACTTCGTCATGGACGAGGTGATGGAGGATGTTTTAGCAGGTCTGCGGGATGTATGAATGGGACTGGGAAGTAGAGAGAAGCTATGCGGCCTAGATTACGCAGACAACGTCGTGTGCCTGTTCGAGTCTGCGGACCATGCACAACGGGCACTAGATTGACTGTCAAGATCGGTTGCTCGGTTTGGCATGTGCTTTGCACCTTCAAAGTGCAAAGTACCGTTGCAGGACTGGACGACAGCAGCGCCGAACTTGATACTGGATGGAGAGGAACTAACGACTGTGGACCGTTTCACCTACCTTGGTAGCTGCATTTCTAACGATGGTAGCTCGGGAGTAGAGGTAAACACGCGCATATTCAAGGCTCCTGCAGCTTACGCTGGACTGAAGCACTTGTGGCGTCAGTCTGATATTTCACTGAAGTTGAAAGGTCGTGTGTACTGTGCTGCAGTGAGTTAGTTCAGTTTTGTTGTACGGTTGAGAGACGTGGAGTATGCGTGTGGGCGATGTTCGCCGGTTGGAGGTTTTCGACCATCGATATCCACGTGGTATGGCTGGGACTGAATAGAGTGACCGGGTGAGTAATATTGAGGTTAGGAATCTGGTATTGGGTGCCACTTCTGAGAATAGCTTATTTCAGCGTATGAAACTTAGTAGACTACGCTGGTTGGGTCACGTGTGGCGTGTGACGAACACTCGTCCACCATACCCTGTCGTCTCTTATTTTGTGTTTCTCCTAAGGAATGGAAGAAGCCATGTGGAGGCCAAAAGATGACATGGCAACGTGGGATGAGAAAATATACAGCGAAGTTAGGTAAAGTAGGTGTCTCACGCCTTCGCCTTTGGGGTCTGAAAGACTCGTCGACTTGGTGGCTGGAGACACTGAAGGATATGGCAGTGATCAGTGAACAGTGGCGATCGTGCTGTCATTTTCTATGGAATCAGAATGATTGAAAACACGTGCGTTTGTACAGTTAGACTGTTCCGTGTGTTGGCTGCAGGAGCATCTTATCTTTCGCTTGGATATTGACGCTTTTTAAAGAAACGTGTAACTCTGGAGAAAGGCAGCGGTGAGTGAGACTTGTCTTGCTGTTTAACGATGATTGAAGAAATAAGAGGTAAAAGCTGAGTAAACTCGGCTCATTTTTTTCATACTGCATACTCTCACAAATGGTTTTACTGCAAGGACTTGGAGGCCTACCGAATCGCCGGTGCATGGGAATCGACAAATCAACGACCATGAGGAAACTGTGGGCATTTATTCCAGGTTTTGAAATTATCTCGACCAGTAATTAGTGGTCAAAAATGCAGTATTAGACACCGATCCCGAGAATATGGTAATAAAACACTAAAGAACCGTCTCGCAAGTAACTTCAAAAGTGGTTCTGTTTTTTAATACTTACGAAGTACGTGTAGACAGAAGACAGGATAGCACAAAAAACTAGCGCATACATCATGGGCTATTTTCAAGAGACGAGTTCTCTAAACGATTGCCATGTATACAGACGAGGTCATCGGTATGCGGAAAGAAATCCAAGTATTGATGCAAACGTGATGTGAAATCTAGTGGCATGGGAGATTTGCAACTAGATGTTTATTGCTTAGAAATCTCGAAGTATGAAATAACCGCTGACATAGTCATTTAACAAAGTGCACTCGCAGGTAATTTACTATATATTAACAAACGGGGCAAACTGGCTTCCGGTCATTGTTGCCTTTCCCATTTGGGTTGATAAACAAACAACACTGGAGCCTAAGACGTCAACACTAGTCGTCATACAATAGTACAATAAAACCGACACGATCGGACGGAGTGGCGTATAGACAAATTGGACTAGTCGTCAATACGCCTCACACAGTGAGAGGAGATACACAATAACCGGAAGCCTGTGGCCTACCAGGACACTAACGCACACCGATGCGAGAGACAATGATACGGACTTGAGCCTTCAGGTCTTATAGTCGCACAACGGGCCGCATGCCCCTTGAGTGAGAAGTGACACAGAAACAAAGCGCGGAATTCGAACGGTTAGCTCAACACGCTGGCGAGAGAGAAGACGCGTTCACTGACGACCCACCAATAAAAGTTAGGAGTCAAATGAGCTCTGTCGTTTATATAGTTTTTGGGGTGACCTTGGTGGATAGGAAAAACAACCAATCGCCTAACGAGATTTTGTGAATCTTTTTGCAGCTATATTATTTTCCAAGTCACAATATTTAAAATAAAGTCAATCTCAAAATGGCTCAGAAAGCATAGTTTCTAGTAGAAAAATAATAAGAGAATTAACATCTGCAATACCAAAAGAGCTAGAGTGGTCACCGTCTATTAAAGTCATAATAATGAATTGAATGTCCAAATTGCGAAAACTCTGTAATATTTTTAGTATCCTAACCATATTCCCGCAGTGGTGTCTTATTTTTCACCGTATAATAAACACTGTACCAAGATTGGCATTAGTTTGAAAGATATTTTCCATGTTGTATACATCGAACCATATTTCAACATCTACGGTAGGTGCAGATCTAGCAGAGACGCATGAGCTCAGCTCAGTTTCTAGTAACTTTTAAAGGTCGTGCATTTTCGTATCAATTTCATACTTGGCTATATAAGAAGCGCTGACTTTGTATGAGAGAGAGCTAATTAATAATAGTTGTAAATTATCCAAGCGCGTCCGCTATCGTGCTAAATGATGGTAACATGCAGTAAACCACTGACGTGCACTTACAACACAATGTCGCGCTGGAAACCTATTAAATGACATTTTCCCTACTGATAGACGTTTAGCAATGAAAGACATTCATTTTCACGAAAGTCTAGCTATCTTTTTGAGTATCAGAAAACGTCCATAATTTAGGTAAACTTAGGCAGCTTATTCTAAACTCTTAACTCCCGAAAAATATCACTGCGTGCCTAACGCAATTTAGAAAACATTTTACTCACGACTAAGGGATTAATGGAAAAAGGTGTCTGACCTAAACGCCTGTGACATAATTTACCGGCTAACCTGCAACCGCGAGAACACGCTGGTGGAATGGATCAGTGCCTCTGTCAAAGAATGGGAGAACATACGCTTAAGAGGTTAGTGAAACATGACTGGTCTTTTCCATGGAAATAAAAAAAATCCGGCATCTTCGATCGTGAAACATCTCACGTCCTTCGATCAGACTGACTTCGACTGGCCAATTCAAGTGAGTCCTCGAATCCGGAACCCGAATATATCAGCCTTTTGCAAATCTTGATGGTTCTACAAACAGAAGCCATCACTACTTCCGCAAAAACTGTTGATCTACAATGCGTGCTTGCCCTGGCGGTATCCGATCCGCTTTCCTAAACATTTTCTTGTATTTGTCAGTTGTCTGTTTCCTTTGTGTTAGTGTTTGTCCCGCGCTAACTAACGTCAAGTAATTTGTTTTACGTGTATGATTGAGATGTAAATAAATGCTTGCATTTCGCAATCTGTGCTTTTTACCTGTTCTAGAAAACAACCAGCCATATATCGGTTTATCATCTGGTTTCCGTGAGTTTACTTGTCCCTTAACGTGGTCCCGTAGCAGCGACCCAGTGGCAGCCCCAGAATACTTGCGAAATCTCCCAATGAAACCACATTTCCGATGCATCACTGCTATTGTATACCTTCGTCTCACATTGAATGTGATACCTGATTCATTTAATTGCTATGAACGTGATGTTTGGACATGCCATATAACTGATCCAACGCTTTTAAAAACAGAGTAAAATGCAAACGAGTGGTCAGCTTACGCGTTCCGGACAACTGCGCCTAGTTGAATCCGGGCTGAGGAAGTTTCCCGTGAGAACAAATGCAACTGGAGGACATGAGCTGTACCCAGTGAACAACGTAGTCAATCGATCCATACATCCGGTACGATCCAGTCTTGTCTCTCCGAGCAATACCAGCATCGCATCAGCGCCCGCCTATAAATCCGGAAGGCACAAAACATTACTTGTCCCAAACGTCAACCGATTAGATTGCCTTTTTGTTTGCCCCAAGCAAAAACAAATTTGTCAAGCTAAGTTTGTACGTGGGAGTGCATGTTTTCTTAAAATGCTCATTTTTCATCTGGTTCTCATCCCAAAATACGTCAACTAAGAGAAGATTGTCAAACAAAAATCCACAAATCCAACAACGAAAGACAATCATGAAGACATGGAACTGCGAAGAAGCCATTCATCGTGATACCCGGTCAATCACCAGCTATCTTCAACCATATGATGGGGAGATCACTACGACCACAATCAGCGACAATAATCAAACGCCCAAGCTTCAATGTGTTCGTGCAACACTAACAACTTGTTTTATCAATGAATCGCTAAATTAATTTCCAAACAGTGCACAATGTATGTAATATAGAAGAAAGACCAACTAATGACTTGCGCGGATTTTCGATAGTGTGACAACCTTACAAATGACAGACAACAAGCGGCCATGAGAGAACAAGGATTATCCTCCAATACCTCAAGGTCATGAATAGAAAGAAACCCTTTTATTAAACATGTCTCTTCTGTCTCCAAAGGAATTTCTATACTCACACAGCCCAACCAATAGTGTTCCCACTGAGAACACGCCCGATATTCGCAACGGTTTATTGTCAAATAGTATTTTAAGTGGTTTTCAATCTGTTAGCTCACATTTTCTCAGCCTCTGAATCTCGGTTCCTTCAATGTGCACACTTTGATGCGGGCTGACCAACAGGCGTGTTTAGCTCTGACAGTGGACTCACTTTCGATTGATGTCTATTGCGTGAGTGAAACACGAATTCAGGATTCGAGTAGAGTAGAGTAATTCAACCAATGTCTCGTCAAAATATTTCCATCACAATTCAGGAAACGAAGCAGCTCAAGGTGTGTGTGGGTCAACGCGGTGAAGTGAGAAGGCCCTTTTATATTGGATACCGGTTAAAAGTCGATTGCGAGCCCTGAAACTGCAGGGATCAGTCGGCGTCCGGAAGAATAGAAGTGTTAAGCGCAGTCCATTTGCCATCTCGGCATACGCACCAACACACTGGACCGCTAACATGCAAAATGGCCAGCTTTGTGACGAACTGGCAACTCTTGTTCGGAAGAGCAAACGCTCTGATATTGTAGTGGTAGCAGATGATTTTATTGCACAAGTTGGAAAAATTAGTGCATCGGAAGACTGTTCAGCGAACAGATAACAGGCAAGGACTTCTCCAGTTTTGGGAAGACAATAACATATTCTAATGTAGTATGAATTTCCGACACAATACCTGTCATAGAGCGACATGGCGTTCTAACAAGGCCGGTAGTCTGAGTCAGATCGACCATAGTGCGGTAAGCTACCATTGGTGCGGTTCTGTCTACAACTGTATATCGTACTGAACCACGTATGTCGAATCGGACCATGCGTTAGTTTTAATGCGACTTATGCTGTGGTTAAACGGCCATCGACGCAGACCACAAACTCGATTGGCTGTCGAACGTCTGTCTGATTCGGCTGTTCGCAACAGCTACGAACAGAAACTGTCCGAGGAACTAAGAACTGCGACGAGCAGCAATGTAGACGATCAGTGGGATCAAATTAAGCAGGCGATGCATTTGGCAGCAAATTTCGCCTGTGGTGCTGGATCTAGCGTTCACCAAAAACACTGGATCTCTCAAGCGTCGTTAATTTTAATGGAGCAAAAACGCCAGCTGCCTAACTGTTTATGGAAACAGAAGATCAACAGAAGATCAACAGAAGATCAACAGACGGACCATACAGCATTCATGTCATTGAATTTGGTTCTGATCCATGTCCAGTACCGTTTGCCCTTCTCAATAACAGTCAGAGAGATGTGCGAAGACTGTGTATTTTAACATCAACATCTTCGCAACACTGGCAGAATGTGGAAGGAGGGTTTTCTCTATACTCGGAGGCTAGGCGGAATGTGCCCGGCAATCGGACCTATTATTCAAAAGCACTGAATCATGTGTTGCGCGTGCCCACAGAACGTCGGTCTTGCTGTGGGTTGCTCTTATAGGAGGCAGCACAAGAAAGATAGGTCGAGGTGGTCAGTCGACTGCATGAAAAAAGCTTTGAAAATCCTAGCAAATAGACTGGATCGTGTGTATTTAGTTAAACGTTTAGGTAGAAATCACGAAATCCCCGGTGTTGGTTGGAAACAGTAAATGACAGCTTAATGTCAAAATCAGTGGGGCTCTGGCTTTCGAAGTCTTTTCTCGTCTATGCAACTGCTTAGCCTATTACCTCGGAATTGATCTTCCACTACTCTTCGTTTCCTCCTTCGAATAGACGGTGCTCTGAGGCAGCGACCAAAACCAAAACACCTCAGTATACTGTTACGGGCTACAGAAACTGACGTGAACTGAACCGACCGAATCAAAGTCAACGCAAACTTCATGCGTGAATTCACAGCCTGATGGCTACGTCTGTTGTTTTCAGCCTCGGGTCACCACAAAGAAAAGAAGCAAGGAAAGTTTGACAACGTTTGACGCTTTGAGGGAAGTCGTGAACCTAAAGTAACTTCCATTACATGATCAACTTACCTGGGTTGTCGTTAACAGGCGATGCATTTTTGGATCCTGTGGCGCCGCTGGAGCGCCGACTGCACCTCCGCCAAAAGGATTACTCACAGAGAACACACGTCTTGAGGCGTCGCTGAGTTCGTTTGGGGGCAGACCAATTCCAGTGACCCGTAACACTTTTTCTTCATAAGCACCTTCGACTAGTACGATGCAACCCTCAGGAAAAAGACCCTAGAGATGGAAAGTTACAGAATATTAAATACCAGTAAAAACGGGAGGCTAAGCACATTACTGGTAGACTGAAATATGACAGTAGTAAGTTTGTATTTACAAACATGATCAGGGTTCACACAATTAATTCCTTGACCAATAAATGCGTCTCGCCTCAAATTAAGTGCTCACAGACCGTGTAAAACGAATTTCTATCCCTTCGTCATTTATTGCGGCATAACTTTGTTTTTGGATGTGAGAACCCCAAAATCTAATTCAAAACAAGTTAGGTGACATTTTAAATCGGTCCGCATCGCGTTCTGAAATTGAACACAGTATATCATCTTCGTTGTCATAGAGGGACTCAGAGCGCGACAGTTCAGGGGGGAGGCTTTGCTCTCCTTTTGAGGTACGATTACATTCCCTTATTATCCACAGTCAGTTTTGCTTTCCACAACCTTAAGGGATCCATTCACGTCAACAAAATACTTCGGAAAGCTACAAAACTGCCGACCTTTCCCTCTCAGGCTATGTACGGTTACTGTACGTTATAGATGCATTTCAATATATGTGACTGATAGCATTGTTGCTCACTTGTTGTACTGCTTGCCCGCAATATCTTCTGATTGCTCGTGTGGTCCATAAGGCACCTTTCAGGAAGCAGTGGCGTATCTAAAGTGGTCTTTGTGGACACGATCATAAACAAACACTTTGGTGTTTGTGACAGTGTGATGTCAAAAATTTACGTTGATGCATATCATCCTCGAACACGGAATATCCACTTTTAAATTTGTTGCACCGAAACTACCATATTCATCACCATCGGAAATGCGACATTATTTGGTGTACGCAAAAGTCTATACAATATAATACAACACAATCATCATTCAGCGTTAATCAGCAAGGAAAACCTCACCGACCGCTGCCTTTCCCCGAAGTTACATGTTTCTGTAAAAAAGTGAATATCCAAAGGGAGCAGGGAGTGGATCTACACAGGCGGGAACAGATAAGATGCCGCTGCAGCTAATACAGGGGAAACAGTTTATCTGTACAAACGCACTCTTCCAATCATTCTGATTCGATAGAAAATGACAACAGAATCGTCATTGTTCACGGTTCACTGCCGTATCCTTCAATGTCTCAAGATAGCTAGGTGATGGGTCTTGCGGACTCCAACCAACAAGAGGTGAGACACCTACTTTACCCAAGTTCGCTGTTCATTTTTTCTCATTCCACGTTGCCACGTCATCTGTTGACCTCCAGATGGCTTCTTCCATTCCTTGGGAGGAACGCAAAATAGAGCACAACAGGGTGTTCGCCGAAACTATCAAAGTTCGAATCCCAGTTTTGCTGCTCGAGTTGACGATAGACAGCCGCTCACTGTCGACTGGATCGTTATCATTCCTGAACAGCCCATATGACTTTACACCACTCGAGATTCAAAGGTGACAACTGTCAGATCTATAGAGAAAAGAACGACTGCTGTTTATAATCTTTCCGTTAATCCGCCATGAACTCCTTTGCATCTGCCCGCTGGATCTTTTATTTGCGGCTGTGCTTGGAATGGCTGGCCCCGGTTCTCAACCACTAGTATACACACAGTGGATAGACTTCGTTGATAGGGAGCATAATTAATAAGCGTAGATAAAATAAACAAAATAATGTATGACCAAATATCTACAGGTCTCTGATTCACATACAAATCTTGTGCCTGCGATTGGCGGATTGTCTTGCGGTTGTGTGAATGGCCAGAGGATGAGTGTAAAACGGCATGCTGGAGGAATTGTGTGAGTGGGTGCGTCTGTACATGTTTGGTTCCAGGTCGGCAGATCAACAATATGGGCATTTGTGTGTGCGTTCATATTAAGAGATGTCAACGTTCGGTCGAATCCGCTAAAGAATGAATCAATGGAGTCTATATTGGTATAAACTATTGTGTAGATAGATATCCGTATTTCAGAAAAAAATGGACGCATTCAGCACTTCATAAAAAGAGTAAAAATCGAAAAAATGTACATCGGTGAGAAACTGTGAAGAAAATTCGTTACGAACTGTCCCCGATTGATGGGAACTTGGATTAAATAAGAAACAGTCGAGTCCCTATAAGGTATTTATGCGAGAGGGTATGAAGCGTAATTGTGTGTACGTAGCACTGGGTCAAACAGATGTGGAAAAACCGTGATCGGCTGACTAACAATGGACCGAAGAGGTCTACATCTATAGTATAGCTAATGGATACGCTTATGTGATCCGGTGAGGGTTATCTAATGAGTATGTTATGTATTCAACGAAGGTTGTGGTTAAAATGAATCAGTTTATGAAAAAACTATGAAACGTAAAAGTTCCTCACAAAGCAGCGGTCCCTAGAAGTTATGAAACAACAACCAAGGAAAATCACCTCGTGAAAGACTGCACTTGTTAAATCCAGGCGGATAATACCACTGGGATCCTCAAGGTGCCAATTGCCTTCGTGAAGTTGACAAATCATTCCCAAAACAATAACTGAGTCGATGGGCGACCCCGAAGCCAATAAAAACTCTATTGGTCGAATACGAAAATTTCCGCGTTGTACTCCGCCGTTCCCCATGTCACCCAATCCGGCAATCTTCGAAAATAATTGATGTCGCAAAACGCGCTGGTAGACGACCTATTGTAAGAACATGAACATAGGTGAAAAAGTGCAATTCGAATTTGGATTCAGTGAAGAAATTTCACTCACACGAAAATAGTCATGAACGGCGACGTGACGTTGCTTAAACAATTAAAAATACCTTCGGCTTGCTGAAGATTTAGGGGAAGAAGACTAGTTGATCGAAGGCAGATAGAGGTAACAGAGGTTATTGGTTAGTAACATGAATGCTGTTCGGTACTTTTGTGGGGAGCCGGTGGTATGCCTATGTACGAAATAGTTAAATTTATATCTTAAACCGTGCACCCGACATGCAATTAGACCAGGCCTTGGATACTGATTTCATTTCTGTACTAATAAACGCCATGTGCATACGCAAGAAATCCAAACTGGTTACCGAGAGCTAAAGATACGAAGTACCAGTTTATTCAGTCACCCTTGGATTTCCCGGAGATGAGAAGAAAGAACAACGAGGAATTATCTACCAGTTTCTCATTTTCATATGAAAGAACAAACTGCGGTAGGTAATGCAGAGTGGCGCTCTATCACGCATTAAAACGGCGAGAAGGTATAGATTTAACGTCCGACCGTAGCCCATGGTCGGCCATGGCTTACGATCCCCATGGAGACGCCTTATTAGCTAGCGGAAGATCGCCGTGAAAATGTAGTTCTAAATGTGGACGTTGTTTAATTTACTAACAAGCACCTGGTTGTCGTAAGTAAACACATTACATAACCACATTCGAAAAAAACAACCGAAACCAACAAGCAAGACGATATGTCGACCATGATCGACATCGTTTAGAGCTAAACAGATGAACGAAACTCGTTGACGGCTACCTCTCCTATCAAGTTACACGCTGCTACAGAACAGGAAGTGTGCCTATGTCGGCGTGCGGGTTAATAAGAATGCCGTACTGACGAACATAGGGAATAGAGTATGACCTCACAAACGCAGTTTTCAATTATCCTGAATCGGGCGAAATCCACAGTATAAACACCACTTTTCAAGGTTCGCTGCCATGTCTCAGTATTTCCCGCCAACCGGTTGACAGATTCAATGGGCATCAACCACGGACAGGCGAGGCAACTACGTTATCTAAGTTCATTATACATATCTTCCTTTCAATTTCCCACGGAACGCATTGACCTATACATGGATTTTACCACTCCACGGGAAGAACGCAAAACGGAGTACAGCATGGAAGAACGTTTGCAATAAAAAAAACGTGGTCCAATCAACGAAGCCCACTAACCCCAATACGTTGCGAAAGAATATTCTCGAAATGGGTCACGAATACTGGAATTCCCAACTTCCACATTGCGTACGCGAATATCGAGAGCTCGAGCAGCTTACGCTGGATTGAAGCATTTTCCGCGTTGGTCTGATATTTCGCTGAAGTTCAGAGGTCACGTGTACTGTGCCGCAGTGCGATCAGTTTTGTTGTACGGTTGAGAGACATGCAGTATGCGTGTGGGAGATGGTTTCCGATCGACGATATCTACGTAGTATGGCTAGGATTGGATGGAGTGACCGGGTGAGTAATGTAGAGGTTAGAAACCCAGTATCAGATGCTGGCTCTTAGAATACCTTGTTTCATTGTATGAAACTTAGTAGACTACGGTGGTTGGATCACGTGTTGCGTATGGTGAACACTCCTCTACCATACCGTACTCTATTTTGGGTTCCTCCCAAGGAATGGAAGAAGCCATCTGGAGATCAACAGATGACGTGGCAACGTGGAATGAGAAAAAATGAACAGCGAACTTGGGTAAAGTAGGTGTCTCACCTCTTGTTGGTTGGAGTCCGCAAGACCCATCACCTAGCTATCTTGAGACATTGAAGGATACGGCAGTGAACCGTGAACAATGACGATTCTGTTGTCATTTTCTATCGAATCAGAATGATTGGAAGAGTGCGTTTGTACAG
>LUCM01006277.1:3749-26882 GCA_008360955.1 Fasciolopsis buskii
CAACTTGCAAACTCTTTTCCACCGTCGTCACCCATTGCAGGCTTCAGTATGACAATCATTTTCACACTTATAATCCATTTCGGACTTCATTCTTCGTCAAGTTCCACACAGTCGCTGAGGCGTTTTCATGGAGCTTTTAACAATCGGAGTAGAATGTATCCGGACCAAACGACGTAAGAAGTGTATCGAAAAATCGATGCGCCATGTATTGGTTTTTATTGTGAATGATATAATATTAATAACACAGCGTTGTTGGTAGATGTAATGCGCCAACGTTTCGACTACCGTGGGTAGTCTTTCTCAAGGCAAGTTTTACAATCAAAATGTAGAATGTATTTAATCGGGAATCAATCTTGAGAAATCCACTCTCGGTTGGATCCATGTTTATCTTTCTAATAAATACTGTAGCATTGTTTGTATGCTGTATTTTAAACTGCGCACGCAATTGATTTGTCGAATAAATCACATTCACGGACGATCTTCGGAAGTACTCTGATCTTCTGTCTCCTGGTTTCTGACAACTCGTTTATTCACGTTCATCCCGCAAACTGGTAGGTCGACTAGCATGGTTGGGCAGGTCCTCGTGGGAAACAAACATTTTGTTTCGCAAAACGCTTTTGATAAGACCAAATCTTCTTAGATGTCTTATCACAAATCGTGCTTCTTTTATGCCTATCGGGTTCATTTGGTTCATTTGGACCACCCTCTAGAACAAGGTCCGCTTTGAGCGATCTTCCTTCGCTGTCATTTGATGGGCCCCTCCGCCAACGTCCGCCGCAGCGACAAGTGACAGTTGTTATTTCTGCAGATTTGACAGACATCCATGCTTTGGTGTCATTCCGGGGATTCCTTCTGTAACAAACACTGGAAAGAACAGTCATTTCAAGAACGTCTGTTGCAGTAGAATCCCATTGAGACGCATTTCTTTTGTGCTTGCATTGACTACCATGACTTTCTCAGTGCATACGACAAGTCTAAAAAATGGAGTTGGACAATAATCGCTAATCAAACTTCCTTACAATCACTGCTGGATGCCGGTTATTTGGGCAGTTTCATACCTTATCCTATCGTTGAACAACTTGGGATCAAACAGAACAGACATTTTAGCAAGATATCTGTGGCGTCCATCCGGCTTTACTCTGGGCAACTGCTTTGTCGCTATGGGTTTCAAAAGTCTGTATCATAAATCCAAGCTTCCTGTTTTACCAAACCTTTATGTATGACCTCCTGCTTGGTCAAGAGAACGTTGGTTTTTCCGTCTAAGGCAAGAAAACAAAACACTCATCCCATTTACTCGCTGGTATCGTCGAACCATCTTCTCCCATTGCTAATTTGTACCCCCTTCCTGCCGCCACCAAGTCAGGTCGACAGCCGTTCACCGACGGAAACTTTACTCTAAGCATAACTTAAAAGCTTTTGAACGGCAGCATAATCAAACCCTCTATATCTTACTGTAGCTCCCAGGTCCTCAAAGCAACCAAAGGAAATGTCAGATGGCGGTTGGCCACACTCAACACTTGCCTGCTTCCGAAATAAATGTTCTTGGATAAACTAATAATCTTTTCGGTTGACATCGTCTTAGATCTGACGAGTGCCAATTATCAAATATCTTTTGAAGATGTCGAACGACATTATGCTATCTTTAAATCTTTCGATATGCTGTACACCGTTTGAAGTCACCAGTAACGTTGCATATCTGCAAAATGTCATCGATAAAATTATAGGCTAGCAGCTGGTTGGCATGTTCCTCTAAATGACTAATATTACCACCTGTGATACCACTAAGGAAATTCGTGAAAAACCTGCCAGGTTTCTCAATGTTGCTGCAAATTACGACACTACACACATTGACAGGAAAAACGTTGGCTCTTAGGAATCTAAGATTACTGGCCAAAAAGTCCAAAAATTGCAAACGGGGCCAACCGCGAACCATTTCAAGCTCGACGGGATCTCCCAGTTTCACATTAATCGGTATTATTCTTGCACTGCTCACAATGGGCACTGCGTTTCGTAGAATGCGGCCCGTTGCTTATAATTGTGTATTTCCTCTGTTCTACGAGGGAAGGAGCCTCGTAGCTTGGAACCGTTTCAAACGAAAAAACAATTACTACCAACGTTTGTCAACAGGTCCTCATTTTTGAGACTGATGCGTCCAAGATGGCCATCTGTGCGTGCTACTGCCGAAAAGTAGATCATGTTACGACAGATAGCCGCTAGAATGCACTACAACATAAGGGAAGACTACCGGCCCCGACAATGGAACTTGGTGTGGCACAGTACGGTATGCGTTCTAAGTAGGTCTGTTGTGGCAATTAGCCGGACGTCAGCGAGTTACAGTCTTCCACCAAAATGTTCGGGCGATATGAGATTCAGAACTCTGTCCTTTTTGGCGAGATATGCTTAATCCACCGGACAATCTCCGGTCTGACACGTTCTTCTCCGTATTCATTGCACACAATGGGACAACACTCCCTCGTGGAAAAAGAGGCGTACCTCATAGCTAGGATAATTCAAAGGTGGTAACATCTCTTAGCTGCTGTTTATTTTTGACTGATAAATGACTAAAAGTCAGTGGCTTTCAAGTTCGCTGGTAAAAGCTACAGAAATATAAAGGGCAAAACATACAGCAATGGCAAATCGAATTCTCCAGCCTTAGCTCACATACAGACCTGAGAGCAAAGACATTAATAATGATGCCGTTTTTCTCTAATCCTTTGCCTCGTTCTGGATAAAACATTAAGGAAATTTCGTTAGTCAGTGTGAGATGAGAGCCAATAGATGGTTGTTAGACGGCGAGATTGGAAACCAAGTTGGGTATCCATCAGTTGCTTTTCTTGCTGGCGGAACGAAAGCAGTTAATCAGACATGACAGTCTCGATTTCTGTCGAAATAACAGTTGTGCGAAACTCGGACGATGGTTGTTAAGGTAAGAAGGATCAAAGAGCTTCGGAATAAGGAACACTACTGCGTTCCAAGGAGACTGGGAGGTAGAAAGTTTGAGAGGAGGACATAAGAGATGTAAGGAGAAGCTAACTCAGCGACGCACACCTGAAAAGCGACGGACGAAATGACGTCCGGACCGGATGGTTTGGAAGCGATCAGAAACTACTGTGTTTGGTGGATTTTCCTAAGGCCAAAAAGAGTTAGAAGGACGAGAGTGGGAAAAAAGCCACCGATGTAGAAAAAATGAATAAGATGGAATTGCAGGCAAACCGGAAAGCAAAGCTTCAGGTTCTTCATGCGATTCACAACCAACAGCACTAGAGAAGTTACAGGCAGGAAGGAGCCTGGAAGGGTGGAAATCTCGAAGGATTGCTTTGACAAGAAACCGAAACTTTCGGCTAGCAGTAGCGTGCTAATGAACGATGGTTGGAAGCTCATATGCCATTAACAAGACTTCTGGCTTCGGTAATGAGCATTTGTTCAATTAGTCAAAAATATAGGAGTCAGTAACTTTGGGGGGATGGTAAAAAGAAGCGATAGGTAAAAGAAGGAAACTGGAGATTGAAACACATAAGCTGAAACTCGTAATTGGAAAACTCAAGATTTGGTACTCGGCGAGCGGCAGCTGAATGATGAACAAAAGCATAGACAACTGCTGTAGGGGCAAAGGAAGAATAAAAGACGTAATTGGGAACCTGAGTGTTATATCTGATGAAGGAGAGATTTAAATTTCGGCTAGAAATAAGGTAACGGAAGAATGACAAAGAGAGGGGCAAAAGGACTCAAGCCCGCAGTTTAGATCGTTATTGTTAGCGAGGGTAATGAGAACCTGTTGCTCCATACACAGTGAGAGCGCGAGAATAAATGTGCATGTAATCATTTACTGTCATAGTTATTTTGAGCCAGGACTCGCAATCAAGACCCTAAAAGTTGGGGTGGCGAATAACAAAGCCTTATGTATGAAGCTCGCCGGTTGCCCTGGATTCTCGTGAGAAGTACGCGGTGGTTCGCAGAGTTCCATCATCAAAATTCCGGTCGGGGTTGAAGATTATGACCATCTTTTGCCTTTACGTCGTCTCCAGCGGATTACCGCAAGGATGCGGTATATCACCTTTTAAGACGTTACCGTGGAGAACGATCTAAAAACCGATTTACCGTTTTCTTTTAAACGGTGGATTTGAGCTCTTCCCAGTGGTCAGGGTTCTGACTTACAGCAAGCTGACGATATCGTCTTAATCAAAGAAAATGCACCGATAGTTTAACGCACGTTAGATAATTTGGCGATTGAGATATCCAGGTACGGCATATGCCTCGCGCATTTGAGATGCAAGGTACTTCTTCAAGACTGACAGCGCCTGTAACTGCACTCGCCACTTGTGGTGATCGGTTAGAAGTAGTCAATAGTTCCAAGTAGCGTTAGACCCTGATTAACCCTGGCGGTGTTGGACAGAAGGCCACATCACGAACTGCGAAATCTGGAACAACTTTTGTGAACCTGCGACGTTTGTATCGCCGCCTTAACACCGGGCTTTCTCTCGGGAGAACGATGTACAGTGCCACAGTTTGCAGTGTTCCACTTTACGCTTGCCGGACCTGGCATATCCGCATTGAGGATTCTCAGAGACTTCCTGTTTTTGACCATCGATTTCCCCGAAATAACGATCGTGTCTGGTGGGAAAATCGGGTAAGCTACGACGAAGTGCGTAGTCGCGTGTTGGGTGCAGACAGTTGTTCTTTGACTGAGATAATCGCTCTATGTTGCCTTCTGTCGCTTAGACACGTGTTGCGTGTGCATGCTCATCGTCTACCTTATCTTGTTCTTTTCGCACGTGCTGCACAAAGCTGGAAGAAGCGACGGGGCGGTCAGGCTGTAATTTGGTCTAGAGGTATGAAGAAGTTGGCTTCGGCGCTGGTTTCGGTTGATGCCTTCCATCCTCCTGGCTGGGCCTGATCGATGGGGATTGTCGTTGACTGGAGACAGTGAGCTGGGGGCTCAGAACTAAAGTCAATAGGGCGAATGCCGTATGGTTTGCTTTTGCACCTAGTTCGCCTTAAATCAACTTCAAATATGGCCAAAAATATCGGAAAATGTGTACGGTAAAAGCAAAAGTGCTTTGCTTTTATTTGTTACTATTATTGATTTCCCCCGCTCTTTCCCCCTTTATACGATTGCGTGTACATGCTGTTACGATAGTCGCATGCTTGTTTTCTAGCAGGTTTATTTATATAAACATATCCACCCAAGTGTGATGCATTTCCTGTATCTTATCAGGCGCGGCCACTGAGACTTCTTTTAGAGCATCATCCTTTGATCCTAGTTTGTTTGACTTTCTTGTGACCTGCTTTATTGCAGCACCATTTCCATGGTTGATACTGGTAAGTTACTGGAATGCAATCCAAAGTAGGCGTGTGTTCTTCTTTCGAACGACCCAGAAGATACGACGTCAACAAAAGAAATAACGCCTGAGATCCAGTCGAACCCGACGAGACTTCAGTTTAGATTTCTGTTTTAATTAGCCGCTCAAAAAATCCTTTTAACGACCTGAATAATGCAAACGACCTCCCGCAGTTTGCTTTTCCTAATTGTCCAGCGAGCACGTTTACGCAAACCTTGGGCTTTCTACTACAGGAATATGGAGTGCGTCCGTACAGTCTCAGAACGAAGGAAGTTAATACCTCACTCGAATACTATCTGGGCGGTGGATGACACTGTGTCGACCTACTCCCGCTCTTGGCTGCAAGTCTTAGTCTTTTATCTAATGCACCTCATCTTCGAACTCTTAAGCCATGTTGGCTTAGCTGTGAATTGAACAAGTCTCTAATCCTGAACTTCCGATCTTGTGGATCATTCATATTTTGCCAAGCAGCCTGTTTGGAATTTATCGCATTTTCTTCATAATTTTGCAAGCCTATACGCAGTGAGAACGATATTGTATATGGATATGAAGTCATACTATTGAGCAAGAGGTACCGTTTTTGCAGACAGGATGACAATGAGATGTATCCGACGTGGAACTGCATGTTAACAAGTGGCGTGCGCTGATGCTGCAGCCCTGGTTGAAGTATGAAAGACTAGGTTAATTCCTACATGATATGAGTGAGGAGATCTACTTTCCTTTCCGCAATGGACGAAAGAGTTGACATCAATGCGTTTTTCAGAAGCCCAATCCAGTTTCAAACACTGGTTTCTGAGGTGAGTGTGGGTGGTAAAGATGAATGAGAAATGTCACAAAAACTACTCCACCGTCTTCGTTTTTAGATGCAATGGATAATGACGACAAAATGCTTGACTGTTGGTGAAGTTTGTTCCATACTGACGAACATCAAACAATAAAGAAGTCGGCTCTAACGAAAGTCTTTGGAAATGGGAGAGTTACAGTGCAGTCCGCAATTCGGAGAGAGTATGGGAGTGAGTTTCTAACACGAAATGCAGAGCTGCAGAGACTCAGCATTCCCCTGTAATATTATTGTTAAAGTGTACCAGGTTTACTCTTATTCGTCGGGGCCAGAAGGGGTTTAATTTCAGCGACTCACAACGTTCTATGCAATTTAGGCCTGGTAAATGCATGCTGGATGTTTTCAATTGCCACTCTGTCGCACTGCCTTATGTTAGAGCAGACTGGAGAGCTATATTCCCTCAAGCCAGACTACTTCTCTTTTGCGCTTCGGATCTCACATCCGCAGCATACGCGCCACTGAAGCTTTCGTCCTCACAATGGCGATTCCAAATCTGCTACCCTATCATTCCTGTTAAGAACCTGTTAGCTAGAACTGGCGCTCGAGTTCCGGCCTTGTCATCGGTAACTACGCGGATTATCGCACTGGAGATCTCAACTCGCATCTTTGCGATCGAGCAAAACCGCAATTGCCGTTGTCCCTGGAATGGCTTGCGCACCCCATATTCCCCACCCGTACTGCTGGCTAAGATCAAAAGATGCGACAACAAAAATGACAGCAAAGATGACATTCTTGTCAAGTGTATTTAAGGAGTGTTCATACACAATTTCTCTTATCTGACGCGCCGCTCCGTGGGGCTCACCATCATCTGTATGTAGATATTATCACTATCCTTGGAGTTCCGTATCCGAAGCTTCACAAATTTCCTCCAGATACTTTGAGACATTCTTTTTCCTCTCAGCAGTTTTTGGCCATTTGTTGTTAACTAAGTGTCTCATCCAATTTTCCTGACGTTCCGCCTGGCTTTCCCCACTTCCATCCAAGTACCGCATTGCCACTGCTTGTCGTCTCTTCAGCTTAACGTTTCCGTCCATTACGTAATGCTCCCGACGTTTGGTGTCTCCAGCCATATATCAATATCCACCGTTGGGCTCCGTCCATGTGCGCCAGCAATGAGCGCATTTAGTGCACTTAAGCACGAAATGGCTCGCAGTCCGCTGCTTGCAAACAGTCCCAGGAAACTCTTCTTTGGTCTTGAAAATTGGGTTTTCTACTGTTTTTGCTTTGCACTGGCATACTTGTACTTCCCCTATTGCTTTGCAGTATTTCATTTCACCTTCCAATGAGCTTCTGCAATAACCCAATATTGCTCCCACCCCCTTATCCCATTCGACCTCTATCATCTACATTTCCTGTGCATCATCTTCGTAAAAATTTGATCTTGCCTTGCGCGTGCCTCTCGCAAATCGAGAAATATACAGTATTATTATTATTATTAATATCTGACGCGGGTCCTAAAGGATGTAGTTTGCTTTCGTTCCACATCAGAGTTCGGTGTAACAGCCCCACTAATGGCGGGGCCGCAAGGATCGGTCCGGATGCCCAGCTTCTAGTCATGCCGGGTAGCTTGGGAAATTTGTCCGGTGAAACCATTTTTGGATTCGCATTTGCATGCAGTCTGAGAGCCCCCCTTTGAATATGGGTTTTGTCCGGTGCAACTTTGATGGACCTGAACGGGGTAGTTGAGGCTATCTTAGCTTCGCTCCTCACAAACTGCTCTGCAGCAGCGGGGCTAAGGAACTGAAACAATGCTGGACATGATCTGGTTTGCATTCATTCATGTAGTCTTAAACAGTGGCGTGGGTGTCTTGTCATACTGTAAGCAGAGAGGACGGTGTTTTTGAACGAGTCTAGTGGAAGGCGGTCAGGGGCATTGTAAATCACAGCATTAGACGATCTTAGGTTTCTCTGCTTAATTTCTGATGATATTCAGTCGCTTACCCGACAGGCACTAGCGGGATGTTAGCCCAGTGGGTTTTCGGGCGTCTTAGTTAGGTTGGTGAGCGGAAGCAGCTTTGCAATCACTGGTTCTATCAGTAAAATTTCGGTGTTTATCTCATGAATCGCTTGCTCTAATTTAAGTACTTTATTGCTGGTCTCCACGAACACATCTGTGACACTGACGGTGTACGCTGGAGGCCGGCGAATGGGTTGTGAGGGTGTGGACGTGGTACATCTAGCTGCTAAGATCTTGGCACGTTTAGGCTTAGAGACCGCCATTTTAACAGAGTGGGACGATGTGTATGGCCGTATGGTTGGGTTATAAAAGATCCACCTGGGGTGTCAAACGTTTTGTTAAACCGTAGAGTGGAAACTGGGCGAGAGGTCTTGGATCGATCTAAGAGGTCATTATCTAACTTGAGATTGTTCCAACACTAGTATGGCGGCAGTCAAAGGTTAATCGAAATATGGTCCAATAGAATAAACACTCCGATAATTTATGTGGAGAAGAACAGTTCCATCTACGTCAAAAACGTTTTTAAGCAAGAAACAATTAATAGTGACTATAAAAACAAGCTAAATCCAACGGCCACTGCGAAGAATGTTCGGAAAATGCGGAAATGCGACGATGCGGCAAAACTATCAGGCACTCTAAATGTCGCGTTGATTCTGTCGACAAAACGTTAACGATAAGTGTCGGGACTGGTAAACTAGAAAATCAGTAAAGAGTCCACTGAGCTCATTTAACTGTGAAATAGATACGTTGATCGATAGCCCTTACGGCGTATACTGTAATAGAATGCTGTGTCGAGGATATGAGTGTCACAGTTAAACCTCAAGTAGATAATCAGCATAATTTTTACGCTAGGATCGGGTCCAGGCAGGGTGTCCAGAAACATTTGGCAAACCGTTCTGACCAGGAAAAAGATCCAAAGATGTTATCACTTCCACGAAAACATCAGAATTGACTAAAAACAGGAAAGACGACTCACTGCGAGGGGCCATGTACCGCAAACTTTGCGAATTATGGTCAATGTTGGGCTGAGCGTTAAGTTGTTTGATTGCATCAAAGGTGCGTGTCACAGGAGCAAAATTTATCTGGAAAGCGACGGCTGATGTCGCAATATTGCCGGGTTCTTTGAAAACCAAGAAGAGTATATAAAGAACGGAGGAATTAAACAGAGAATACGAGTAACAGTATGGATGTAATAATAAGCTGACGATGGGTAAAACATTATGAGGTGGATAAGGGAGTGGAACTTAATGAAAACAAGTGGCCGATATAAGGCTGAAGGTGAAGTAGAAAATAGTCAAGGATGCACCAAACCATTCAAAGGATGACGTTTTAGGAAGAACTAGGACGGAGAGGCAATGAATTTCACAGGAATGTTAGTCGATGGGAGGGGACTGGACTGAGAATTGTGACGGGAAGAAAACGAGGCAATGCAAGAATTAAAAACAGCCCTATAATATACCTGTCATGAATGATCCCCGAGTGGTAAATTTTGATGTCGGCTTCTCTGGTGTTCCGTGGTATTTGAGGATACAAAATCCGGGGGAGGGCATTACACGCCGTTCCGGTGGTACTGATGACGGTCCTTTGGCCAGTCGTAATGGTCCATCTGAGAGAAGATACTCAAGGGGGTCACTGGCATGGCTTTGTTTCTCCTTGGATTGAACGGACTGGTACCACAACGCCAGATTTGTCCAGCGGTGTCCTAGCAGGGATAAACAACCAGCGCGTATGCATCGATGGAGTTATCGGAGGCAAGGTTTGCGTTAGATGTGCAGTTTCTGTTTGCCAGTGAGTAGGAACTGTAGTCATTAAAGAGCCTGGTAAAGAGCCGCAGAGGGAGACAGGGGGAGTAACTGTAACTTGTTCCAGCTGGTGTTATGGTGAGTGAACAAAACCGGTCGACTGTCTTGATGTGCACAGAATGCCGGAGTCTTTCGGTTAAGGGGGCGTATGGCACAAGCACCCATCTGTCCACTGCCTGCAAGGTGCATGGCTCAGTCAATTCCATGCTGCATATCCCTTATTCGCATCGTACTTCGAAGCCAGCTTCCACAGCTCCGGAGATGCAGACTGCAATGATCTGATAGGATGGCTATCACAAGTGCTAAGGTATAAAAGTAATTGTTCATGCAGTTGGTGGATTTCTTCTGGTTTACGGGCCACTGTACGTGCGACCGACCGTGTGTGAATTGCCACTGATGCTGCTAGTTAGGATTGCTAGGAAAGCACACCACTGAAATGATTCGCGGAAGGCAGAGCGGGCAGGATGTTAGGACAGTTGTCAAGGGAAGTCATAAAGAGTTAGAAAGGGATAGGCATGGCTATGCTGGGATCAGTAGTTTATATTTGAACAGGAAGATGGCAATTTGTGTCACAATAGTTTCAATAGGTGTACGTGATTAATCAAGAAAGTTCGGAAAACGACGGCTGCTGTTCTAAACGTCAGTATATGCGCCAGGTGTTCGTTGGGAAGACAAATTCAGGTTGAAAACCAGAGAGGTGGGTGGTGAAGCATAACAGAGCATTCCGATGCGCTAAGTCTCCAGATCGTTCCGCAGCACGGCCAGATGAATATCTGCCAAACCAAAGCAGTGTGGGGTTTCCCCTTTAGCAGGGGTAAGGTCGGAGCCGATGGCGTAGATACCTATTGCTGAAGGCGACCCAAGCTCCGGTAGTCGGAATCAGGTTTCGCTCTTCGGTTCAAACTGATCCCGGCAGAATCTTTTTTCGTAAAAGGGGAGTGGTTAGGCCCATATAGATGTTTTCTACGGTTCCCTTGCTTGGATCTAGTTCTCCGCGCAAAACATTTCTCGGAAATGCAGTGGTGGTCGACTCCCCCAAGTTTTGCATTGATGAGGTCGCGACCATTCAGGGTTTCCCACGTACGGACGAAAGATAGCCGCGGTGGGAATAAGCAGATAACCAGAGGATAGCGGCCTATGTTGTATAGAAAAGACCTATACGCATGTGTCCATCGTGTTCAACGAGGTACTTTCCTTTCATTATTGATTGCCACCTGAAAGTTGCTCATATAGATTGGTTTGCTGCGTAGATGAATCAGGTTTCCATGTGAAGTGGACAATTTTTCAGCGAAACTAGGGTGGGTACACCGGGACAAATGTCTTACCAGATTCGAGGGAGCAGGTGAGTGGGAATCAAGATGGGTAGGTGAGGAAAGTAAAATAAACCCTGAATATGACCGCGGGTGAAATGACCGCGAAAAGAAAAGAACTGGTTCCGGCAATAGCTGACATAAAGAAAGAATCCTCTATGTTTCCAGAATAAGCAAACGGTAGAAAAATGTGTGAAGAAAGGACCCTAGCATTTGAATACCGGTATAAAAAATCAGTCTTGTAAGTACAGCAAGACACGCTTTAAAGGAAAAGATTATCCGGCGTTCATGAGGTCATGTTTTAACAAGCTATTTGTCATCTTACTCTCTACTATTCTTCCCGCAATCGGTGAGACGAATGGGGTATGACTGGTGGCCCTGGGATTGGGTGGTTCCTGCTTTCAGTTGTTTTGTGACTTGAGAGAGTTAGGGATGTTTTCCACTGGGGTTGTAAAAGCCATTAATCAAGGAGAGATCCAGTATATTGGAACATAGTGATGGGATATGTTCATCGGCTGGATATCGTCAGTCAAGTGTAACTCAAAATATGGGTCATGCTCCGAACTTCTCGTGGTTCACTCGTGTTTCTGGCTATACGTGGCGAACCGGTGTTCTGGAAACCATTTTCAGTTCCGAAGCACCTACTCGCGTAGTAGTTATGATAAGTAGGAAACCTAGCTAGATGGGGCAGCGGGAGATGTACTTTAATGTTGTGGAGTCCTTTGGTGGTGCTATCACGCAGAGAGTGAAACCTAAAGGAGTTAATCTTGGTTCCTTAAAGTGCTAAGCGTTGAGCCTTGTAAAAGGAGCAGACCGTTACATTTTTATTTACCTGTGGATTTTTCGGCGACGTTAAGAGATGGAAATGTTAGGTGCCTTGCGTGAGCTCCTACCGAGGATGGTCGCGGCATCGTTGGTTAAAAAGCGGCTTTTAGTCATGTTGTCTAAAACATCACCAGGCATTTCAAGCCTGTAAAGCAGAATTAAACGTAACGATAAACTACAGGACCCGGATTTGACGACCGTAGAGTGCAGACTGGTTGAGAAAATGCATGAGCCTGACAAAATGAGGCAAAGTCAAGCTGGAGGATCCTTGGTCGGGCTCATCTCTAACTACCTCAACAAAGCGCATGAAAAACCAGAAAGCAAACATCTCGCTAGTGTTAACCTTGTTCCTGACGAAGGTGCCCCAGAAAATACGCCTACTGTAAACCATCTGACAGTAAACCCTTTCAGCTGGCCCTCAGTTCATTCCCTTATATATAAATACATATATATCAGCGCCAGACACTCAACCGTCCTCCCATCACCTCAAATCACTTAGGCCTGCGCACTTTCTACGCCTTCCTTCCAAAATGTTTCCCATCTACGGATTCACTGCCACTTTCTTTTTTCTTAATTCTCCCTGTCCGAAATCCTTCGGGTTTGTGCCTCTGTCAATCTCCCTGCTTGTTAATATATTCTTCAGAGCTCGGATATGATCCTTGCCTCCTAGGTTGATCGCCCCAAACAGGTTATCTATAGCCTAAACCTCAAACACTCCACCTATTTTGAGTTAGCTTTTGTGTTCTACATCACCGCACCCAAAAGCGCGAAAGGATTATCTGTACCAATGTATCCCGAGTGACACCTAGAATAATACTTACTACCCCCTAAGTAAATGAAATATTTGGAACAATTCAAACGGTAGATCTATTCTTGGCACATGGCTATTCCCAACTCGCAAAAGTCTTAATGCCATGGGTAGCTCCCCATTATCCAATTCTCTCCCATACTTTTCGACTCTTTCATTTATGTATGTATTTCTACCGTTACTCATCATAACCGCTCAGCAGAAACACTTTTCGGATTGCGATTTCCCCTACTCCATTACTTCAGGCTTTCTAGCCGCTCCACTGTTAGATCATAATTTATCCGTCCGATTGTGCACCGTGATTTCGGTTCTAATTAGTCCATCACTCCAATGTTCTTGGAATTCAAATTCCGTCGAATAATCCATGCTACCTCATCGCTCCCAAACAAAACATTGCCCACGATGCCCCTGCCCATCCTAACTTTCGTGGGACTTTGGGAGCTGGGTGCATGTCTCCATGCTAACCTCTTTACAGTTCGCAGCTACCCGGTAGCAAGATTCGGACATGATTTCTGGTACTTTCTATTAGAACTAGGCTATCCCAAGGGCAGGCCTTATGGCCGACCGTTTCGATGTGCTCACCACCCCGCCCCTCGTAACCCTGTCTCCACCCCTTCTGTAAGTGTGATAACAAGTTCCCCGTCAAGATGCAGTCATCTTTTCTATCAAAGAACTCATAAAATTAAATTTATTGGTCAGGTTATCTACTTTTAATCCAATAACTGGTTTTCATTCCGACTATACCAAGCTCATGCTTCGTTCATTTGTGTCTGCCCACATGCACCTCGAACATCATTCAATGCTAATGGTTTCATTCACGGTAACTATTTCATTGATTACATCCGTTATCATGGACTATTTTGGATTTATTTATTTTTCTACATCGCCGAAGTGAAGCTTTCTTTTCCTTGTTTTCTTCTTTCTTTAGCATGATTTCCTAAGCAAATCCTCCTGGTCACAGTTTTACCCTTTATAATACCATTCGTCAATTTGATTGGTGGTTACTATTTGTTTTATTACCGACTTATACATCATGCTTTTACGTGCGAAAAAGCACGCTTCGGGAGATTCTTGGCGCCTGATGCCAATGGCGGTTTTTGTAATCGCCTCTGCCCAATATCACCCGTTATTACATTTAAACGAAACTTAACACGCTCCATTACTCAAGAAAACCGCTTTTCTTCCCGGAATGATATGTCATTTTACCAAGTTGCATTATAGCAGTTGGAGAATTTGAGCTACTTTCGCCCATCTAATCTGCTAGTCGCCTTTTTAATTGTAAACATCTACCTTGAGTTACCCGTACCGTTATTGTGCTAACCGATCTTGTCTTGAACGTGTTCTTCACAATTTCAGAAATAAAACTTTTATTATTTTTTATAATAAGCATTCCCCAGCACCCATGAGGCGTGCTTCAACTAGCTTACTTCCAAACAGGAAATATCCTTTCGATTCCGTGCAGCCTAATGCGTAGAATCTTTATGAGATGATTCATCCGCACATTTGATCGAAGTAAAAATCGTGTCATTAGGCTATTTGGCTGTCGGCTGGCGAATGTTAATCAGAGAGAATGAATTTCGGGTAGTGACGTAGCACTTTCGTTAGTCCATATTCGGATTCCCTGAGCCCTATTAATTTTTCTCTAATCCAATGTCCATCTGTTTGTGCATCTCGGTGTTCCCCCCATTGCCTTGAATTTTATTTTTCCCATTTATGGGATTATATGTTTATCTGCCCATGCAAAATTGAGCGCAAAATATTAGCGGCTGGGGGAAACCCTCCATGGTTTAAGTAATGTTTGTATTTATCACTTGGGGAGTGTGACTGATATCATGGATGATCATGGTGATGAACTTTGGGTAATAATCGATGGACGGCATGCTCAAATGAGCAAAACTGAATACAATTACACAAATAGATGAACTGGTAATTGGCGATACTAGAGGAGTGAGCCTGGAGCCTTCTCTATAAAACCGGCGAATGGGCCAAGCCTAATCTCTGTTGAATTCGTGATGTCCAGCAACCGCTCTTCATCATTCTTTTCCATCATACGGTTACTATGAAAAACAGATAACGGACTCACTCCATCCTGACGGCGATAAATGGTCATTATTGGGACTTTCGTTTTACGCTGAGTATATACTTGTCACTTCCACTGAGTCTTACAGTAAACGCTGTCCGTCTCGAGTATTCTTTCTTCCAACTGAGATAACACTAATGCCGGTTCGTCCCTTGGTGAAAGCATCAAGCCTATTCATGTCCAAAGGGTTTCCAACGGACTTTAGCGGCTGCACAATGACCGCATCTTTATCTAGGCTGTTCCAGTGGCTCCTTAATCCTCTGAGAATAAAAATTAATACAAAGAGAACTCAAATGTAATTTTTTGTGCTGAGGCTAATTATTCAACGGAACATCCCGGTGGAATCCGTGGTGAAGGCTGGAGTCGTACGGTGTTCCAATAGAAAACTGGTTTTTCGCCATAACGGCAAGTGTAGTCATGAATCATAACCCAAACCAGCAGGACATTTGGCATGAATGTGCTGCACAGGCGGGCCAACTATGACCCCAGGTATTGTTAGGGGGCTCGCGAAATGAGCCATTAATCCGCTGGATAGGCTAAAACTAGAATAATTGATCAGTAGTAAGAAGTCTCGGCCCACAGAATGAAGGAGGAAAGAGGGCCCTGGAAGTTGAACACCACCATGACTGACAGGCTAGTATATCCAACGGTGGCAGAGGAAGGTGAATTCGGCCGACACGGTCATAAACTGTATGATACGACAGCCACCAACAACCTGAGCGAAAAAAACGGTGGGTGGCATATCGGACAGTACTGAGCCCTCGTAGAAGCTCCCCAGACGAAAACCATGAGATCTCCAGAACAGCTGCGCCTCGGCAGGCTGTCGATGGCCTTGACCTCTGTCCAGCGAGCTATAAATGCAAGAAACCGGATGAAAACTTTCACCAAAACCAAACGTCCCTGAAATTGGCCCGTGCGAAATGGTCTGAGCTGAAAACGAAAACCAAACGTTTTACTCCCAGGATGAGTTGTTTGAATGGATCTGTTTAAAATACAAAGAACCTGCGAGGACGACAGATCAATTTATGGAAGTCGCAAACGCATGCAGTTGAATCTGTTTAACGACACTTCAGGCAAGCGCAAATATGTCAGGGATGAAGGACAACGTGGCGTGTCCTGGGTAGTATTCTGGAAAACTCCAAATTCAAGAGTCGAAACGAGAGCAAACGTTTGCCAAAACGAATTGGAAAACAAACAAGGTAGAGGCGTTAGCACACCGCCTGTGATGGCCAGATACAAGGAAGGCCAATCTAGAATTTTGAAACCAAAAGGAGCCACAAATGGATGGAGGAAAAGGGAAGCCGAGGGGTGATGAAGGAAGGCCGAAACGGGTCTAAAAGACATCTCGCCCAAGTTGGAGGGGCCATCAAGGATACCGGGAGATGACAGAAGACCAATCAGCGGTCACCGCCAAGAGGGAAAACTTGCAAACACTCAACGGCAAGGACTTGGTTTACACAGCATCCAGGCCAGGAAGCAACCGGATTGTGGGTACACCCATGGTTTGCTGGTTTGAATCCCAAAGTAGATTTCAGAAGATCCACGGAGTCTGTGGCAAAGCAACCAAGGTGGGGCTTGGAACAAGCACCACCACGATCGGTAATTATCGAGTTTAATGAAGTCGCCAAAGGAGAACAGCTGACGGCTAAGACGATGACCGTTTTCCGCGGTTCCCGGGGAAGTTAACATATGGTCTACGATGGACTTGTGAACGGTTGAAATAGAGATCTCAGTTGCCTACAACCACAAATAATAGCGTCAGTGCGCCCTCAAAATGGATTTGGAATGATCACCATGCCAGTAAGCGAAGAATAATTATCACGGAAATGGCGCTGAAGTAAAAGGCATGGGTTAGTCGGCTCTCCGAAGGTGATCCGGTGGTGCAAACTTTACTAAATGATCTCTACAATCAGGATTCACGTGAAGACAGAAAAGATACAGTGCTGGAACAGAAGCAAAATGACGAAAGACTAAGCTGTAAAATGTCACAAAAATAACGAGCATAATGCTGTCGTCTCCGGGTTCATCAGATGCATCAAATAATATCCATATCTCTTTACATTTGTGGCAACATTTGATGTCGGGTGTTTTTGACGGACTCAGTGCAGCCCCATGTGAAACCATCATAGGTAATGTCCTGGGACGGTCGCTCACCTAAGGGTGACGTCTACCTTACCATACATTAGGAATAAGAAAACAAAAATGCAAGTTAGCCAAAATAATATAACACTTAGTTGAGCTTAGTGAAATAATTTCAAAAGCAAGCGTGCGATTTTTGTTTTACTTTTCTAATTGTCACCTACTCCCGAATGACAAATAATGGTTTCCAATGGAGTGAACGGGCCCCCACGTGACGCATTGATTTACTTTTATTGGGTTTGCCGTGATATGCAGAACACCAGAAAGGATAACCGACGTGGTGCGTAAAACTTCATATGCGGCTAAAAGCATGGTCGTGTTTTCAATTAGTTGGATGCTAACATACCTGCAGTCGCCTATATGGCCAAGCTGGGATTGTATCTCTAAAGATACCTCAATCAAAGCTGATAACATATACAACAACGGAGCGAAATGTTCAATTATTAAACTTCACGCTTAGCCTTTTTCCCGTCTCACTGTTCCTGCACGCCACGTACTCCTGGAAGAAAAAATTACACCTTTTCTTATAGGTGCACAAGCTTAGATGGTAATTTCTGGTTTGCCAGCAATCACAAAACGGGCCATCTGGATTACTTGCATTCCTTGATTTATTAGCGCGTCGGACTCCTGCCATCAAGAGTAACCCAGTTTCACCTATAACTATTAACCAGCCATTTGCTATGTCAAAAATGTCGCAATTTCTCCCTGCAGCCAGCCCTATCACGATAACTTGGGTTACGTTCCTAGAATCCCACCCCAC
This sequence comes from Fasciolopsis buskii, assembly GCA_008360955.1. Taxonomy (NCBI): domain Eukaryota; kingdom Metazoa; phylum Platyhelminthes; class Trematoda; order Plagiorchiida; family Fasciolidae; genus Fasciolopsis; species Fasciolopsis buskii. Next base: position 21,611 of record LUCM01006277.1, read on the forward strand.
AAGCACAGGCAACTATATGCGCCTCAACCAAGTTTTTTTGTCCTGGCTTGTCTCATATAATTCATATTCCGATTTCTTATTCCCTCCAAAACCGAGTAAAAATCGCCACGTGGCGTCTCAAAATGACCCAGGAGTCCTCATAAATCAATGTTTTTCGTCGTCTATTGTCTTCTCGCCGTAACCGCCAGCTGAGACACATTCCAGACCGTTCGTCTTCCTTCTCCTCTGATTTTTAGGCCTACCTCACGTTTGCTGCCAAAATTTACAACCCTTGCATACCTGCTGGCCCGAGAAATGCACTCACGGCAACTGCACAATGTAGACATCACCCCATTTTACTCCTCCATTGCACTATATTCATGCCGTTGGACGGTGGTCAAGCAGTCACCCGCATACTACCACAAACGGATATCGTACACTGCCAATCGCAACTTAAAGCGGTTCAGCGGCTGCTTTCGCAGCCCTAGCGTGCACACGGGCAATAGTCAATTATCTAGTGGCCCCGGAACCACGTTGCCTCTCGCCATCCCAAAGCTCAGAAATAGGATCTTACATAGATCTTCCCAAGCTCAATTTTCCCTAATCTGCAAATTCTGCAACCCAAATCTCGGAAGCGCAACAAACGAGAGGAAGACAATATGCGCCGTTATCCATCGGTAACGCAAGCAAACCCCTCTATTATTCTGCATCACGTTTAGCTGCAGCTGTCTACCCGTCCATTTCGATACTCGTCTTACCACCGAAACCCAGCAACAAGCCACGGTCTCCTATCTGCGAACTTAGGACTATAGAAACCCTCAACATTCACTTGGCAATCAAATATATTTTCTCAAATTTTCATTTATAGAACACAAATGCTTTTTCTTCCTCACATCATTAGAGCCCTCTTTTACCTCCGATTATTCCGCTTTTTTCTGTCCCAAAAGCCGCGTGTCAACCATCACCATTTTCTTATTTTTTCCCTTGTCGCTAGCGGAGCCCACTGTTGGACATTTTCCTGGATGTGGGGCGCCAACCAGCATTCAAGAGACGAGGGAGGAGGAACCAGCCCATAAATTAGCAGATTCCCTTTGATCGTTTTTAGCCCGCTGACAGGTTTAAACGCGGTACGACTCTGGTAGATGCTACAGGACTAGCTAATCCAAGGTGCAACTTTTGCATGTGACCTCACGGCTTTTGTGATCTGATTGCTGACGGATAGTTATTTTATGTAAGATGATGATTGGTTATGTGTTTAAGGGCGATTCAAAGGTCATAAAAAGTATATTTCTCGATTTGCGAGAGGCATGGGCAAGGCAAGATCAAACTTTTCCGAGGATATTGCACAAAAAATTCGAATAACAGAAATCAAAAGGGGTAAGGGGACGACTGCAATCCTCAGTTATCGAAGAAGCGCACTGGAAAGTGAAATGAGATGCTGCAAAGCAATGGGGAAATTGCAAGCACATCAGGGAAAAGCGAAGAATGGAAAACTAATTTTTCAGGACCTAAAGGAGTTTCCTGAGACTACGAGTTATTCCGTGTTTACGTGCACTGAATGTACTTATTGCTGACGCAAAACATGGACAAAGCTTAATGACGGATGTCGAGATATAGCCGGAGTCCCCAGACGTCAAGAGCGTTACGCAACGGGCGGAAACGTTGGGCTGAGGAGATGACAAGTGATGATAATACGGTAACTGGATGGAAGTGGTGAAAACCAGGCGGAACATCAGGCCAATTGGATAATACACGTATTTGACAATAATGAACGACCGAAAAAAATGTAGAAGGAAAACGCCAAGAGTTTCTCAAATCCACTGGGGGATATTTTCTGAAGCCTGGGATGTGGAACTCCCAAGAATAGTGGTTGTATTTACATGCAGATGGCGGTAAGCTGTACCGGAAGGTGTGTTTGATAGGAGAAATTTTGTGTAAGAACATTCCTTAAATACGCTAACCAAGAATGACCTCCGTACTGTCATTTTTGTTTTCGCAGCTTTTGATTTTAGTCAGCAATACGGGTGGGTGATATGAGGTGCGTAGGCCGTTCCCGAGACAGCAGTAATCGCAGTTTTGTCTGGTCGCAATGATGCAAGTTGAGAAACTCAAGGCAGAGCTTCTTTCGAAAGAGCCAGAACTCGAGCGCCAGTTTCAGATAGCATGTTCATAGCAAGAGTGATAGGATAGCAGATTTCAAATTGCCATTACCAGGACAGAACCGGTAACAGCGCGTCTACTCTGAGTGCGGTGTGTGAAAAGCAAGAGACAGAAGTTGTCTGGCTTGGGTGCCAGCTCAGGCGTTATGGCGATTATTGGGGCGCGACGACACATTGCAAAATATTGCACCTATCTCGTACAATGTGGTAATAAGAATTGAGCTATGGTAGCAGTTTCAGGGGTAGTTGGAAGTTTGGGCCCTCCAAGAACGATCTATTCAGCTCTGCCAAGCCAGTAAAAAGGATGAAATGGCTTGAGATTGATGGAGCACACAGGCTGAATGTTTAAAATCACAGAAGTACGTTGACATTGTCGTCAGGCCACATTGAGAAATAAAGGCTAATTGCCTAAGCCACTGGTAAAGAGGGTACATCACTAAAAGGTGAGTCAAAGAGTGCGTTAGCGTGGACGTGAGAGAAAGTGAGGAATCTCAGATAATGACTTCAGCAAATGTCTGGTCATGATCCAGAATTCTAACCCATGCTCGTAAGTCTCGTCTAGCCCAATGCCGGCTTGTGTCAGGTTGACTAAGAGCGGGATATCTACTCACTTGGCCAAATTGGCTCTGAACTGAGCTAAATTTGGGCGCAATCTCAGGGAAGTGGGAAGTTTGTTCCACAGTTCAAAGTAAGTAACTCTGAAGAATTTTGCCCTGATCGACAGTCGAGTCAGGGTTATTCTTAAGGATTAGTATTTACTACGAAGTGAATACGGAGGAATACCAGCGTCGTGTATGACGTTAATAGTAACGTGTACATCATTATTAAAGCGAATTTCAAGGTTTACTTTGACTCGACGGAGCCATAGTGGTTTAAGACGAAGCAGCTCGCATCTGGCGCTGTAGTTTAAGCTAGAAGAAGGACCTATGCGGCTTCTGGTGAACATCCGCTGCACATCCACCATTGCAGTTCGATCGGCTTTATGCATACGCACGAAGATAACCGGCCAATTTCAGTGTGGTGCCTAGCGCGGGACTTTAGGCTGACTATCCTGCTATTTTGAGTGCGGAATGCCCTTAAGACCGTTGAAGCGTTTCTTTAGGCAATGGCCGTTTGGCACTGGGATTGCTCATGGAAGTTGTAAGAGCAGGGGCACTGGAGTGGTAATTCCTTTACCATGCATGATACAGTAGTGGGCATGCCATTTATAGAGAGGGAGCAGGGAGGAACATGGCATTTATGTGTTAGTAGAAAACTCTTGTCAGCGGAGAACATCATAAGCCACTTNTAAATTAGCAGATTCCGTTTGATCATTTTTAGCCCGCTGACAGGTTTAAACTCGGTACGACTCTGGTAGATGCTACAGGACTAGCTGATCCAAGGTGCAACTTTTGCATGTGACCTCACGGCTTTTGTGATCTGATCACTGACGGATAGTTATTTTATGTAAGATGATGATTGGTTGTGTTTAGGTGCGATTAAAAGGTCATTAAAAAGTGTATTTCTCGATTTGCGAGAGGCATGGGCAAGGCAAGATCAAACTTTTCCGAGGATAATGCACAAAAATTCGAATAACAGAAATCAAAAGGGGTAAGGGGACGACTGCAACCCTCAGTTGTCGAAGAAGCGCACTGGAAAGTGAAATGAGATGCTGCAAAGCAATGGGGAAATTGCAAGCACATCAGTGAAATGCGAAGAATGGAAAAATAATTTTTCAGGACCTAAAGGAGTTTCCTGAGACTACGAGTTAATCCGTGTTCACGTGCATTGAATGTACTTATTGCTGACGCAAAATGTGGACACAGCTTAACGACGGATGTCGAGATATAGCCGGAGTCCCCAGACGTCAAGAGCGTTACGCAACGGGCGGAAAAGTTGGGCTGAGGAGATGACAAGTAATGATAATACGGTAACTGGATGGAAGTGGTGAAAACCAGGCGGAACATCAAGCCAATTGAATAAGACACGTATTTGACAATAATGAACGACCGAAAAAAATGAAGAAGGAAAACGTCAAGAGCTTCTCAAATCCACTGGAGGATATTTTCTGAAGCTTGGGATGTGGAACTCCCAAGAAAAGTGATTGTATTTACATGCAGATGGCGGTAAGCTGTACCGGGAGGTGCGTTTGATAAGAGAAATTTTGCGTAAGAACATTCCTTAAATACGCTAGCCAAGAATGACCTCTGTGCTGTCATTTTTGTTTCTGCAGCTTTTGATTTTAGTCAGCAATACGGGTGGGTGATATGAGGTGCGTGAGCCGTTCCCGAGACGGCAGTAATCGCAGTTTTGTCCAGTCGCAATGATGCAAGTTGAGAAACTCAAGACAGAGCTTCTTTCGAAAGAGCCAGAACTCGAGCGCCAGTTCCAGATAGCATGTTCATAGCAAGAGTGATAGGATAGCAAATTTCAAATTGCCATTACCAGGACAGAACCGGTAACAGCGCGTCTACTCTGAGTGCGATGTGTGAAACGCAAGAGACGGAAGTTGTCTGGCTTGGGTGCCAGCTTAGGCGTTATGGCGATTATTGGGTCGCGACAACACATTGCAACATATTGCATCTATCCCGTACAATGTGGTAATAAGAATTGAGCTATGGTAGCAGTTTCAGGGGTAGTTGCAGGTTTGGGCCTTCCAAGAACGATCTATTCAGCTCTGCCAAGCCAGCAAAAAGGATGAAATGGCTTGAGATTGATGGAGCACACAGGCTGAATGTGTTTAAAATCACAGAACGTGAAGAAAGCATTGATGCCTGAAGAAGTACGTTGACATTGTCGTCAGGCCACATTGAGAAATAAAGGCTAATTGCCTAAGCCACTGGTAAACAGGGTGCATCACTAAAAGGTGAGTCAAAGAGTGCGTTAGCGTGGACGTGAGAGAAAGTGAGGAATCTCAGATAATGACTTCAGCAAATGCCTGGTCATGATCCAGAATTCTGACCCATGCTCGTAAGTCTCGTCTAGCCCAATGCCGGCTTGTGTCAGGTTGAATAAGAGCGGGATATCTACTCACTTGGCCAAATTGGCTCTGAACTGGGCTAAATTTGGGCGCAATCTCAGGGAAGTGGGAGGTTTGTTCCACAGTTCAAAGTAAGTAACTCTGAAGAATTTTGCCCTGATCGACAGTCGAGTCA
>LUCM01006277.1:28468-39657 GCA_008360955.1 Fasciolopsis buskii
GAGAATGGTAGTGGGTAGTAAGGGAGTTAACCAATTGCTATTTAACAATTTTTTCCATAAGCCTGGTTAGGACTGGAGTGTGGTTAATGGGGCGAAAGTTTTCTGGCTCATTCGTAGAACGCCTTTTGTGGTGTGGAACAATAATGGAGGTCTTCCATTGTGACGGGAAAGTAGCGCCGGAAGTGGAGAGCGAGGGCTGATTCAGAAAGATTAGAGGAAGAACTGGATCAGCGGTGAGGAGTTGGAACGGTGAGGTGCGATCGGACTCCGGCCTGTGAAATGGATTCGCACAATTCATCAGTGTCGTGATGCTAACAACGTAGATTAAAATGTGGGATAAACTAACCAATGTCAGTGCAAAATATGGCAGACTGAAAATATTGAGAGTAAAAGAGAAATATGTATTGGATGCTTCTGCGGTGTCTGCATGGGACTCCATGCGTAAGCTATTGAATATGATGAAGTTTGGAACAGCTGACGATTTGGGCTGCAGGTGAGCTTTGAAACTATGAGAATTCTTCCGAATTGGGTTAGGCGACCCAAAAGCTAGCTTTTTCTGCTTTTTTAATCTTAGTTCGGACTCCATTCTTTTTGCAAGCGGTTGACTTGCATTAAGTGCGGGAAGCCTCGCGTTTAATTAAAGATATTTTGGGCCTTCAAAAGTCTCATCTGGAGCTAACAAACCCTACTTGGATTTATGTTGAGCGATCGGAGTGGACAGACGGATAATGTTACAAGATGTTTTGCGTAAATGTCGTCTACCGTACTCTGCGCGTCAAGCGATAAAAAGAAGCTGGATCAATCGCGGGTTCACACAGCGCCATTGATCTCCTCCCAACGAGTCGAAATCTTGGAAGAGACAGCATGTCGTGCACACATGGGTGAGGAAGGTTTGTTAGGAAGACGGAAGCTACACGTGACCAACTTGTAGTCACTCCCAGGGAAGGCTTTTAGCACTGAAACCTTAACATTAGGAGTGTTATGTGTAAAAACTAGATCTAAGATATTACGTAACCTTGCGAGTGTCGTCTTATGTTGAGTCCATCCTTCAGCGCGCGTTTCAGAAATAAAGTCGAGTAGGGCAGGTGGAGCCGATAAAGAGGACCAACAAATTTTAGGGGCATTGAAGTCACCTGCAATCACCTTGCGTTTGAAGGGGGGAACAGAAAGATAAACGGATGCTTGGGTGAGACGAGAAATGTCAGAACTATTCGAGTTTGGCAGTCGGTATACACATCCTATGTGGATTGGAATCTCCGGTAATTGCATTAAAAGCCAGAGGGTGTTAGGGCTATAATCAAGCAGCACACCTACCTCAAAGGAGAGAAGAAAAAGCAGGGAAAATTAAACAAAAGGAGAAAAGCTCAAAGGCAAATAGGACATTGAGAGGGGTTACAAAGGGAAAGTTACTCACGGAGGAGCCCGAGAAATGAAAAAGTCAAGAGAGAAATAAAAATAAAACCGGAAAGAACAAGAGGCAACAACACGGCTATCAAAAGGAGATAGAAATAAGTAAAAACACGGCAACTGCCCCATCCTGCTCAAAGTATGCTATGGCAAATGTTTATAGTCGTCATTTACAACCACAATCACAAAGGAGAGAAAAAATAATTGATTGTCATAAGCCACCCTGAGAAACGAAAGAAGGAAAGAAAATGCAGCGAGGGAAACAGAGCTACAGGGCAAAATAAAACTGAGAGCACAAACGAATGAAATGGAAGAGAATTGGAAGAACGAAGAAAAAGAAAAGGAAGTGAAACCGCAAAGTCTGCTTCCAACGCACGAAGGAGCCCAAAAGCACAAACGAAATCACCGTACAGCATCCATGCATTCAGGGTTAACATGTGTCCCGGCACACTTCTTTCATGACGTTCAGTGGATGTAGCTGTATTTGGTATCCGGTTAGTCAAACCGCAGCCATAACATACGCTGGCTGTCGCGAATTTTGAGTCATCCTTCCTTCTTTTTCCAACTTTCCCTCTGTCTTACAGTCCCTTCCCTAACAGTTACTGTCTCATTCCTGCAAGTATTTTAATATATTTGCTCTCCAATTTTAGTCCTACCAGAGTAGGCCCAAAAGAACAGGCCAGTATGAAATCAGTGGGAATGGTGTCGTTGTGCTGGTTGGTTACTTATGACTGAACGGTTTGCGGCAGGTACTGAAAGGCACACTTTGGTTTTAAGCGGACATTTCTCTTTTACCGAGAAACGCATTCTGCCATTTCATGCTCATTAAAACATCTCAGACTGTCCCCAAAAAGCTTCCAATCAGGGGTGAGACTAAAAACCCAATGATAGCGAAAATATTCCGACGACCTGGATCTGTTACCCAGCTGCGTGCCTACCACTAGAAACCAGCCCATTAGAAAATCGTAGCCCTTGGACTAGCCATGCCTCATGAAATTTAGTGAAACTGAAATTGCCCTTGAGAGCTCAAAGCCAGGGGATCAGGCGGTAGCAGTAACCGAGGATGTTCGTGAACAGACGTCGTTAGACATATATGCTCAGCCTGCATCAAGACACCAAATATTCGAATAGCCGTTTCATGCGTCTATAGAGGTCCGAGAGCTTCAGAGGTGGTGGATCGGCAATCAACGCAAGGATTGCAGCACCTGCTTGCAGAAGCAAAAGCGCTGCTAATATTTGGAAACCTATTTCATCTATGGATTGAACGGGATACAGGGGGTTACCCGAATAGTTTGGCCAAGGATATGCCCATGAGATGGCCGGAGATAGGGTACTAGCTCAACACATGAGGGAAGACAAGAGGTTTAGGTCAAGCCAAAAGCCATCACTCTTGCACCTCGTTATGGTTTGGCGCGGAGGAGAGCTTCCAGAGCTCACGCTGTTACGCATCATTGGGCAAGAATGATCATATAATGCTTATTTTTACTTTCCGGGCCGGGCAAGTAAATGACCCCGAACAAACACGAAGAAACTTCAAGAAATTGGACGTGAAATCACGGAAGACAAGCGCAGGCTCATTGAAGTGGATTGCTCGCGACCTGAAGGGGATTGTGAAAAAGGTGCAAAAGTGGCCTGCACGAGATCCAGCATTTATTTATCCTAAGCAGGGAGAAAAAGCGCACGCACAAGCAAGACTGGCGTACCCCGGCGATAGGGCAATCAATAACAAATAGTGACAGAAGCTGAGTGAATCTCAAATTCTCATAAATAGAAGGAAGACTGCGGGAGTTACGGGAAGCGTAGGAACCAACCCGGTGAAAGTACAAGGGATGATGAGGAGAAGGTCCGAGACAATCTTGGCAAAATTGATCAACAAACAACCTCAAATGATATTGTAAGTATGCGCAATCAAAGGGGCAGTTTGAAGTGCTACAGAGAAGCCCAAATGGAGCGATGGAGTAGAAGTGACTGAAGGCAGTAGTAAAGCTAGCGTCTTCAAGCAGCACTTTGCATGCTTGCACCGAACGTACGGAGTCGGCAAATGGCGAGCGGTCAACTAATCGTTACTACCAGGGGCACCCAACTGCAAGTGATAGTTGCGAATTTGCAACGGGTACTGGGAGGTAGATGCTTAACCTTGCGCATACCATCGAAGGAAGTCTGGGCGCTGAACTGGCCAACGAGCTAACTTAGGTCTTGTCCAAACTGAGCTGAAACGAACTGGAGGATATGCGCTACACCAATGTATCCCGTGTCCCTGTTCTGCAGTGATATTGTACCTTACCTACCTCATCCTTGGATTATATTCGTTACTCCTCCTAAATTGCAAAATCCTGTAAATTATGGCTGTTTGGGCTTCCGAAACTGTAGTCTTCAGTCCAAAGCTTAAGGTTGTGGTGTATTTGAAGGCTGATTTCTCGACCTGGTCAATCAGATTCTGGAGCTGTACTCTGCTTTGGCTACTTGATAAGCGGATTTCATCTAGTCTGCGTTACGTCGCATCGTGGTATGGTGTGGTTGCTCGAGTGTAATTACGGCATTACTCATGAGAAAATTTAAGTGACAAGCCATCGCGTCAAAGAGAGCAGTCTGTTGAAGCGCAACAGAAGTTACTGAATCATTAGTGTAGCATATCATCAAAAAAATAAATTGAATCTTCATCGTCTGCAAAGAAAGGGGCGCTACTGTCCTTCTTGGAAAACAACGATGTAAAGCAGTAGCAGCAAGAAGAAATTCGCATCTCTACACGAACTCTCAGATTACTGCGGGAAAATGTTTAATTCACAGGGTATCGACAATCACCCCTGAGGGCGTGCTACTTGCGCATGCTATCCTCGCGTTCGTCACTCGCTATTCAGTTGCCTAGTCCTTGAAGCACTCTGGTGAAATTCTGTTGTCCTCCCTTCGATAGTACTTGACCATACACAACGACACTGTCCTTAGTCAAGCCAAGCCGGCCGGGGTGGCATATGTAACAAGAGAGTGCGCAAAAGAATATGCAGTGACACGCATCCGTTGTCTTCATCGGCTGTTCAATAGCTTCACAAATCTTATCTGTAGTTTACACTTAGTTAACGTAGACCTGAAGTGGGTCTGCAATGACCGCGCCAAAATATGCAGAGGGATGCTTAGAAAGATGTTTCCGTCACCGAACAAGAGAAGCCCATGCACGAGAACACTACACAATTGAGGGGCTAGAACGAACATTTGGAGGGAAAGTAGAGCGACTTGAAGAACAGATCATTGGCTTCCAGGATCTGAAGGCAGAATCCGGAAGGGTGTCAGACGAACTACCTACGATCACCAAAATGACGAAAGCCGCCCCCAATAAACACCGAAAAGTGGCGACCAAGTGGTCATGGAACCAGTCTGTTACGTCAAGAGAGAAAGGTCTCCGTGAGCATGCGATTGACGTACTTAATCCGTTGGAACTACCGGCCAGTGCACTTTTAAAGTGGATACCTACGTTCAGAAAATGGTCCAAGAAGATTGCGATTAAGGCACAAACACTGCCCCAATCGCTTGCGGAGCTTTGGGAGCCACGTTACCAAGATGCATTTAGCGGCAACCAGGCACATACGGGTTTTTGCATCTGGGGGTGTCATTGTAGAGCCTGACCACTCGGTCTGGGGGACCAGTTCCAATTAAAGCAGGACGGAGGAAAGCGGAAGGCGTATGGCATCATCTGAGTCTTCACGTTTGTGTTTAGCCAAATACTGAGAGCTTGGAAGAGGGTAAAAAGGAAACCGAGCGAAGCCATCCATCGAGTGTGGTCACTTCGGAACTTGTTTCAGAGGAACTGGCTCTGGTCGCGGCCTCAACTCTTAATAGGCTGTTCAGTCAGCTGCTGGCGGTGTGCACGACCTTTAAAAAATATATCTGGTGCGACTGGTGGTAGCCCCGATTGATCTTCGTGGAGGCCACATTAGCTCGGGATTCGCGTCGATGCTTTGTGAACCAGTCTGCCTCACAGACGCATTACTATCCTCATCGGCAGCTTTTCCTTACTTCCCTGGCATGTTGTCTCTCAGTCGCACCATCCGGTTGTCACAGTCAACAGAAAAAAACCGAATTGACGGATTAAGTTTTATCACAAAACGGAACACTGGAACAGGGGTAAATAGTTTTCTCGAAATGAATGTACGGCTCAACCTCACGTACTACTGCAATACCCTTCGATATTTTCCGAAGGGTTCTCTTCGGAATTCTTATCTTTTCCCATCTCTTTGTCTACCTTGCATATCTATTCTTTCTATTACAACTTGTGGCTCCGTAAGGAAGGCAGAAGTCATTGGGGCTTGTCCTGCAGTTATGCTGATGATGATGATCCTCTTCTTCAGTATAACCCAGCGAAACAGGGGGAAGAAATTATTTTATCCAGATGGTCGTGCGCTGTACCGCAATTTTCGAACTGGATCACGTATGCAGTCTAGTGAGGAACAAACGACCCAACTAACCAGAGAAGCTGGAAAACAAAGCGGGTGAAAACCCTGTCAACTTGCATTTATTAGTGCCAACGCCTACAAATCATTTTACCAGATATGCCAAAATCAAGCAAACTGCAGCGACACGAGGGTGAAAAGGCCTTAAGTTGCAGGTCAATGGTCGTATAACGTTTCCACTTCAGCGTTGCTTAAGGAGTCATTCAGACCTAAGTGTTCTGTAAATATAAAAGGCTACACTCAACTACTTTCACATGCAAAAGATGTCATCTCAACCATTAGCGCGACCTCGTGCGACCTGAACGCCATGCCCACTGATCCATACCTAATAAAAACCATCAACGTGAGGTACGACCAACGCCAGTTTTCAAAGAATATGAAGATACGTATAAATAGATTTTGTTGTTCTTTTGATTTGTGATCTATTGGATTCTTCGGGGGGATGGTTGAAAATAACAGTTTTTGCCCTCAACCACGTTTTGTTGCACCTCTTTCCTTATACAAAAAATATGTTACTTATGGCATTGTTTTTATCCAATATTCTATGCTTATTTCGCTCATGAGATGCTGTGAGGTAAAATGAGGAGACTGCGCAACAGAGCACTGCTGTAGGGAAAAATACGCTAGTATGTTGGGCACCGACTCCAGGAGCACTTCCGAATATCGCTCAATGTTCGCTACGTCAAATGAACAAATGTCTGAGGAACCACCGAGAGCAGCGGTGGATGAGGAAATACCGGCAAATGGAAAAGGCTGCGACTGTCGGCACTAGTAGCACCCTTTACCGACCGATTAGGAATACTGGTACACGAAAGCCTGGTGCGGGCGGAGTGATGGCTCATTGATTCATTCGGGAGCACCGAGTGGAGTGTTAAGCAGAATACTTCAGGGACCAGTTTAGCTGGCACCACCACAGTGGACCTTATGGCTGCCGGTGGACCAATGGAGCAGATGCCGATTCCATTGCCTAGATCTTCATTCCTGNAGCTGTTAGCCTATAATTTTATCGATGACATTTTGCAGATATGCAACGTTACTGGTGACTTCAAACGGTGTACAGCATATCGAAAGATTTAAAGATAGCATAATGTCGTTCGACATCTTCAAAAGATATTTGATAATTGGCACTCGTCAGATCTAAGACGATGTCAACCGAAAAGATTATTAGTTTATCCAAGAACATTTATTTCGGAAGCAGGCAAGTGTTGAGTGTGGCCAACCGCCATCTGACATTTCCTTTGGTTGCTTTGAGGACTTGGGAGCTACAGTAAGATATAGAGGGTTTGATTATGCCGCCGTTCAAGAGCTTTTACGTTATGCTTGGAGTAAAGTTTCCGTCGGTGAACGGCTGTCGACCTGACTTGGTGGCTGCAGGAAGGGGGTACAAAATTAGCAATGGGCGAAGGTGGTTCGACGATACCATCGAGTAAATGGGATGAGTGTCTTGTTTTTTTGCCTTAGACGGAAAAACCAACGTTCTCTTGACCAAGCAGGAGGTCATACATAAAGGTTTGGTAAAACAGGAAGCTTGGAATTATGATACAGGCTTTTAAAACCCATAGCGACAAAGCAGTTGCCCAGAGTAAAGCCGGATGGACGCCACAGATATCTTGCTACAATGTCTGTTCTGTTTGATCCCAAGTTGTTCAACGATAGGATAAGGTATGAAACTGCCTAAATAACCGGCATCCAGCAGTGATTGTAAGGAAGTTTGATTAGCGGTTATCGCCCAACTCCATTTATTAGACTTGTCGTATGCACTGAGAAAGTCATGGTAGTCAATGCAAGCACAAAAGAATTGTGTCTCAATGGGATTCTACTGCAACAGACGTTCTTGAAGTGACTCTTATTTCCAGTGTTGTTACAGAAGGAATCCCCGGAATGACACCAAAGCATGGATGTCTGTCAAATCTGCAGAAATAACAACTGTCACTTGTGGCTGCGGCGGACGTTGGCGGAGGGGCCCATCAAATGAAAGCAAAGGAAGATCGCTCAAAGCGGACCCTGTTCTAGAGGGTGGTCCAAATGAACCAAATGAACCCGATAGGCATAAAAGAAGATTTGGTCTTATCAAAGTCGTTTTGCAAAAGAAGAGGTTTGTTTCCCACGAGGACCTGCCAAACCATGATAGTCGACCTATCAGTTTGCGGGATGAACATGAATAAAACGAGTTGTCAGGAACCAGGAGACAGAAGATCAGAGTACTTCCGAAGATCGTCCGTGAATGTGATTTATTCGACGAATCAATTGCGTGTGCAGTTTAAAATACAGCATACAAACAATGCTACAGTGTTTATTAGAAAGACAAACATGGATCCAACCGAGAGTGGATTTCTCAAGATTGATTACCGATTAAATACATTCTACTCCGATTGGTAAAAGCTCCATGGAAAACCCGCAGCGACTGTGTGGAACTTGACGAAGAATGTAGTCCGAAATGGATTATAAGTGTGAAAATGATTGTCGTACTGAAGCCTGCAATGGGTGACGACGGTGGAAAAGAGTTTGCAAGTTGGTAATATCTTGGTTATCTGTGAACACTCGGACTAGAATGAAAGGTTATGAAGTAGGCTGTAAAGAATGATAACGAATAACACATACAGATAGGGAACGATTTTGCAGCGCTTTGGGTTTCACGAAATTTTTGTAAACGTCATGGAAGATGCAGATCTTTACAATTATTTGGGCTAGAGCTGCGCTTCGCGATTACGCAGAAAACACGGACGGACTCCTTGCTGGTGCTGCAGATTTTCCGGGGACTGTTTCCTCTCAACCTCAGGGTTGTGGGAGGCATCGGCTAAGTTTTTATTGGAAATACTGTGGCCATAATTAGATGGGGACGGGTAACAGCTTGGAGTAGAACTTAGGTCAAAGACAACCGTCCAGTCATCGCGGGCAGTGGGAGCCAAGTTTCTTAACGAAACAGAATCTCCACGGCTGTCTTGGGGTAGTATTAGAGCGTAAGTTGGGTTGCAATAACGAACTTCCCCAGTTCTTTTTAAATTGGTGGAGAGTGCTGTGAAAACTCGCGTTACTTCTTTGCTTCTGATATGCGGAACGAGGCGCGTGATTCCCGCTATCGTGGGGGAGTCACTGATTATACCCATCTTCAAGTAGGGTACACGGAGTGACTGCCAGCAGCATTCGTTGGATTCGGTTATTCGATAGTTACAAAGTGTTAGCTTCGATAATCTGCGGCCGTTTGACAACGATTCGCGAAGTTGATATCTTGCGAAACAACAGGCTGGATTTTGTCCTGTGAGTTGCATCGACCAAATTTTCACCTTCGACAGATTACTCGAAACGCGCACACGCACCGCGCCCCTGCGATCGTAGTCTGTCTCGACTTGAAAGGTGCTTTCGACTCCGTGGATCGACGGCACTATTCAGTGCTGTCCACCTTGCAGGGGGTGTATGCCAACGAAAGTTTGTGAACCACTTGCGAGCATTGTACTCGCATCCTATGTCGGCGTTTACGTATACGGTGAACTGTTAAGATTCATTCGAAAGATAGTGGCGTTCGACAAGGTATGCCCCATTCTCCATTCTTGTTCAACGTCGTCATGGAAGCATGCGTTTAGTAGGTCTGCGAGATTGTAGCGAGTCAACTGGAAGTGGCAGGGAAGCTATTGCCGACCTAGGTTACGCAGACGACGTCCGTGTGCTTGTTCGAGTCTGCGGGACCATCACATTGGGCACTAGATAAGACTGACGAGATCGGTTGCGTCGGTTTCAGCATGTTCTTTGCATCTTCAAATGCGGAAAGTGCTGTTACAGGAGTGGACGACAAGTTGGTGGCGAACTGGTATGACGGAGAGGAAACAACGACTGTGGACCGTTTCACCTTACCTTAGGTAGCTCGTCAACGAATGGTTAAGCTCGGGATTGGTACGGTAGTATGCGTTTATCAAGGTCGTGCAGGTTACGCCGGATGAAGCATTGTGCGTCGCCTGATATTCACTGAAGTTGAAAGTCGTGTGTACTGTGCTTGTAGTGTGTTCAGTTTCTGTTGTCGGTTGCGAGCGTGGGAGTAGGCGTGTGGGCTGTGTTCGTCAGTTGGGGGTTTTCGGACAACCGATTGTTTACGTAGAATGCCTATCGGTGTATCTGTTGGTGCGCATTACGTCGAGTGAGTAATATTGAGTTAGGAATCTGGTATTAGGATGCTACTTCTGAGAATAGCTTTTTTTTCGCGTATGAAACTTAGTAGCTCCGCTGGTCGGGTCAACGTAATGCGTATACGAGACACTCGTGTCTCCATACCGTGCCTTATTTTGTGTTCCTCTAAGGAATGGAAGAAGCATGTGGGAGGCAAGATGACGTGCAACGTCAGATGAGAAAATGTACAGCGAACTTAGGTAAAGTAGGTGTCTCACGCCTTTGGTTTGGGGTCCGAAAAGACTCATCGACTTGCTGGCTGGATGACAGCTGAAGGATATGGCAGTGAACCGTGAACGTGGCGATCGTGCTTGTCATTATTCTATCGAATCAGAATGATTTGAAAGTGCATTTGTTACAGTTAGACTGTGGTTCGTGTGTTGCTGCACAGATCTTATCTTTTCCCGCCTGTTGTAGGCTCCACTCCCTGTCCCTGTTGGATATTCGCTCTTTTTATATAACGGTGAAACTCACGGAAAGGCGCGTCGTGAGGCTTGCCTTGCTGTTTAACGGTGAACGACGATGATGATGACCAGAGCAATTCAGACTTTCGAGAGACTTAGCATGGACTTCATATAATCAACGCCATCTTCCACATCTAATCGGTTTTTGCTAACAGTCGTTAATGAGTTCTATTCGGCTTACCGCTTTGCCTTATTCTCGTTCTAATAATTTATAAGGCTTACAGCTCCCTGAATTGTCTCACCTCATTTATGTCCCATATATCGGCATACATGCTCGCATAAACTCAGACCACGGCGCTATTTTCTTATGCAAAGGAGTTCTGCACGTTTCTCCACGCGAGAATAAGGAGTATAGCTGTTAGCCACACTGCACTGCTAATATAATCCAAGAGTCAATGCAAATGGCAGCAAGTGGGGAAACGTAATTAAAACCATATAGACCGATACTCGAGAGCCACGAATTCTAGGCTTTGAAGTGCCACAGGATCTCGAAGTCCGACGATGGGAAGCAGTTCTTTTCAATGCAACTCGCTCCACATGTTCTCTGCTTTGCAAGACATCCAACGCAACACGCCTCGAACGTTTATTCCTTCATAACAGTTGTGCCGCTACTGGAACCTCCCTCCCTAGTTGGCTCCTGAATTCCAACCTGGTTTTATTGTACGAATCACGTCGGACGTTTTCCGGCGTGATTCGTTGAGGGTAGAACTGGCTTGAT
>LUCM01006278.1:0-19122 GCA_008360955.1 Fasciolopsis buskii
CCATGAAGCAAAGACGACATTTGAACAACTTAACGCGTGGACTGTCAAATGTGGCGAAATGAGGTTTTTTCCTGTTATTTATATATGTGTTCATATATGCTAATGTATCGCTTCCTTTTTCGTTGTGATGTTCTTCGCTGTTCAGTCATTTTCGAGCCATACTAGTATATTTCACGGTGGGCGAGTTTTTGAAACCAAAATAACTTCATTGTCTTTCATTTATTTCTGTATATATTTTCTCGGATACATTTAGGTACTTTTTTGATTTTTTTATAGTTTGGCGTTCCATGCGGGTTTTGAAATACGCTCCGATTTTCCCCTTTAGAGTTATGCCATAGTGCGACGAAATGGACTATGCCAAACTGAGGAATTATCGACATGCCGATCCACTGAAGGTACGGCAAGTGTGGGATGCACTTGGTGCAGTCAAAGGTCAACGTATTGTTGTTCCTTGTGACAAACTAGTCAAGTGTCTTCGCAAGAAACTCGATTTGAAAGATGACCAAATCCGACTCCTCTTGGATGAAATTGAAGGTGATGGTCTCATCGAAAAAACTGATCCGTCATTCGGAAAAAGTGGACCAGTTAGCTATCGATTACCCGATTTTTCTAGACCATGTCCTCGTGGCAAACATGATTGGTATTGTTTCCAGTGTCACAAACCAGGTGAGGTACTCAAGTGTACGGATTGCTTCCGCGTTTACCACTTGGATTGCGCACAGGAAGCGTCCAAGTCCTCTAGTCCTTCGGGAAAGTCCCTACGTTCACCTACGCTGCATGATGGTTTTGCGGATGATTTCAGTTGTCCTGTATGCGAATCTCGACCAAAATGTGAATTTTCACGCAAGCAAATCCGCAAACTTCTTGAATTCGCCACTCACCATTTACGGAAACAGTCACTTTGGAAAACATTCATTGAGATCGGCTATCGCAATGAAATTAATAAAAATGAATTTCTCGCGTACAAGTATACGGACTTGGATCTGCTACAGAGAAAAATCAAAGATGGTCGGTATGCAGCTCTCGAGGAATTTTCCATGGATGTCCAGCTGCTTGTGCATGATGTTTGCATTCTCCATGGTTTGTATAGCGAACAGGCTGACGAAGTACGTGTATTGCTCAGATCTGTAAATACGGAACTCAAAGAAATCCAGCTATGTACAGATTGTTATATTAACGCAAAGACGCGGTTATCAGATTGGATTAGCAAACCGTGCAAACCTCCACATGAGCTCATTTGGGCATGCAATCGCACTCCGACTGGTGCGGGTTTCTTCAGTGATGCTGTTATTTCTCAGTATTACTGGCCGGCTAAAGTACTTCTCGAAAGGGATGACACGTATGAGGTATGTTCCAGTGTTTCTCACTCCACTGTATTTCTGTGTCGGGGGACATTCCCGTCTATCTATCCCCTCGTTATCTTATACTTCGTAATCCGGCTCGTTTCAGCGCCGTAGTTTTTTCTGCTAATCGTCGATTGCTCGTTTCGTTCCCATTCAGACACGATTAGATGCTTTCAATCTTCAAGAACCCTTCTGGGTGGCTAGATATCCTACATGCTTCCCTGCCTTGTTTCATTTAGTTAACATTCGGAATTTACGCAGATCGCTTGAGTAACGTCAAAAGAACTCCGCGGCAATACCGACTTTGAGGTAGTGGATTGATAAGCAAAATGCCTCGGCGGACCATGTCGTCTCCTCTACGTAAAACCCATGAGTTGATACCCCGTTCTACCCGTGGTTTTCTTGCTATGAGTTTTATCGTGTTTCAGTGGAATGTCCTTGTCGAAATTCCCATTGACCGTCTCTTCTCTGGATTATTGTTTTGAGAAAACACAAGTTGGCGAACAAGCTCGTTTTCAGTGATTCGTACTCATGCCATTACATCACTATATATATATCTTGAAAAATATTTTCACTATAGGAAGGATTGGATTAGTCATTTACAAATATGGGTGGGGAAGGGATTTGTGGTGTTAATTGTTTTGTTGTCTAGGTTTTGTATTGGGACGGGGGGTGGGCCAGGGGAGTTGAAGCGCAACCACAAATTGTTTTTGAGAACAAAGTGGAGGATTGTGAAGACGGATTGCGACAACTTCCGCAGTGCTCAAGAGGCGACACTTTGCCAACCTGGATTGTTGACCTCTGACCTTATACAGGGTCCGGAAAGCTTGCGTCACATTCACGGTGTGGTTAGTCTGTGCTAGATGTGAAACGACTGCGCTATTAAATGACTTAATTGTTCCAGTGTCTAACCATGCCGGGTGGTGCTCACGAATGCGTTCAGACAAGCGCATGGTCGTGCGGCCGATGTACATTGTCCTACAGGAACATGTGAATGAATAGATACAAAACAAGGCTGCAGAATCAGGGATTTTGTCTTTCAACCATAATGACACTACGGGGCGGGATTTGAACAGGATACGAAGCTTGGCTGCGTAGAATGTCTTATTGATAGTGCTAGTCAGTCTTCGTCGTGCTATTTCTGCTAGCGTGTCACCTTTGAATGGCAGAGATATGTATACTGGCTTTCTCTCCACCGTCGCCCTCCTAGGAACTTCCTGTTCTGTCTCCAACATCTTGTCGATTAATCTAATTGGGAAACCATTTTCAGTGAATACTCTCCTGACCGTCTGCAGTTCAGCAGTTCAGACATCTAATTAAGTTCCTCTTCACATTAAGAGGTACAAAGCTGTGGAAGTTGATGTATTGCCCATTCCATGTGGCTTTCCTGTGTACTGATCGCCGAATTGAGCCGTCTTCTTGACGACTTAGTCGTACATCTAAGAGAGCTATTTCACTGTTCAGCTCCATCTCTGTTGTGAATTTCAAATTTGCGTGAGCCGAGTTGAACACATTCAACAGTTGTTTAGTTTTCGTCGAGGGGTTGAGTACACAGAAGATGTCATCTACATAACGCTTGTATAGGTAGGGCGATTGTATTGACGACTCGAGTGGTCCACGTTCCAGCTTTGCCATGAAAATGTCAGCTAGTAGCGGACCGAGTGGGGATCCCATCGCTACACCGTCCTTTTGACGGTAAATTTGATTATTGAATTTAAATTGGACGTTGTAGGTACAAAAGAACAATAGTTGTTTCAAGTCTGCTGTCGGAAGACTTGTCGCTAAGCCGTTGTTCTCGATGTAGTCGCAGAGGTATTCGATTGTCTCCGTGATGGGAACGTTGATAAAAAGGGCGGTGACGTCTAAAGAAAGCATTCTTCGTTCCTTCATATTTAGTTTTTTCACGGAATCGATAAGCTCAAATGTGTCTTTGAGACTATGCTTTGCTACCTTCTGTCTAACGGGTTCCAGTAACCTAGCTAACCATTTTGCTACTGCATGGTACAGCGAATTGCACATGTCGAGAATAGGCCTCATAGGTACTCCATTTTTATGTAATTTGGGTAGGCAGTACAATCTCGGAATAGTAGTTCCCGTAGGCCGAATTTGTTCGAATGTCGTCGAATCTATGATATCCCTTTGTCTTAGTCGTCTCAAGATACTAGACAACGATTTTTCTATCTGATGCGTCTCATCATTCTCCCTCGCCATTTTCGCAAATTTTGATTTGTCATTCAGAATGGCTTCCATTTTCGTTACATAGTCAGACCTGTTCAGGAGAACTATGCCTGCACCCTTATCTGGTCTTAATAACCTGATGTCTGCATTTTTCTGCAGTTCTCTTAACCGTCTCTTATGCTCTGGCTTTAATAACCCACTCGTTGTATGTCTAGCGCCATGATATTGATAGCAAGTGTCCACCAAAGTTGATTTAAATGCTTGCATTTCCATTTTTGATGACGGGGATAAACTCGACAATTGAGAGAAAAGATTCTCGAATCCAACTTCTAAGTCCATTTGTGCACTCTGGCTGTTTGGGCAACAAAATTTGGGCCCCAGGGATAAAACTTCTAACTTGAAGTTTGACAAATTGTGAACAAATCGATCAGGGTTCTACGGAAACTCACTGGATGGTTTTGTAGTAAAGCCAAAGGAAGATTTAAAAAATACCATGGCATGGGCGAGAAGGCCTTAACCTTATTTTCACTACTGGCGATGTTTTTCTGAAGTGGGAAATTAATGTAATTCACTAGATTTGATTTAAGCTAGTATGGGCTCAACAGAACACTTTCGAATGAAAATGCACACACACCATCAGCCCCTCGATATTGCAGGAGGCAGCAATCAATCTGGGCACCAAACAGCTCGCGCATCTGGCTAGCCTATGAGCTAACCATCTTGTTGGGTTGTCCGATTTTGTTTACCGCGAATTGCAACTGTGCGCAAGAAGATCGATTCGTTCACTCAAGTCGAACAGGATGTATCTGTTCTTCCCGACTATGATCCGCGCGAAATCGGTACACGAATTTTTCTGGCAGAACGGCTGCCTCTGGGGAAATCTCAATCAACCCACACCTATTTGTCCGGCTCGTGATGATTCAGTCAAACGCCCCAGGTGTCTACCAGTGAGTTCTCATCCTCGCTCTGCCCGTTAACGCGTTAGTCTATATACGAATGACTGACGGCTTATCATCACACAGTGCCCCAGTCGCTTACTGATCTGTGGTTCAATCCCATACTCTTCAGAGCTCACATCTTGGTTTTTGTCTATCTCGCCGTCTTAATCGGTTTATAAGTGCTTAGGTGATGCCGGCAGAACTATCACACTCGTCAGTAAAATTCACTACGACTGTTTATTTGCACGTGGTTGAACTGTTGTTCTCACTCCGCCGTCCTCCGTTTACATTCTAACCATCGAATACACAGCCTCGCTGTGAAGAACTTGTTTTCATGTTCCCACCTGTTTATGATGGACACGATTTCGGTTTTCTCCCGCCTCACGCTCTTAGTGCAGTAGAGCCTGACGTTATTAGGTGTATCCTATTCAGTGTATTCAGGCTTCATTATGTAATTGAAAGAATCATTAATTGCAGAGTAATACGGTAGCTTCAGTCGTCTCGCTTATTCTTATATTTTTACTGTGCTTCCTATTGGGCTAGTTGTCTTATATCATCTCAAGTTTATTGTGCGTCATATCATTCAAATAGCAAAAGCCCATTTGGCACTCATTCTGGCGAATATATATCAATGTTTTTGTTTTGATTTCCCTACGATGATTTTTTTCCCACAGATTCGGTTCTTTGGTGGAACTCACGAACGAGCCCTGGTGAAAAAATCAAATACTCGTCCATTCCATCTGCCAGCAGATGAGATCGGTGTGTTGCGTCGAGGAAGCAGCTCCACTAGTGCACTGCCTGGTGGTGGTTTTGAACGCGCGTGGAACGAGGTCAGCAAACTTCAGGCAAATATTGACAGTGGTTATTACACCCACTCTTCTGGCGAAAGTGATCTACCCCCATCAGATGATGAATATTCTGACGAAATTTATTTGGGTCCTCGTCGAGGCAAACTCAGTCTCTACCAACGTACCAACCGGACCCACAGCCCTCACTCGTCTAACAACTCTACTAATAGGAAAGGAGGCAAACGAAGGTTAGGCTTGCCGACTTTTCTTGATGTCTGTTTATTCATTGTTATACGTTCATTTCGCTTCTGGCTGGTTCGTGCTGTGGCGTAGCAATCAAATTCAAGGCAAATCAGTGCGGTTGGTGGTTGTAGGATCTGAAAGTTGAAACTTCCGCCTCTTCGATTTTTCTGTTCAAACATCCACAGCCTTAATTTAGTCCTGACCTTGCTGTTGCGATTTTCGCCCGAATAGTTTCACTCATTGATTAGTCATTGATGGTGTCGATGGTTTATCTACCGCTGTTCTGTTTACATTGTCCTAGTGAGACAGTCGTTCACATTGCTGTGTACGCCGTTGACCTTGCCTACGTATAATTTATCTTCGTTTTCGCTGTTGTCATGACAACGCTGTTCTCTAGTAGTCGGAGGTTCAACCACATAGGAGGCTGCGTTCACAAGTGTCGTGAAAAACGTGACAAGCTGGACCACAACCGTAAATCAGAAGTGTATTGAAATCAGAGACCTGATATTTTAACAATTCCTTTTCCTAAAATCCAGTTAGAATCTAAAGCATTTATCCTGTGTGGTGGTGAAATGACGGGATTACACCCTAACTGGTTTTGTCTAAACCTCCGTTGTTTTCTGGGACAGTGTAAATACAGATGGAGAAATAATATTTTACGGGTTACATTTGTTCCTAAGATGCTGTTTTTGAAGCACTTTTCATTTTCCCACCTATATCACTGAAAAAGATTCGTTCATTTGAATGCTTTTCCAGGTGTCACATCATGTAGTTGTGACTCGCTCTGCTTTCTCTAACGGCCCGTGCACCCTTCGTAACGTTTTCTCTAGGATGCTGTCTGGTTAATACCTTTGTGGTTCCTTTATCCTGCGGTCTTCGTCGTTTGTCTTATTCTTGATCTTATTGAAACTACGGTGCCTATCTTTTCTGATTCGAAAGCTCAGGCATTTCTGTGTCACGTCCAATGTTAATCTTGCCGTTGTTTTTCAGCATGACCTAGCAGCCTTACTCCAAATTCGCCCTGTAATCTTTCCTGGATTATTAAAGTGAAATTTTAAACCGTTACATCCTGTTTTTTTCTAATCCATTGCTCATCTGTGTCCTGTGTGCATGCATGTCGAATGTTTCCATTATCATAGATCCCTCTCACCTATGCTATGGTCTCCGAATTCCACGCCAATCATCTGGAATTGAGTTATTCCTTGTGATTTCAGTTGCACTGCAGAGCTGTGTGGCTCTTCCCTAACTTCCACTTATGTTAATTCCTGCATATTTTTTGTGGTCGTCATCACTATACAATGGATGTTGGAGATTTTCACTGAAGTGATGCAAGTTTATGCTTGCAAAAGTCGAGCAATACACTGAATTAGTTTCATCTAATTCATAGTAGGCTTGTTATTTGTTTTTTTTTTACTCGTTTACTGGTGATTCTGGTTGTATTGTTTACGCCATCTTTCAGACGTAGAACTTCCTCGAGTAGTCACCAAACGACAACAAGTGCTAGCCCAACCGCTGGAGAACCGTCTCCACTTTTGGGGGCCTCTCCCACACGAGGAAGTCAGGATCGCGCCCCCCACAAAGGTTACAGGTCACTCGCACGCACCACTGAATCTAGTTATTCAACTCTGACTTATGGGGATAAGAAACATCCAGCTGGACGCATTACCATGCCTGCAGTACAGCCGGGTACTCCTGGGGCTGCAGCAATATCCGCATTAGCTGAAACCAAAGCTGCTATGGCAGCTGCTGTTGGAAACAAATCATCAAGTGCACTTACCACAGATTTGTTCAACCTGACATCCAAACACGATCCGCATGCCTCCCGTGGCCGCTTTGGCGCAAACCGGAGAACAAAGCCCCTAAGAGGTCGTCGGGGACGTGGGCGTCCCCCTAAAATTGGCACCGGATCTAGGCGCGGTAATCCCCTGGGATCCTCCACTTCCTCTCCTTCTGTTCCCGATTCAGTCCACAGTCCTATTTCATCGTCTGATTCTCTATCGGATATCGAGGATGATTTGGGAGATAATCATATTTCTACAAACAGTGACGATTCTGGAAAAGTATGGAATCCACGGGTTAGTAGACTTAGTTGCATGCCTTTAAATTTAGTTATTGTCAGATATTTCCCAAAAGTTAGTTTCAATCTCGTCACATGCTTTCCCCATCCTTTCAGCGATGATGCCATATTCTAGCTTTAAATGCCGAGGGCACCAAAACGGATAGGGAATTAGTCCCCTGGAAATAAAAGCAAAGGAGAAACGTGAAATCTCCGTCGTTCAAGTTAGAAGACGAACGGGGCAATTATGAATCACTGATTATTACAGCCGATCTTATTTAGTGGTTATCGCCAATTTTCTCTATCTTTGATTAACCCGGCGAATTTTTTCCGACGTTATTTCGTGATATATTTTTCACGAGATGATGAGTGTATTTTTATTTTACTTATATATTTTCTTTCCTATTTTATTTTTTGACTGAAATTCGACGTTATTTATTGTACGTAAAAGTCTACACAACACAATGCAATTATGTAATATTGTATCTGTCGCAGAGACTGCACCTTGACGTGGTGTGACGACTTTCGTCCCTCCATGACTTAACGAGCTGTGCAGGATAGCTTATCTCAAGCCAAAGATGAAATCATGCCTGGAAGGTCAATGGCTAGAAGTTTGACAAAGTATTCTCCCGGTCCTCCAAGTTGGGGTTCATTTAAGCTAGCAACTCAACCGATAAATTGAGTTGAAGAATAAAATATAGCAGTTTGGCAATGTCCCCACACCCAGCCAGCAAGCTACCCTAGCTAGAACTCTTGAAATCTTCGAATAGACTTATACTGCGTCTCCGAAAAGCGCATGCAAGATCTAAATTCCTTGCCTACTCTTCGTAGCCTAGTCCTAACCTCATTTCCTAGCTTCACTCTTCGCGTGGCTGAGACGTAACGCACATCGGAGGCCGACCTTATGTCCCAGCCGATTGACATCTTTTGTGTATGCCCACAAAACGAAAGGTGCACGGGAGCGGAGTGTAAGTGAGAAGGTTAAGGAATCCGACAGGTGATTTACTCAAATCCGTAGCCTGCTTCTTTGGGGGTTGACCTAAATGACCATATCAATAGCGTCTGAACAAGCGGTCCAACCTACAAAATAGTGGGGCAATCTGAGTCTCGTAACGCACTGGACGACGTTCTACTGCTGAGTGAAAACCCAAGTAATTTGCAAGTTTTCCTCGATCATCTGAATAAGAGTATGTTTGTTTTCAATGCATTTTGCACCTTCGAAGTGTACAATGCTATTTTGGGACTGGTTTGGCTCCGATCCTTGTTCTTGCAAGGGAACGACTAAATAAAGTGAACAGATTTGGTTAATTGGGTAGTTATATTTCATCCAGTGACCGTATATCAGATGAAGTGTCTTCGCGCATACAGAAGGCTCGATTGGTATCTGCTAATCTGAAGCATCTGTGGCGTCGGCGAGACCTTCAGGTCGAGTATACGTGGTAGGAGTGAGGTCGGTATTGCTCTACAGCTCCAAAACATGGCCGCTGAGACCAGAGGATATGCGAAGACTTTTAACGTTCGAACGCCGTTGTCTTCGTAGTGTTGGTAAAGTATGGTAGGAGAAATCTGTAAGCAACTCAGCAGTTAGGCGTAAAGTAAGGGTTCTATGGTCTATCTTGTAGAATAGATGCTGAATCAGATTGGGTTAGGTTGATTGGGACATGTTTTCTGCATGCCCACGAAACGACTGCCTCGTTGTGTGCTGTTCTTGGAGGCAGGTAATGGATGAAGGATGGTTCGCGATGGCTATTGGATGGCATGGATAAAAAGTATGGAAGCTTTAACCAATGGATCCAGTTAGGCTACTGAGTCTAGGTCTATGATATATATCCCCGGAGCAATGGTTCGAGGCAATAGGTGATCTGATTCCGTGCCGTATTCAGTGGTCTTCTTGCATTCAAAATTTCCCTTTTTCGACTTGTTTCTTCCACTTCTTTTTCTGCTGTCGATCTTACGCTGTACCTCGTTCTTTTTCTCTTCGAATGTTTCGCACTTGAGATCGTACCCAAAGCCTTGTCACATTTTTTCAAGGTCAGTGGTTGCCCTATCTGAAGTGAACTATTGTTTGTTTCGCTAGTAGCCTAGCTTTCCTTTTGATAATTAATGTCAAGTTGTATTTTGTGCATCACATCTTAATGTTTTGCTTTTTGACGTTGTCATGCATAGCATTTGCCCTCTTTGTCCGCCCATCTGGCATTATAGCAAAAGAACTCCATACAGTGGAGGAGTTCAAGGAAGACTGTGAAATCTCCCCGCGGTCGTCCCAAATATCGTGGCAAAGCCAAAGGTAGTGAGTTATTCGTTATATATCTTTTTTTGTGCTCGATGAACAGTAACTACTTTGGTACTTATCTTTCTTAAGCTTCAGCTGTCGTTTTTTTCATGACATGCTTGACTCATGAATATAATGGGAGGGGCATACACACCGTCCACCTGAGTGGGGGAGAGACCGGCAACTGAGGTGACACAAGACCACTCAACGGGTCGGGTGTGGTAACGAGCCCGGCGATAGCGCGTTACCATCTTCCCGACTAGCCGGGAGATTTGGATTCGGACCTCTGTCCTTTTTGGTAACAGGCCTCTACCGGTCACCTGGTCATGCGCACTTTTTATTCTCTTACAGCCAATGACTCGGCGTTGAACCGCGTGCTGAACTCCGCCCTCAGTTCAGATAACGAGGAAGCTTCGGAGCTATGGTCGGAACTTTCTGGGCAAAAATCCAAACACGATGCGGTTAGTCGGCCATTTTTGCTTATTCTAGACGGTTTTGCTTGCTGTCCCTTTTTTATAGTTTCCACTTTCTCAAACAGTTCATTCAATGACTAGTCAGAGAGCAATACAAAATCATTGACCATGTCTCCCGCTTTTGAAATACTTCCTATGTACAATGAATGTAAAGCGAATGTCATGCACTTATATCCTTGATCTCGGAATTTCGAGCTTCCCGGCGATCGTTCGGTCCTGTGGTACATGAATGTTAATCTTCTCACCATTTTTCAGATTGCTTGGCTCAGTAACGTACTTGACCTCTTGCAATTTTGTGTAATTCTTCATTACTTCAAGCTGTGTTGCATTTTCGCTTCACTTACGAAGCAAGCGTAAGTTGCAAGTTTGGTTGTTGTTTATTGATAATTATCTTTCCGTTTTTTGTTGTTTTAGAGCCCAATCCGTGGTCGTGGACGGCCGAGTAAAACAACAAATCATATCTCGCCAAGTGTACCGGAACCTGGGGGTACAAAGCGCACGATACCAAATAGAGCAGGTCGGACAGATGCGTTCACTTCGAAAGGGAAAAAGCCTCGTAGAAGTTCTACGCACCCTGGTTCACTGGATCGTCGAGATGATGACGATGAGCTGACTGATCGGTGTTGCTCACCGGTGGGCATGGATAGTCCAGGACATAAAAATCGAGCTCAACGAGGACATCGCCGGTACAGTCCTCATGCTGGGTCATCACTAACCAAAAGCCCTTTGCGAGCAGAGACACGATCGTGTACTCAATATTCACCAGTTCGAAGAAATCCTTGCTTACCTTCGACGATTAAACCTTCCCCGTCCAAGCGCAATGATATTCTGTCTGCCTCGCAGCGGTCATCACAATCGAGCAATTGCGATTCGTATTCCTCCCCATCCAGCTCGGATATTGACGGGGACAACGGCCTCACGTCCAAACGTAAAAACCCTGGAAGAATGTTCGATGAAGATCGAAAATTCCACAGTCCACATCGTAGCAGCGCAAGTGGACGGGATGTAAAAAACAGTAGTGTTGTCGGTAGCACTATCATGCTGCGTCGTCCACCGTTTGCACCGCCGTTGGGTAATGGGAATAATTCTGGGAGCAATCAGCAGCTGACCTCCGATAGGTCCGCTTTGTCTGCGGCAGCAAATCTCCTGTACTCACATTCAGCGCAGAACTTTTCGAACAGTCCTGACCCTTCTGGTGTGGCTAACGCGTCCTCTGCAGCAGTACTCGCAGCCGCTGTAAGCTTAGCTGGATCTAGTCATCCTTTAGCAGGAGCACTAAGCTCCGCTGCCTCAGGACTGCATTCTACAAACTCATCATCTAACGCAGCAAGTCTAAATAATCTTCCGGGTCCTATGGCTGGTGTTTCCGCCCTGCCACGATCACATTTACCTCCAAACAAGCGTGCTGCTGCGGCTGCCACGGCGGCTGCTTTAAGCGGCACCAGCACAGGACCCGTCGAAGCAGGACACACTATCAGTCAACAATCTTCCCCTCGTGGAAATGCTTCCGGTAGCTTGGATACGCATCCACAGATAAGCCCACGCAAATTAGCTCACAAAGGCGTTCAGGTATGCACTCGTTTGTAATTTCGTTTATTCATTGTAACATTTGTTTACCACTTTCGTCAGAATTTAAGTGGACTATCTTGGACAAATCACTTTTCATATTTTAAGAATGGAAATGTCATGATCAGGTCAAGACCACAAAGCTAGCGAGTTTTTTTTTTTCGAATTTCCCTAACTTGCACGTAGGCTTCGTTTCACAGATTGACCAGAAGCATCCCAGAGAGCTTATTTCGTTTTTTCTCGCTGTTCATGTCGTCTAATGACAATCTAGTTTGACGTTCCACTCTTCTTTCATTAGACTCCTACCTTTATGGAAGCTAGTCTTCCGTGTGCTGAGTGTAAACAACGCGAGGCTGATCGTCTTAATGAGGCTTCTGAGCACAAACGGGCTCTACGCGAGTTGGAGGAAAGACTAACAACACAATTCAAAGAAGAAAAGGCGATAGCCACGCAAGCTGCAATTGAGCAGGCTCATGCCAACATGCACCAAGCAATAGAACGAGAGCAAAAACTGGCACAAGAAGCTCGAGAAGCCTCAGAGGCCCGGTTCGCCGAAGTAATCGTACAAACCAAGCGACGTCAATGGTGCCGCAATTGTCTGTCCGAAGCCATTTACCATTGTTGTTGGAACACATCGTATTGCAGCATTCAGTGTCAGCAAGAGCATTGGCAAAAAGAGCACAAACGTCAGTGCCGTCGGAAGCGATGAAGTTTGCTTGTTTCATGTTAAGAACATTGCAAATTGTACAGTCATTTCTTTTTCATTGAGTACTTCTAATCTATCATCCTCATGAACTATAATTTTTTTACGAGTTCATGTCAAACTTAATGTATTTCTGTGCCAGTGATTCGTTTCTTCTGCCCGTTGGCCCCGGTCTCCATTACGCAGCCACTCTCCCACCTGTTGTGAGTTTCCCTGCGTTAGGAGCAGATTTCATATAAAGCAATTTGTTCGTCCTGTCGGACCACGGCCGAGGTAGCGCTTATGATATATCACCAGTTGTGGCTCGTTCTTTTCTACTTGCATATATCTTTCTCTCTCACCGTATTTTTCAAATTACGTTTCGCATCCCCAGCCTAAGCTCATTTATTCGATTGAAGAATGTACACACGCATCTTGAAACTGTCTTCAGTCTCACCCACTGTTGTGGTTGGCCCATTCGGGTTGACCGACTTAAACGGATCGCAAAGGAGACCAAAGGCCTTCTTCCCAATCCCGTTTTGGCGGCTCAAGATCTGACTGATCAGGGTTTCGTTTTAACTCTGCTGTAACATATTCCCTGTTTATTGTGAGAGGCATATCGTACTTGTTCGAAATTTGCTGCACAGCCAGTAAGTCCCGTTTCTAATCCTGCGAACTTGTCAACAGTGGCGTTGTACATAAAACTGCACAGTAGTTTTCAATCTTTTTTCCGGCTTCACAGTTTTTCACTTGTTGTCTTAACATTGCCTTTGATGTAGCTCACTCTCTTCTCTGCTTGTGGACACTCCATTCACAGACTGATTATTTTTCCTGTTAAATGGAGTTCAGGATGTGAGTTGACAGCCATAAGATATCTCTTGACCAACGGATTCGGGGTTTCCCTCAACTTGTACGTTTGGCGTCCGTGCATTAACTCTTACGTATTTGCCTATCTAAATACACTTGCGCATACTTCGAAATAACGACTTGTTTATTTGAGACAAGGTGTCATACGCCCTATCCGGTAGACAATAGATGGACTGGTGTTACGTAGTTGTTTGCGTGGTTGTTTTGTTACCGTTTACTAATGTTATCCAACTGGTCTGTCTGAAATTCAACAATGATGGGTACAAATCATTTTTTTCAGGCTACTGCTCGTATCTGACCAGTCCGCTACTGTGACAATGATTGATATCAACCCTGACACTATTTTGGAAAGCCCGCATAAACAGTTACTAGAGGACACCTTTGATATCGCTCCATCTGGACTGAAGTTTTGCTTCGACAGAGAATGTTTTCTAAACGTAAGACATCTATGGTATTCATATTTCTCCTTTTCTTCTAATCTATCTAATACTGTATTCAAAATCACTAACCCTGAAACGAGCTTCGTTTTCTCCGACAGTGTTTAGTACAGGTTGTAATCGTCTACATTATTATCTCCCAAAATACCTCGATCTGCGGGTAATGCTGCCCGTCAAGAACATGCATTCATTCTCCAACTAGGTATTGCAAACCACGGAAGCAGTGTACAACCTTTATCCTTGCTGCTAGTCACCAACAGTGCATATCCACCGCACCCGAATTATGACGCAAATTCAGGACGGTCTGTTTGAAGTAAACTTTCTCAATTGTAATGCTAACACGGATGGTTCTGAAGTGTTTATTGAACGTCGGCACTGCATTATGTAGCGGCCGTATTCACCATTGGGTTTTGAAACCCACAGACCTTCATACACAGGACCAACAATTGCGAGGTTCGGACGATTTCTCTCTAAGGAAATGAATGCATTACAGACGTCATAAGGCTTTGGTACCTGATGATCATCAGCAATAGGAGAGTGAATGTGATTTACATGTGATATATCATGCAGTGTTTGCATCCTAGTCGCCACTGGAAACTGTGACAACCCTGCACAGCTGTTTTATCCTTGCTAGAAGTTATCAACAATGCTTATCTACCACACTCAAACTAGGAAACGAGCCAGGAACAGCGAAGTTAAGTCCAGTGTCAGAAACTACACAGTTGTTGTCTTAGTTGTACGCACGTCCGTCAATCAGGTAAACGGTTACTTTAAGCATCCATGAAGATGAATTTCCATTATTGCGAGTGATTATATTAAGGGACCAGCTGTTTTGTTGAATACGGAATAGCAGATTGGTGACAGGTAAGTTGCGTTTTTTACTGCAGGAAGATTGCAACAAGCGCAACCGACGGTGGTAAAATAGACTAAGCGTCTGTCACTATAAGCTTAGAGGTTCGAAGCTCAGAACCCCCGGCCACTTTGGTGACAGACTGCAACTGGATGTCACCCAATTAATTACCTCACCTGATCCTATAAACTCTATACCGCTTCAAGTTTCAGAGTCACAGTTGCCGTTTTCTGCCTCTGTGTATTGCCCTAGTGGTTTAGTGCGTTTCTTCCATCAAACTCATGCTTCAAGCATGTCATGCAGAAATGTGCTCAAGACAGTGTTAAGCCTCGTAGAGCGTCTTCGTTGTTGATTTTGACGTTTAGGTCGCAAATGTTTCAGCGCGTAGACGCAGTTGACTACAGTTTCTGTGGGTCACGGGTAAACCTAAAGATAAAAACGTTATAAATAAGGGAGAGTGCAGTCCACTGCGCACAGGCGGTGGTGATTTCACCTCGGCTGGTGCTGAAGCGTTTGCGATCTGGACGCCAAGCTCATTGGTCAGTATCACCCGGGATCTATGAACCTGGGTTATCGTCAACGCCAACTTCCAAAGTCATCAAAAATATCTAACTGATGTTATATAATTGATGTGGGTTTTATCTTTGATAGGTTATACTATGAAAGATTATTAGTATGAACAAAACTGACTGTTTATTAGGCAAAACGATGTTAGTTTCCTCTGTACTTCAAGACAGGTACGATCTTGGGTGTTTCAGTGATTCTGAGAATTTTCGTTGGCCGTAGGTCAGGTTGTTCATTTTCGGGAGGTTCTGATCGCGATCTAGCCGTTCAGATCGCGAATGGTATGTCACTAGTAGATTTGACGTTTTCAGGGATGTCTTATGATTCATTATTGCTGCGTCGATTTGTCGAAGTTTAATTTTCGCTAGCGTTTAACCGGGCATATCGATTTTTAGATACATCTCTATTCGATTGTCTTATGGCAGCTGGGGCATGCCGCATGTTCATTGGGCTTCACTAAACTGAAGGGGGAATCGGCAACCGTGACCTTGAAACTTGGAATGGCACAGGTACTCAGGTCTCATTAGGTCAGGTTTGATGACGGTCCGCAGTTAGCTGCCACCACCACCAAAAGAGGATGGGGGGAATTTGTTTCTGGAGGAAATGACGTACACAATCATCATTTCGACTCAAATCGCGGATGTTAGTGGGACGGCGAGAGTTTCGTAAATGTTTGGTGAGTGCGCGCAAGTGAACCGGTTATTCATTTGATTTGTCAAATTGGTGTTTGATGTGAAAGAACAGGAAACCTACACCTTGAGACTTGGGATGGTAAACCATATAAGACCTCAGTAGGTCTAGGCGTGGTAGTCAGCCGGGCGACAGCAAGGTGCCGTCTACGGCACTTGGTAGTGTGTTTTACCTTTTAAATGGTAAAACTTCAGTCAAATGTCGACCGTCATTTAGGATAGAATGTGTACAGTGTCCACAATCAAATCGGAAATATAGATCAAACAAACAGTTAAGCATCCTTATCTACCTACCATCACCCAATTTATCGAGGCATTTCGCTCCGATCTCTTCAAAAAATCGTCTGGTTCGTGCCTTGCACTGGCTGTAGCCCGTATCAGTATAACGCTGTCACTGATTATCATAACGCGGTTCGAGTAACATTTGTGATTTAATCACCGTCACTTTTGCCGGTGAAAGAGCATCATGGCTGGTTCTGTTTCACACCACACAATCTCGCCTAACCATAAATGCACAGACTGATAAAATCGTTAATATCTCATAGTTGTCACGTTTCGAAGTTGTGGTAGCAAATTTTAAAATTTCGAAGCAATATTCGTTTTTGATTATTATGTAGTGGTCTTAACAGTTGCGCTAGGGAAATAAGACGACTACTTGAAGGCAGTCTGTCTGTTGAAAACCATAATGATGTCCAGCCTTAAGCCACTGAAGCCTCAGTTTAAATAACATCCCTCATTATCATGTTATCACCTGCATGGCTCCGTTCATCTGTTTGCCTTTTAAAGTAATGAGAATTTAACTTTGTTCTCCTCCTTACTACTCTACCTCGTCTCTCAGGACGGTTTTTTATCAGACGATTTTATCCTCGCTCAGGATGCTCGTGGCACATCGTTAGAACAAATGCGTGACAGCCTGTTACAGTATTCCAAAATCCTCAAATCCAGCCTCGTAGAATTGATCAATCAGGATTATGCAGATTTCGTAAATCTGTCCACCAATTTGGTTGGTTTAGATAAAGCAATCGATACTATCGTTAATCCTCTGACCACTCTGGAATCATCTGTTCAGGTACGTGTTTTATATTGACGCCGATGTCACTGCTCAGATTGAAGACTACATCCCATTGCCTGATTTAACTTTATTTGACTTTCATAGACTCTGTTTCCACTTCCTGTCTGAAATAATTTGTTCCCTGGGAGCAGATATTTTCTTTAGCTCTGCGACTTGACAGACGTGTACTTATTGGAGCATTTCCGCTGTGCCTTATTTGCATTCATCTCGTCGTCTGTTCAAAACTTATCACATTTATCGTATAATGATTTATTACATATTTCTACTTTAGTTTAGTTGGCACGTACGGTGTTGATTCCCTAGCTCAGCGTCTAATACATCACAGTTTAAAGTTAAAAAGGATAGCGCGGCACAAGCGCACTTCTACTTCACGTCACTAATGAAACCATTGTGCGGATAAGCCCTTCACGTACTCTGCCGCTATTTGAGCGAAGAATCGTTCCTTCTCCACCCTCTGTGCTTTCCTCCAACTGCGAGTAAGCTGACCGATGTCGTGTAAAGTTTTGAAGTCGATTCAGTTTTCTTGGTATGAAATCCTAGTCATTCGGCAGTTCATGCCATCTCGAATTTATTCACCCTGGGATATCAGCATTCAACTCATCAATTAGGAACCATGGAAGCACGGTACACCCATTTCATCCTTGTTAGGAATCGTCATGCTATGTTTGTCTGAATTGTTTTATATGTGGGGCTCTCGGTGCAGCTCACCATCTGATTTGTCGCAAGTTTTTCTGTTCCAACTCATCGTTTTCGCGCAGCTTCACACCCTTGTATGACGGCTGTCTATAGTCGGCGCCCCTTCTCTTAGTTTCATCGGTTCATCGCTGTGTAGCGCCTCGCCAAAATATATGGCACCTAAAAGTCGAATCAACCTAATTTGTCCTCAAACAATTGATTTGTTTTTCGTGGTGCATCGTAACCAACACTAATCACCAAGCGACGATTTTCCTCAACATGGGACTGTTTAGCCGATGCCGTGCATGCCTGGATAAAGTTCAAGTTAAACCTACGATGCTTCGCCTAAAAAATAACACTAGAATGAGTCGATTTGCCGAACTGAGCCCTAATTTAAATGTCGATTTTCGTGTTACTGGCTTATATAGGACAAAATGGTCGCAGATTTGCACCCATTTACCTTGGGTATGCCCACTTAAAAACAAATCTGGAATTCATACTCTTCTCACACGTGGCATTTGCTCTAGTTGGTAAAGTCCACGGCCGTGGCGGATCGGACCAAAATTGTTAGATAGACAGAACCATCTGCCGTGTTGGAGGTGGCATCAGCTAGTTTTCCTGATTGGGTTTGACACACACCCTTTACTACAACCCCCTTGTTTGTGCGAGCAGCTGATCAACCAGAAACTCGGATGCTCTTTTGATCACTCACCCATTGGGGCGTCGACCTGTCGGGTTGGTAATGAATTACGTGTGACAGTTTGTCACGTAATTTACCGACCTTGTGTGGATGGTTTGATCTCAAGCGGTCTTTCAGGATAACCCCCACTGATCAATTTTACTGCTTTCCGATGGCTTAAAAGTTACCCCGTCTGTCTAACAACAACCAAAATGCAGTTTAGGTCCAGGGGTTTGCTTTCCTCGTACCAAACACAGCTTTTTTTTGATTGTCTTCAATATTGCCGTATTTTGCATTTTTCCGTATTGCTGTCACCATGGGGCTTCACCTTCAGGTCACAGAAATGTCATCATCGATTGATCTGACATTGCCAACGTGTTCCCAGTGGTCTCTGTGCTTGCCTGTATGTATAGTAATTTTATCCCAAAATTTGGCCACCGTAAGCAGATTTTTTCACTTCGGTGTCCTCGATATTACGGTATCATTAGGTGTTGCGACTTGATCATGCGTGCTCTTTTTCTTTCCTTTTTCTCAGTCCGCGACTGTGGGAAGGGTCCGGGTACCGGGTTGGGATGGAAGTTGCAAGTCTTAAGCGATAGGGCTAAATGCCGCAGTCTGGAATTCTCGCAGCTGAAATATTTCAGCATCTCCGCTACGGTCAGGTTCTTGTCAGAACCAAAGGCTTTGGTTGGGAACCCTAATCGTTCTTCTGCTTAGCGGCTGGACTCCCTAGCAGTACCCGTCCATTAT
>LUCM01006280.1:0-10101 GCA_008360955.1 Fasciolopsis buskii
TTATTCTTCCACTCATTTTTTCGACTGGGCTAATAACTCAGATCGAAACCCGGCCTTGAGAACCAAGAGACTACTTTGTCAGGCCTGTACGCATTGACGTTCCAGGCGTGATTGGACCTTCGGCATGAGAGTAGCCATCCTGGATCATAGAGGCACGCAAGCCGTCAAACTACGTCACGGTTGTTGCTGGTGTTTGAGCACCGTTGTCCTCCTAGCATTGGTAGAATACGTTGGGGGTATTTCGCGAGTAACTCAAAAGTTGGATGTAAAATACTGGGTTTTAGGGCCGTCATCAGCAAAGACACTAAATCAGAATAGGTTGAGTTGGTTGGGACATGTTCTGCACATGCCCACAGAGCACCAGCCCTATTGCGCATTTGTGTTCGAGGTAGGTAACTATCGTATGAATGTTCCGGGAGGTCAGTGTTAATAGTTCAGCAGTTGAGAAGTTTGTACTGTTGGTATAAGCGTAACTAGATGTCGAATGATTGTCTATTCGGCTCTACTATCACCCCCTTACAAGTAACTATTAAGTAAACGATAGCGGTACTGGGTGTAATGGACCGGAACGAATGCGAGGGAGCGGACGCGATTTATGCGGCTACCTTGGAATTATTAGCGACTATACTGGGAGAACCTATATTTAGACTCTTCGAAGGCTTCGTGAGCCAGTGCACATTATTACTGAACTACCAAGTAACAACTACGATAGCTATTCGAGAGAGATTAGCGCACACAGGTAAAAGAATATTGACCCGTGAGTGTTACGTTCATCCTTTTTCGGTGTCTCTAGAGACTGGTGAGAAAACGCGTAAGAAACTGAAGAAATACTCGGTTTTGCAAAGCGTATCGTGGATTCACGAAAGGAAGATTGTCTCTCGAACGTCCTAGGGTTATTAACTGAGGCCGCGGCGGGATTTGAAGGTGGTGGAATTATGCTACTTAGCTTTAAACAGGGCGCTTGATTCGGCCAGTCATAGGCTGCTGATGCGAAAAACCCAATCTTTCGGAATCGATGGCTAGATATTACGCTGCCTTTCGGCTTTACTGAGAAATAGATCTTTTAATTTCAGGGTAGGAGACGAAAGCCCAGAGCAACTTGAAGTACCAAGTGGGATATTACAAGGGTCAGTTCTTGGGCTGCCACTAATCCTTATCTACGACCTAGCGGCAAAGTTGCAACTGCCATGCTTAATCTTTGCAGGTGACAAGGTCGCGGGAGTAAATAATCATGGGGCTTTGGCGGGGGACATAAAAGTGGTTGAGTGGGCTGGGGAGTGGAGTATGCCATTAAATCAAAGCAAAGCTGCTGCCTGGAAGAGGATGGGGGAGCTTTTCAGGCTACGGTCTGCGGTATTTTGTAGGAAACCCTCTGTAAAAGGTGGCAGACCAAATCGCATACAGCATGGGCATCATCTCGTAAAAAGGATGTGGCTTTCCTGGTGTTCAACGACTAGCCATTAGAATGGAGCAAAAAGCAAATCGATCACAAGGCTGGAAAACCGAAACCTGTATCCAGTGGAGGAGTGCAGGTTTAGGGGTGACATGATCAAAACGTTTAAGATCTTGAAGAGTTTGATGGAGTTAGATCCTGAAAACTTCCAAACACAGCGAAGAGACGGTGCAGGCCCGCTCTAGGTCCAATGTACGTGCAGACTTTATCTGCGTTAGTGGTGTGGGCTTGGAACAAGCTGTCAGTAGTTGTGAACGCAATTGAAACATCACAAGAGAAAACGAGGAATACAACATTCCCCATATTAGCCAGTTATAACGTAGAGGATAGCAAAAACGTCCGAGCGAGGACATTTGTCAGTACATTATGAAATATCGGAACGCAAGCACAATCGATGCTTTTTCGCCTCAAGGGAGTGGGCTCCATTTCTTTCTCACTTTAGGAGATATGAGAATACTGCGGCAAGCCCAACTAGAGTTGAAAAATGGCAGTGGTAGATGTCAACTCTTGCGCATACCATCGAAGGAGACATGGATCCTTGATTAACTGATGAAGCTACTGCTGTCCTGTGCAAAATGAACTGAAGTAAACGTGTCCTTGTTAGCGAGCACGGAAAAACGGACATATCTTCATGGAACCTTGCACAAACAGATAACAGTAAGTCGTCTCGTCCATCATAGATATGAAAAACAAACCAAAAGTTAGAATTACGCACTAAGTCAACATCTACCTGAGGAACTGTGTTGTTAAAATAAAAAACTGGTTGTGCGAAGATTTTCCGGCCAACCCAGGATAACTTTCTTGTGGGCTAGCCCCCAACGGAACGGGTACACAGCACGGGACGACTCACCGTGACAGAGAACACCGAAATGCGCGCTCCTGCTTATGACCGTTGTTTATAAGCCGAAGGTGATTTAAACAAATTTATTTGGTGCAAAAAATAAACATCATTTTAAGTTTGGATATTGAGGAATTTTAATAAGCGGTAGAAAATTGTAACTGCTTGTCTACTTATTCTTACTTCTTTTTCATTGGTCGATTTGTATAGTCCCTTTAGCCAATGGGAGGTGCGCGATAATCGCATCATCGTTTCCGACGTGGCCGCATGATTTTCGCAGCATTCGCAAATCTGTCATGTGGTGCAACCCTAATTTAGGTGCTGAAAGTGAATTCGCCTCCAGTGTTGAACACTTGAATGAATCGAGAAGTGACACTACGTCTGTCAGTTCCATCACTGAAGGTTCGCAAGCGGCTGTGAGCGTGGAGACGGTGGAGATCATTCGACAAGCTCAGGATGTAATAAGGTGTCTTACAGAAAGATGTGAAGAATTGGAACGGTTGAATGATACGCTGCCCATTCTTCGAAAAGAAATTCGGAGCCAAATTGATCAAAGTATGCAAATGATTCAACGAAAATTAACGGAACGCCACGAATTCCTGATAAATGAGCTTGACTCTTCTCTAAACTCAAAGACTGAACTCATAGTAAAAATGCGTACTGAATTTGAGTCCCGCCTACAACGTTTGTCTTCCCATGTGGATCTTCTGAAACGCCTTGTTCAAATGTCACCAAGCGGTGCTACTAGTCAAAACCCTCAAAAAGGCAATCCAGTTACCCCGACGCGTGCAGTAGCTGTGCAAAAGCATAAACAAGAAATAGAAAAGATTTTAACATATCCGGTCCCATTCCACCCTTCGGAATATGATACAATGTCGTTCTTCCCTATTGAGTTGGACCAACTTTTGAGCATGATTCAGTGTGTGGGTGCCATTGGTCTGACAAGCATAGATGCCAATATGACTACTTTGGCAGAAGCTCCTGGAGAAGAATTTTCGCCTGTTCGAAGATGTGCAGTGAACGAAGAAGTTGTGGTTGAAATAGTTCCTAAAGATCGGATGGGACGGCACGTTTCTAATCCCACAACCAAAGAATTTACGGCTTCAATGACGTCACGCGTTGAATACTTATCCGAAGTCAGCATTTGCGATCAAAACGATTCAG
Source organism: Fasciolopsis buskii (assembly GCA_008360955.1). Taxonomy (NCBI): domain Eukaryota; kingdom Metazoa; phylum Platyhelminthes; class Trematoda; order Plagiorchiida; family Fasciolidae; genus Fasciolopsis; species Fasciolopsis buskii. The sequence continues at coordinate 3,456 of LUCM01006280.1, forward strand.
AACGACATTCAAGTCAGCATTCTAATGGCAGCTCCAGAGAGCACCTTTCTACTTACAACACTCCTCTGTATGTTCTATATAAAGCATCAACTCCAGGTGCATATGACTTAAACATCAAGCTTTATGGTGAGCACATTCAAGGGTCACCATTTCTCGTGTTCGCAAGAGCACCTTGTAAACCCGATATAAAATCGTGGATTGATAAAATGCATGAATATAGTCGTATGCCCCACAGAATACGCTCAGTTTGTGAAACTCGCCGCAGGTGTACCTCAGCTCCCTGTCGCCCAATCAAACCAGAACCTCTGGAAGCATTAGCCGATATTCATCGGTTGCACAGAGGTGACCTACTTCAGACAGTGGGAACCAAAGGCAGAGGAGATGGTGAATTCGCTAATCCAACGGGCATATGTGTAACACGCGAAGATAAGATACTGGTAGCTGATAGTAACAATGCGTGCATACAAGTAAGTGAAATAATTTGTATACTTGCGATTTAAAGACCAGAATAGCTTTCGTATTTTCTCATCCTATTTGTATACTTGGGCGCTATCTTTGGACAAACAACCGGAACCCGTCAAAATTTGCCTTCAATAATATCTTGCTAACAAGTTACTGCTGATAAAAACTAACGCGTAAGAGCACCTTCATGATATAGTTAGGTTATTTATCACTTATCACTCATAAAACCGTAATCACATCACGATCACAATTGTTGCAAACAGTCGTTAACTGAAAAGTAGGTAGAAGTAAAAAAATGTTATTGTCGTCTTTTAACTCTGTAAATATTCACGTATAACTAGTTTGTAGATTATGAGAGAGAATCAATTATTTCACTGTCGATCAAACAATAACAAAATAAACTTTTTATCTGCGTTGAGAGCAGAACAAACCTCAGACTATATTTTTAGATATAATTCTAGTTTTTATGTTGTTATTGTGCTAAATGCAGGAGACAGTGTGAGTAATTTTCTGGATAACGTTAAACAGAAAAGTAGGTATTTATCTGCGCTATTACGCCACGGATGAGGTGTGAATTGCGGATGGCATTTGTTAGCATATCCGAATCGCTGATGGTTAACCAACATTCACGATTTGCCCGATATGCTCCTCAAAATGGTTCGCTTCTTCATTCACTTCATAAAGTAAAACTTTATAATTTTATTCATTCAGTACCTCGAACTATGAATTACTTCATTCTTAGAAAAAACATTCGACTGTTAGAAGTCGCAGTCCACTGGTTCGGTGACGAACTTCTGATTATGACTCGCATTATGTGGTCCGTTTACTGACTTAAATAGATGTTCCCGATTAAGTGTCAATGTCCGCACACCGAATCGGGTTACTGTATGTAATTATCCTAATTAATTTTCAGTGGATATTTTACTTTGGAATAGGAAAAAGTCCTTTTCATTTGTACTCTGCCCTAACGCGAGCAATTACATATTTGAATTTGCTTCCTAGTTTCAGCTGTCACCAAAATATAGATCACAACATTCTTCTAACTGTCATTCAAGTCTTGTTGTCATTCTGTTAATTGAACCAAGCATTTTTCGATCGCTCTGACACTGGTGCAAAATGATTTCACTGAAACTATGGAGACTTTAAAAATATCATTAATTTTGAAATTTGCTTTTTTCGCTAATATTTATAAAAAACAACTGCTGCAATTCTGCTCAACATTGTGATCAGTTCCATTTGAGTTAAAAAGTTCAAATTTCCGCCGCATATTTGCCATTTTATCTGTTTCTGAAGTATGGACGGGCGCTATTCTGGCAAACTAAAGATTATCGCAGAATACCTAACTTTAGCAATTCTGTAGGTCACGTGGGCAATTGCAAAAATATAATCTGCATTGGTGCCCTCCCTGTTGATATGGTAAAAGACAGAAAACAACTTACATAATCACTATTTAATGCGATAAGTTATTTTTCATGTATGTCAAAATGCCTACAGTGATGAGATTCAATTTTGAAACGGTATCTGGAATCTTGAATTTTTGTCCGGAAAACGTTACGTAAATGGTCATCCGATAGAGTGCGTTCCGAACGGAACCGAGACAAGCCACTATGAGGTGCGCACGCTGACAGGCGAACCGGTATGATGATTGATGCTTGTATATTGCTGGGCCTAATCGAGCTGGTCCGTTTTATATAATATGTCCCTATATTTGTCCCTATGTGTTTACTAAACCAAAATAAAGTAAATTAAGTGATTCAGTGATAAAATAACGGACCAGGCTATACACTCTATGCGGGGGGGATTTGGCGTTCGGTCGATTAGAAGTACTCTGAAATAAATTGGGGGAATTACAGATGAACAATAAACCGACCTTCCATTATCATCCAAATCAATTTCCTTATTTGAGAAACGGTTTTCTGTGCGTGGGATCATGTAACCAATCTATTCATTCGATTTATACTCAATACCTGCTTAGGCTTGGTTTAGACGCACACATGAGAAGTGAAGAAGTGGACCGTTGACTAATATTTCGCTAAACATACCGAACGACCGTTTATAACGCACGAATAGCCCCTACTCCAAAATGTTTGCAACAGATCAAAGGAAAGTGTGCAGTTAGGCATCCTCATTAAGCGTTATTGCGTACTAGTTTTCAATGCAGAACCATCCACGGCTCTCATTGCATGATGATTCGGAAAATTCTTTTATAACCCACAAATCTAGACCCATGATCAAGCATGATTTGTGGTACCAAATTATGAAGCCCTGAAATACAATTCTAGAAAAAAATGCAACAGTCACTTGTAATGAAATGAATGTAAGTCAATATTCACCAATGATACACAGCAGCGAAATCAAAACTTTATTGGGTTAAAGACTAAAATGCTAAAAATGATCACAGTAATCCAATAATTCTAGGTTTGCGAACTGCATAATGGGATGCAGATGTGTATTTGCATGGTATAATTTTGCAAGCTACGTGGTCACATTATAACGAAATGGTCTGATAAAAATAGGATAAACCAAACAAAATGTGTGCCAATAAAAGCTAAAGGTGAATGAGGATGAAAAGAAAAACCCTTTAGTAAATATAGACATTAACTCTGTTTTCCTCCTGTCCTCTCTGGTCGGGATGCGTTCCAGGCAGGCCAAAGCGTTTCGTTCTGGCTTATTTTGGAAGAACGTTACAAAATTCAGATTGGATGAATTCGTGAGCACAACAATGAGATAAGTGCATGTGTGGAAGATGAACTGCTTCTTCTAATACGTTGGAGATTAAAGCTGTGCAAGATTTGGCATTTTGGGTTGACGGTCCTATTGGAAATTCAGCGGCAGTAATAAAACAGCTAGGAAACACCAATGCCTATTAGATTAATTAGGGATTCGATGAAGTCAATCTTTCCAGCATATCACATTGGCAAGTCCGCTTTGTGAATTTAGCCAATACTTGATTTAAACACATCATTTTAGGATCTTCATTTTACGCTTTCCTACAGCCTGGTATTAGTAAACATGTTCCCTGGACGCTGCACAAAATTTCTGGCAAACTGTGATGAAGTTCAAATTATGAATCTCAATGACACCATTTTACTTGCTTTCGTCCAATTTTGCTACGCTGATGTTTGACAAATAACAACCAACCTAAAATGCCAATTGAAGGGAACCATCAAGACTTCAAAGGGTTGATGAGGCAACTAATCGATAGAATCGCGTGGAACAGTTAATGACTTTCTACTTACGAAAATAATGCGTAGAGATACAAAGTAGGCTTCTTCGCTAGTAAACATTCGCTAGGTTTCCTTATGAGCAGGCAACAAGCACAATTAAACTGTCAGAAAAACTAGAAGTTGATTATTTCTGGGAACATAGAATTCGCCGTGTCCACTAGTTTTTCTCTCTGGGCTTCAGACTTTGTTTCCAGTGTATCATTGAAAGTTCTATGCTGCTAAATGCTGTACCAAAATACCAACCGATTAGGCGAAACCAATGCATTACTCGACACTTGGACCTTTGTGGAGCTGCGAGATAAAAGTAGAATAGTTTTCCCGACGAAGTAATTAAAATTCCCAGCAAGGATGAAACAGCTGTACAGTGCTTCCATGGTTTCTTGATGGTGAGTTGAGCGGTGATATCACATGGTAAATTATTTCATAAAATAGTTTCATTCATTCTTCGATAGCAGTTTGTTTAGGGCCGATTTTACGTCCACTTTTTCCTCAAATCCAAGCAAATATTACGAGGAAATTTCTGGTCTCTCCGAATTATATAGATTTCACTGAAGACTCACGCTGCAATGTTTACTAGCCACATGTGAGGCGATTGAGTTGATTTTCACTAGGGATCGTGAGGAAATATGTTTTTTTATTTGACACGCCTAACGTGCTTTTTTGACCACTCGTATGCAGCTAGTTTGCTACCATCATGTTATGGATTTAATTCTTTCGGCTGATTCCAAGCTCTTCGGCGATTAATCTTGTCTTACTAGGCTCGGACTCTTTGGATCGTCGTATTGAAGAACTTTAATTAAAATGGAATAAATAAGATGTACCAGTTAAAATTCCACTACATAGCATTGTCCGAACTTTCGTTAATAGGATGACCTTTTTGTTGTCGCTGGGAATCCATCGGAATAAATTCTAACTCGGTTGATTCTCCCATACGTTTTCGTTGAGTTTGGCTGCTATACACGAAAGTCAAACGAAGCGAGTGAGAAAAAAGATCTCAAAAAAAAACAAATCGCACTTTGTCGTGTCCTATTCCACCGTAACCAAGCAACCGCGATTTTTGTCTCATGAGCAAAACCAAGGATTGAGTACTTTCCACCATACAACTTTGAGCGGGTGCTCCAAGTTTCCTACTACTTTGAACCTAGCCCCTTAGATGGTGTACCCACATCGTTTATCTCGGTTTCAAACCACTAACTGCACGCATTTCATGCTGGCGTGTCACGTCGCAGAAACAGTCGGACCGATAGGCACCCATTAATACCGTACGTCGATACAGACTAAGGAACCATTCAAAATGAATCTATTTTAGTAAATGCTTACAATCTTACCCTTATCGCTTGTGTCCTTTATATTTTTACCTTATTATATACCGCATTCTTGGCGATGTGTTTGCACATCCAGGAACAACTGGAGAAAACACGTTTGGCAATGTATTTCTCATACACACAATTGACCGGTTGGTGCTATTTAAACGACTATTAATTGATGGTTTCGCTGTAATCATCATCAAGCAAATCCTTCCGACGAAATGTGAACTTATTGAACTTTACCCAAGTGGAGATTTCAGAATTGTGCGTACAACGCGATCTGCGTTTGGAATTATTTTGTCACACGCCTACATGCAGAAGGAAAATTATAGTCACAGGTCTTAGGGGAACACACAATTGGTACCAAAATGACACACGCAGTTTTCATCATGGTCAATTAATGTTTCACTTGGACTAGAAGGCAATTGCATTCCGAAAACAGGTTACAAGAGCGGCCGTAATTGAAAAGTATTGGAACACAAAATTCATTTCTGTGGACCGACACAAGACTAATGAAATACACGCATGGGCACAATCCGGGACACCACAGTATGGGCAGCTGTCACATATGTTGTCAGCAAAAGTGAGCATTCGAACGCTGGATTATTCACAGTTGTTCCATTTCATCTTTCTATCGTTACCCTCTGTATTGGGAGCTCACATTTGTCCGCGTCCTGAAACAATGAAAAAGTGGTCGGATCAAATCATATAAATACTAAGTTATGCGCTCAATTGTTTCGATACCCTTATAAGTAACAGTCATTTTCACTCATCATTATGATCATCATCATCATCATCGTTCAGCGTTAAACAGCAAGGCAAGCCACATGGCTTCTTCCATTCCTTAGGAGGAACACAAAATAAGGCACGGTAAGGTAGGCGAGTGCTCGTCATACGCAACACGTGACTCAACCAGCGTAGTCTACGAAGTTTCATACGCTGAAACAAGCTATTTCCAGAAGTGGCACCCAATACCAGATTCCTAACCTCAATATTACTCACCCGGTCACTCCATCCAATCCTAGCCATACTACGTAAACATCGGTTGTCGAAAACCTTCAATCGACGAACATCTCCCACACGAATATTCCATGCCTCGCAACCGTACAACAGAACTGAACGCACTGCAGCACAGTACACACGACCTTTCAACTTCAGTGAAATATCAGGCCGACGCCACAAGTGCTTCAGTCCAGTGTAGGCTGCACGAGCCTTGGATATACGCATACTTACCTCCAATCCCGAGCTACCATCGTTGGACACGCAGCTACAAAGGTAGGTGAAACGGTCCACCATTGTTACTTCCTCTGCATCCAGTATCAAGTTCGGCGCTGCGGTCGTCCAGCCCTGTAACAGTACTTTGCACTTTGAAGGTGCAAAGCACATGCCAAACCGAGCAACCGATCTCGACAGTCTATCTAGTGCGCATTGTGCATGGTCCGCAGACTCGAACAGGCACACGACGTCGTTTGCGTAATCCAGGTCGCATAGCTTTCTACCATTTCCCATTTCGACTCCTACATCCCGAAGACCTCCTAAATTATCTTCCATCGCCTCGTCCATGACGGAGTTGAACAAGAATGGAGAGATGGGACAAGCTTGTCGAACGCCACTAGTCATTTCGAATCAACGTGACAGTTCACCGTATAC
>LUCM01006280.1:11335-79184 GCA_008360955.1 Fasciolopsis buskii
AAGTGCGAAGAAAATATCTTGACGAGACGTTTGGCGCAGTTAGTTGAATTACTCTACTCGAATCCTGAATTCGTGTTTCACTCACGCAGCAGGCAGCAATCGAAAATGAGTCCACTGTCAGAGCCGAATACGTCTGTTGGCCATCCTGCGTTAAAGTGCACACATTGAACGAACCGAGATTAAGAGGCTGACGAGACGTGAGAAAATGTGAGCTAGGAGACTGAAAACCACCTACTACACTACTTGACAATAAACCGTTGCGAGTATCGGGCGTGTTATCAATTGAGATACTATGGGTAGGCAGAAGGGGCAAACAGATTGGGTTGGAGACAAAAGAGACAGGTTGAATAAAAGAGAGGGAACTCTGAGTAGTAGCATACTTATCATTCACTGTACATGAACGGCTCTCGTTACTTGATTGATTTTCTCTTCCGTAACATAAGTAGCGCGTTGTTTTCAACTATCTTATGATTGGTGCAAAACGCTATTGGTTTGCAAATGTGGTGTTTCACCAGCATTAGGTGTAGGGATTTCGATGACCGAGACGTGGTATAAAAGTACTATTACACCCCACTTCCTGATCAAAGCAGACATGAAATGAGAAAAATTCTATTCTGCTCCCGCCATCCGGAATAGCTTACTTGCGGTGTCTTTCTTTTATTCAAACAAAAAATAATCATTTTGGTTGGGCTATAGTTCGGCTTCCAACAGTTAATTTATAAATAACCATGGCTGACTAGCTCGTGGACTCACACTGAATACTCCTCTTCGATTGTATGAATAACCACTTAGTTCCATGCACCACACGAGTTCTGTTCCTGAAATTCTGTTTGCGCTTTGGAGTGGATTCACAAATCTAACAGTGTATGCTTAGATATGGGTAGCACAATCTGGGGATTCTCGCTTTTCTGTTGCGCTTTGTCAGTAAGGGAACGGTCAGAGGTAATGAAACACCAGAATCCATATAAATGTTAAAAGGTAAAGTAAATCTCTTTCTCCTTTCGACATACGTAAAACAATATTTCACGCATGAGAAGTGCTTTCAGCTAGGTGAAATTTCATTGAAATATACAAACTGCCATGTATGTGTTTCAAAGGGAGCAGTTAGTTCTTTAGACTAACCCAGGTAGGAATTTCGGTAACCAAATCATACGCTCGGAGGGAGAAGGACTGAAACACGTAATATGGAATTCCAAAGCGCCTATGATTCTTCCAATGTGTTTCTCCGTCGGCGGAGGACATGAGCGTCATCCAGCCAGATCCAGCCTATTCGACTCTGACCATTTGGTGCCCCATAAGTATGCACTCATTTTAAACCTTACTAGGTAGAACTGATACACGGAGCTTCTTCGAAAAGTTTTATGAAATTAGTCAGCAGTGAGGAGCGAATTTTGTCAGCTGTCCCAATACCTACCACATTTCACCCTCCCACGCCGTCTCTTGTTGACTGATTTTTACTTCCACCACATAATAATCTTATTCGTTAAATTATGGTGTATCTGTTTGAAAAGTTAAATTACTTTTGTGAACAACTCTGAGTGGGAGAAAACCTTCACTCAGACATTAGCGAGGGTCTGAAAACACGACAGAAAACCACGACGTGAGCAGCAGAAATCAGACAATCGAATGATTGATATCTGAGTAAAAGTCTGGATGTCAACTGACAGTCCTGTCTGAACGTTTTGAAAAAATATCCCCTTTAACCTTCCCTGAAGAGTTACTTAATTAATTGATCTGTTGAGTCTGTACAACAAACAGTGCTTTATGCCTGCTCCGTACAGGTGAGTTCCCCTAGTCCAGAGTTGACCTGGGTCGATAAGACGGACCAATGGTAGGCGAAAAACATTCAGTTTTCCGGTTGCAATCGGTCCAGTTAGGTATTGCGTTTCTCCACGGTGCTTTATGTCGTTCGGCAGAAGTGAGTGCACTATCTTATGAAAAACCACGAATTAAATTGATTTTATTCCTTATTCTACACTAAGTTATTTCCTTGGAAGGAAGAAATTTTGCTTTTTCGGAAACTAATTTAAAAACAGCTATAGGATTCAAATTCGGACGTTGAGAACCGCCGATAAGAAAACCAATGGTTTTCTCACTTAGTGAAGCTTCTCGTCAGAAAGGTGGTACACTCCGGAATATTTTGTTTCATCACCCCTAACGCTGTTCATACCAATTTAGTATCATGTCAAAATTATTCGGAAATGTCATTTAGCTGGCTTATTGAGACCCGGTTTTTATAGGTATGAGAACTGAACCACCTTACATTGACGAATTCGCGCCTACTTACCCTAAGTTGCGCTAACTATCCATGTATTGCTCTACAATCTGTGAGAAGGGATGCTCCTTCCGCTGCCCACTTTCAAATTTTTCGGACCCAAGTCCGAATGACTATGAGGTAATTCCGAACTAACTTTGGAATGGTGATGGAGCAAAAACAGGCCAGCATTGTTTTAATTGGAGAACTAGGTTGGTTTTTTTTAAGTTGGATAATGTGTACATTTTGTTTCTTGTCATTGTCTATTCGACAAACGGAAATGAGTAACCTGTCAAATCTCTGTGGTCAAATGCATGAGCAGCCAAGACAAGATAGGTTACATGTTTTAATGTGTGGAGGGGAGACAAAACCCTCTGAGTTTGGTTGTTTTTCCAGTGGCGGTGATTGACTCATACCACAAATGACCGAAGAGCAAGAAACAATTATGATATAACATGGTGAGTAACCTCATGGAAATATATAACCTGCTGCTGACACATACCGTGTAACCAAGCTCTGTAGGTCATTTCCAAGGCCTTCGCCGTAATTAGGCTACATGCAGAGAATTCGTCTTTCAGTAGGGGTCGATTGCTGTGCACTAGCGTCCCGCGGCAGTACAAATCAGTGACGGATAGGTGGGACATGATGTGGAGAAGTTGAACAAACGGTTGAAAGCGTGCCTGGTTGCGTACTGGCTAAGGCGCTCGTCCCGAGTTCGCGTCCCAGTTCGGGCGCCGTGGATAAACATTGCTGATGATCCCTAACAAGTATGAAACGGCTGTACAGTGCTTTTATGGTTTCTTAATGGTGAGTTGAGCGTTGATTTCACATAGAGAATAATTTAATGAGAATTATGAATCGTTTATTTTAAGGCTGATAAACGGCTGAAGAAACTAGAAGTGATAACCATCAACAGTGGCTCCTGGATGCTTCCTGAGGACCTATTCCACTTTATCTAATAAGACTTTACTGTCCCCCAAGTCGAGGATTACTTACCTTTCATTAATTATTTTTCATTCCGCCTTGGTCTACACTATTCAGTTCATCGGGTTCACCACCACGAACCTCATCGAGTTGATTGCAATATCTTATTCAAGTGAACTCGGTAGAAGTACGGTACGAAACATCCAACGTCATATTTCGACGCCTAATCGATAATGAGCACAGTATTGAACTAAAATCCCCTTTTTGGAGAGGGTCAGTAACATTAGCGGACTTAAGGAAAGTGTTGTGGGAAAAAGTTACCACAATCAAAATTTGTAATCCCATAAAGTGCAAGTGGAGAAATGTAGCTAAATCATTCAGGGCAGCATGTCCATAATACTCCGTAATTCACATCTCAGTTTCGTTCAACCCCTTTCTCCAATAACATTTCCAAACTTCTCATTTTACTATTCGTTTGCGGTGTTCATCCAACTGTCCTGTTGTCGGAAAATGAGTTGGACATTCAATACACTTCCTCAGAAGTGTACACAGAAACCCTTATCTTTCGTCGTGCCATCAGAATCGATCCAATTCAGTCTTTGGTTCTATCGAATCCAGTGGTCGTTTTCACACCCCCGGGACTAGGAAAGGCGTTTAGTCAAACAATCTAACCAGTTCAATCGGGGCAAAATCACTGTCGCGATTGACAAAAAAGTAGTTTGGATGTCCAACATTTTACCGTTATCTGAATGGGACTGAGAACGAAGTGAACTCAAATTCCAATCGTTCTCCTGGAAATTAAATTTTGGAAAAATGGTTTTTTTGCCTAACAGAAGACGGCACACTCGAAATGATGATAAACGACATCCTGGCTTACTGAGTTTTTGCACAAATTCCATTTTCGGCCAGACAATAACACAAGGTTTCGGTCAAAAAAGAATGTCAGATACAAAATCTCACCAACCCTCACCGTTTTTCTTGTTCACATTGAAGGATAGCTTTTAAGGGATTGTTGGGAGTTTAGTAAATGAATTTTGGTGGGTATGGAACTTTCGACGGCTGATTTTTGGATATTTCTTTGTCGTTTTGGAACAATAGTATTTTCGGAAAACTCAGATGACATGTATTTTGCTTTAGGTTTCACGTTTCGTTTAAATTTTAATTTCAGTTATGTGATGTATTAAGTAACCAAAAATATAAATCACTTGTTGTGTTACTTTGGAAACCTATCGGAAATTTACTCTTAATTTGTTTCCCTTCTAAAACCTGCTGCGTGCAGTTGCATTTAGGATACCTGTAATCACTGTGACTTTCGTTTGATTGTTCTATATCTAAAATTTTCTCGTTCCAAAATTAATCTATGGATGTTGTTACCAGTAAAACGTTTTTGATTGACTCAGATAGTAAGTTCTCTTGTGTGAATGTCCCTTAAATGCAACATCTAACAAAGTCAAAGTGGGTTCGTTGTTCTAAACGACCGGTCCATTCAGCTGTCCGTAAAAATGATCGTTGTATTTCGCCAACAGATTGAACTGAACCGGACCAGTTTTGATAAAAGTAATGTGAAGAAAAAGCGAGTCACAGTCCCCTGCAGCTATCAGGGTTGATTAGCTCAAACGCGTTATTTTGCCATGAAACTTTGCGCTCCTAACTGTGGATTATGCTACTCATCATCTCATCACATAGTCCCCGTCTTCACAAACAGCGGTCCCATCGAACCGCGGTATCCACCTATTTGTTCGCTAATCCCATAGGAAACAAAGTTACCAGTAAGCTGGTGATTACCAAGCGAGCTTACATAGTAACTCCTGTGCGACTGCATTCTAGTTCATTTCGCTGCGACTTTGGATCATAACTGACTCTGTAATCGTCTAGTCTGCCCTCGACATAAAATAGCGATCGCAAGCTGTTTTCTCAGTACACACAAACAAAGATTGAGATGAATCCTTGTCAGCTGGAGATTATTGACAGTTATCCTCCCTGCTTCCCTGTAGGCACAAAATCACACAAACCAAAAAGCAAGTCTAGATTATACCCTACCCCTGCTTACATACATTGATGCAGTTTGTCGCTGAAACCACCGTCACTCAACTGTGGTCCCGTTGGTTCCCATAAAATTCGTTTATTATTCTTTTTTTTCACTTATCCACTGAACTTTAGCCATGAAAGTGTGCAACCCAGTTGGAACGAAGAATTGTAGAAGGGACGTTGTTAATTTCTTGGAAATAAAAGCGAACCTTGATGGTTTAGTGGATTTCCTGAGCCAGTTACTTCACACCGTATAGAATAAACCAAATTAAGTTAGATAATGTTGTTCACCTTAATCAGACCGACAGTATGAAATGGTGTATTTGCATGGACTATATAATAAGTTTCAATTTCAGCGATCTCAGTAGGATTACGAAAGACAGCGGATGTTCCGCAAAATCCTCCCGTTCAAACAAGGTTAGATGTTCAGTTGAAGCATGCGTTAAACCAGCATGAATGGTGTCTACCTTTGTACAACAGTGCCGTGTTGGTGCCCGCATGAAAATCAAATTAGGTGAATACGGAGAAAACTTATCAAACAAGTGGTGAATTAATGAAGTTGACAATACAGACAGAATGCTAAAAGTTGGTCAAATCTGTAAGCGGTTCCAGCCATAGGGTGGCCGACAAACCTTGAGACTTTCGACAACTCACCAGTATTTCTAATGGCAATGACGCTAATCGTACTTGGCAGAAGCCAATCGCCCGCTAGGCTGCGCTCATCGCAATGTGGAAGAATGTAAACAGTTGACTAGAACACAGCTTCACAGAAGAATACCTACTTCCATTTACTGGACAAATTATCTAGAAACCAGATGTGAAGGGATGGATCAAGAATCATGGAAACTGAACTAGTCTTCTGATGGGCGGGTTAGGTTTAGTCTCCCAGGTATTCGCCTGGAGGTCCTTCAGATGAAATCGACAGACTTGCAGTCAGTATGATCGAAGGGCTTAACGAGTCTTGGGCTCAGAACACAACAGACAGTCAGAGATATGAAATATGGGTTTTATCATAACCCATTCACAATTTTCTCATTAAAACTGCATATTATGGATCCGATGAAAGCGATTTCGTCCTTTATTCCTCCTTATGAACTTAACGTTACCCTCGTGGATGATTGCGATACCATTGGCCGCCGTTACAAGTTCAGTTTCGTTGCTCCCATTTGCTGACAGTATACCTTTCGTTTTCGTGTATAAGCAGTTCTCGCTGCCAGTGAAAGAATTTGTAATTGAAATTCACTGGTTTATCTCAGGTGGCAACCAAAAATGATTCGGAAAAGTCCGCAAAAATGTGAGAAAATGCGTGCCGGTTGATAAACCATTTTGGTCGTACACTCCTCGTAGAGGTGAAAGCTAGCCACGATTTTGAACAACTATGTTAGCTCTCTGTTGAAGAAGTTTTCGAAATTTTCTTTCTCGCCGTAGCTCAGGAGATTTCCCGAAATTTGGTTACTGTCTCCAGGACTCATGGCTTCATGGTAAATAAATGATTCAGCTGTTCAGTTATCTGGTTCAGGCAAAACAAAGTATATAGTTGGAAGAAACTTGTACGTGGTAGACTGGCTTAAGTAAATTTCAAGCAAAGGGAAAATCAGAACTACTTTTCGAGTACTCTGAAGCATGAATGGATTGTTTGAAGTTTGTCTGACGCCGCAGAGCTTTCCGTTTCCTTTTTATGAATTTCGTTGCCTCATACACAGTTCCACGATGCATGTACTTTTACGAAAATTTCTGAAATTGGCTACAGTATTTTTTAGTAATCTCAGATCTCTTGTTGACAGCTTGAATATCAAATTCTTGCATTTTTACATGCTCCTCTTTGAGCCACGAATTCCAACCGGACTGTCGATATTTAGGTTGTTACTAGCCAGTCCCGTTTACTATTTTTCATAACTGCGACTATATGGACACATTTTTATTCAAGTTACTTTCCCTTTTCGATACTAATGATCACAAGCTGATGTTGATTAAACCGGAGATGTATCCAGTTTAGCTCACCTCCAAATGTGTTTTTCTTTCGTTAGACCACAATTAACTAATGTCATTTGTAAACCGTCTGAACCCCTTATTTGGCATGTGTTGCCCTAGCACCATTTCGTTTGGGCTTCATCACAAATAAAGAACAAATCCACCGGTTTTATGTGGCACAATAATTCACATTGTAAGATGGTGGGAAATTTTTTGTTCATATTTGGGAAAGAGCCTGGGTTTGAAAGAGTGAATGAGAAGTCGCAAAAAAATCTGCACAGGGACGGCGGTATTGTCAGTAAATGAGACAGGCTAGTTAAGATGTCTCGTCTGGGCATATGGAGTTTTTAACGTAAGCGCCTTAACGAAATCCGTAAGAGGTAGTATAGTGTTGATATTTTTGAGCCGTACCCGGTGGCTGAATAAAGAGGAGCGACACTAGTAACTCAACAGTGTGATTCGTTTTACTCATAAAGAGGGTACTCACCTTCTTACCGATCGCTTCGGCCCTCGATTGGGCTAGAGTGGGTGAGGTTCTTTATACAATACCTTAGGGGCTCAGTATTGTGGTCAGAGTGTTCTGTTCGCATCGGACAAGGAAGTCTTTCCCTTTGCTAGCTGATAGATTTACTTGCAAAGGGGATACAGAATTGGAAAATTGTAACCTGCGCACCTCAGTGGAGAGGAACGCAGTGCCACTTAAAGAAGTTATTGTGCATCGCTTTTTTCGTTGCAGTCGAGCTTTTATTTTTTTAGGTGATTTTTAGATAATCGTTTGCTAATACGTCTGGGTATCCATCCCTAGGAAAATCGAAGTTGTCCATATCGTGATCCAAAACTCAAAGGCCTTTTTACTCAACAACCGATAAGCAAATTGTGCACAGATTTAGGATAAAAGATGAAAAATTGTCCTGTCTATGCAATATTCCTATTTTACATTGTTGCAACCTATCTTTATCGTGTGACAATAAGGCACTCTGATGGGCTACTATCTTTTTGTTTTTCGCAGCTTTGCGAGTGATATGAGTTGTTCATTTTTTCAGTCGTCTCGAAATTTCTCAATCATTTTTTTGCCAGTGAAAGTTTGTTTGATCACCGACAAAGTAATGGTTTTATTAAAACTTTAATTAGTCAATCAATCAATCAATCAATCAATGGGAAATTGGCTATTCACGATGTTAAATAGATGGGTAGCAAAACTCGAACCTTGTGATTGAAGAGCAAACAAATACTTAAGTTTCAGAGAAGAGCTAGCTCCCGTGGGTAGTCTTTCTCAAGGCAAGTTTTACAATCAAATGCATTTGATTGTAAAACTTGCCTTGAGAAAGACTACCCACGGTAGTCGAAACGTTGGCGCATTACATCTACCAACAACGCTGTGTTATTAATATTATATCATTCACAATAAAAACCAATACATGGCGCATCGATTTTTCGATACACTCCTTACGTCGTTTGGTCAAGAGCTAGCTCGCTTGTTTCGCTCCGAATAAGAGTAGAGATGATGAAAAATGCACGGTACCAGTCTCATCAATAATTCGAAACTGTCTGCTTTTGTTAGCTTACAGTTAGATGCCTTGAGGAGATTTACCCCTTTATTGATGATATCTGAGCGGCAAATGCCTACGATTCTTCGACACGACTTGCATTCAGACAACAGAAAGTATGAATTAATTCACAACAGTTAACATTTTTTCCGTAATCGGTTTATCACTGTTTGTGGTTATTGAAAAGAAGGGTGAAAATGGTCAGAGTAAATGAATGGCTCCAACGTTCTTCGGATATAGTTGTATGTCGAGCAATATAGGTGAAAAACGAATGCCTTTTGCTATGGTTTATTAATTTCACGGCTGTGCCAGGCGGGTGATTTTTTAAAGGCTTTTTAATTTAATGCTCTGAAAATAAATTGGAACTGTTGGTACACAATGGGAAACGGGTTCACTTACCCTGTTCCACACTTTTGACTCGCTAGTCGAACAAATTGAGGAACCAATGTTCTCTGCTTGCATACATTCGCTTACATACCCGGTTTGTTCACACAACTCTCTGGAATATTGTCGTCACACAAAAGTACGCTCAGGTTAGCCCAATCACTTTTTTTCTTTCACGCAAATAAATCTACTAGCGTGCTTTTTCCAAGGGATGATGCCAATGCCAAAATAGGCAAACTTCGGACAGAATTGTGGTACAATGATAGAAAACAAGAACATGCCCATAAAAAGCAACTGTCATCTGGTACCTACTAGCCTCCGAACAAAACGAAGCTTTCTCGAGTGGAAACTAACCGTGTATTCTACTCGTTGGTTAGCCCACCAAAGTAGCAAATGAAATACACTAGACGACCAATTTTGTTGGCAACTATGCCCTTGTCGTTTCTCTCGTGTGTGCAATGTGAGACCGAACAGCGAAGCATTGAAACGATTATTGGAATTCCTGGTGGCTGTCCGCCTAATAGACGCCGGACGTATGCACATGAACTGTGTAAATTCCTTCTGGACAGTCTTTGCTAAATGTATTTCCCCTGCTTCGCAATGAATCAACTCGAACGAGAACACATTATCCGATTGTATTTGTAGGCTGACAGTGGATGGTTTGCACACACGTGTCCGTGCGTTTGTGCGTATGTTTGTGTTTGGACGCATCTGTAGTCGTCAAAGTAATTTGGCTGCCGCGGTGTATATGTGCGGTCGGTCAACCAACCAGCGGTTTTACGAGGTAAGTTGCATGCTAATATTTTCATCCATATTTACAATTTTTCGCTGATTATGGTGTAGAAGAAATGACAAAAACAATACAATCGGAAATGAGTCTAATGGAAACCTATGAAGTGAAACACAATCATAGTCTTTCTGCATCGGATAAAATAAGTTTCCTTAATAAGTATGGCCAACTTCATTGATGCAAATCATAGGAAAAGTCGATAATAGGGGAGGCCTCCATTAACTAGGTTACGAGACCCTCATCAGAATTATGGATATCTTTTAAAGAATAGTGTCCTTCTTTCTGAATCAAGAAATCGGATTAGCACAGTGGTATTTGCATTCGGATTGCGCACAAGCAAATTTTCTCGTAAATCAAGCAACGGAGTGGGTCGAAATCCTATTTAGTGAAAATTCAACAAAATTTACTCCAGAAAATTAAAAATTCGCCGAAGGTTCCCTTCAATAACTAGACGTAAAGTGGCGGATTGAGAAATGGGAGGGTAAACAAAACTATATGTCGCATGAAAGTTGCGCAATTTTCCGGTATGTAATAAAATAAGTACTATAATCTTGGGATTGCCGGTGGTTCCGTTTCCTTCCCTACTGTCTTCGATATCGGAGTTCAAAGTTTTCAGGTGCATTATAACTAATTAAAATGCCTCTAAAAATAAGTTAGGAGTCGAAACAGGTGTGGATAATTCGTGTATATTCACAGAAAACTCGCCCGACTATAGACAGGCAGCGAGAAATGGTTTCGTGTCAAATGTCTGTGAGGCATGTTACTTATTGACATCTTTTTGGTTGATCCAACGCTTGATTCACCCCATCCAGTCTATTTGTCTACATATGACTGGGTGTGTCTAAGCCAGAGATGAAAAACAAATTGCAGTGCCTACTATATCCAGTATCATAATCGTTCCCCCTACAAATGTCATATTGCGGCTTGCTTGTTTCCCGATGCTATTTTTCACTGCTCTTGACCGATCATTTTGCTTTGCTTTTCGCGGAATTTGACCCAGAAATCATCGTTGATGTAGTGTTTGTGGAAGCATTTGAATTACTCTTTTATCATTTTACATGATACAACAGTGTGCGTTTTGATGTGTAGTTCACGGACGAGAATGTCCCGTTTAATTGCCTAAATGACAGGACTAAGGGAACTGGTTCACCACTGTCGTTCAGGATTGTTTATGCGTACACATTACTGATTCCCGTAAACCCTGCTTGTTGCAGCAGCACATTCAGGGTGAATTATATAAAGCGCTTGGATGACACTAATGGGTTTCGAGTGTTCTTTCGTACACAAAATTTTTTGTTGCATTGGTGTGATAATGGGGGAAATCTCGATTAGTTGTGCTAGCATACGAGGTTTGTAACGTGTTAGGCAGGTCACCTGGGGCTTGATGCAAGCGAACTGCAGACTGCCGACAAGGTTCTGCGTCACAGCTTCTATTGTTGCAGTCATCGGAATATATACGCATAATGTATTCTGGTCCATCCTACTAGGTCTGTATATGCACATACTTCAATCTTTTTAATCGTCAGCGAATTACCTCCTTGATGAAAATTAAAATGGCCTCAGCTATCTTTTGTGTTATAGATGTAATAAAAATAACGTAATAAAAATATAGAGTCGAGTAATGGCTCTCATTACATTTTCATTTTTACTCAGCTGCCCTTAGATATCTTCCCTTTTTCCGATCTTTTCATGTTTTATTCACTTTGCGGTAAGGTTTTCATGTCTTCAAGGGCTGAATTAATTTAATAACCTCCCCAATAATCAAAGAGAGTTATGCTCTTCATTTTCTTTCCGGACGTTTCTCATTAAAAATGTCATGAATCAGTTTTGGTTTTTACAAAGAACAGGTAGAATGTTTTTACATTAGCTTTGCATCTAGTGGAAAGCGGAAATACATTCGTGAAATTGACGTATCCATTTGATGGACAATTTAAGTTGTAATCAATAAATAAGCTGACAAAAACAGCTCGGTTTGTTTCCGTGGTGCCCCACAAAGTAGAGAATGTGCAAATCATCAATCGAAATTTGAAAGCCTTTTACGTGGTATAGCAAATAGCGAAAACCTTTCCGGTTTGATTGCGAAATCACCCGTAGATTTTCTTTTTTCTTTCAAATATTACAAAAATGTGTTGTACTTGATCCGTTCGTTTACACAATTCGTTTGCCGAAGCAAGAATTTTTTCCCCAAAACGCGGTAGCCAAATTCAAGGAATCGACCAGAATAGGTGTTGTTGATGATCAGCTAACGCGAAATTGTCTTTTGCATAATCACTGTTTTTCAAGCTTTGTTCGGTGTAAAGTTGCTACGTATGGTTCCGTGTGCGCCAATTATTAGATGGCAAATTTGGAAAGGATTTTCGTGTTTTCGTGCTGTTGGCCCATGATTAGGAACGCACTGCTGCCATCATGGGCGATCCTCTTAGCTTCAAGCTCACGCAAGTCTGTCCTACAGAGACGAATTCACTTTTGCCCTTCCCTCATAACGCGATAAACTGTCCGTTTTTCGTTGGAGAAAACTTTGTCTGATGTCTTTCAAGCTATTTCACTGTTTACGAAACAGTTCTGAATGTTGCTGATGTTCACAAGACAAAGTTATCCTCTATCGCCTGCTTCTTAGGATATAAGATGGAACTGGAACACTTTCCTCGTTGAGCTCGATGTGACAGTTGCAATGTGCCGAATTCAACAAGTGTGAGGCTTTCATCGGCCGTTGTAATAACTGCACCTGTGATAATACCGTTCACATGTTTTTAGTTGGTACCGCGGTGGCTTGAAAGAACGCAAATCGCTTGCAACAAGGCAACAATGCAAGTACATAAACCATCACAGTAGGTTAATGTCTAACGGTAGGATGAATGGCCAGGCACATGCGCAGTCGATTTCCTACAGTCATTAGTTTGCCGGCTTTGCTTGTCCAAAATAACAAGCTATTTTTCTACGGATCTTGGGTTTGCGCTGAATTTTATCGAAAATGTCACCTGGAAGACTAATTAAATCTTATACTTGTTGTGCCTTTGGTGCGAGATATTCTGTCTGGTCACATTTACCCATCTGCGGGCACCACACCATGATTTGCGCGAAGGTAGGTATATGCCTACTAAACTTAATAAAAAGCAAACATGATTCTGTGTCATTCGGAATAATTCAAATAATTTTATTTGTTACTAAAACGGTGCAGAATGGCTTGATAATCGTTACTTCGCCGCCTCCGTACTTCTTCCTGCGTGACCTTCGTTGCTGTCGCTGCAATCAAACGCTCCTAGTCACACGACAGGTTCACCTATACAATGGTTTAACGCAGACTCCTATGCATAAACCAAATATATGTTGCGTTGATTGCGAGAACTGAGCTGACATCTTCTAAAGCTGGGGCCAAATATCGGTGCTGATCAATGACGATGATCATGAAAGTTGGCTGTGACTAAGATCAGCCTGTCAGTCAAAGTGGGTCATTTTGCTAATCTAAGTTGAGTTGCATAATTTAGACAGTGGTACAGAAATTGCAATCAGGTTCCGTAGGTGAATAACAAAATTCGTTTTTTACGGACGACATGACCAGCGAGGTGATAAAGAAACCTTCAACTTTTTAAGTGAACGAGAACAATGTAGTGTAACCAATGGAGCTACGCGATGTCGCTGATGGGTCCAAATTTTTATCTTATTAATAGATCGGACGGGATTCCCGTTGATCCCGACATATGTTACTCCTCAATGCAATGCCAACAACATGAACGTGAACATTCGGAAGATATCATCGGGTAAAATGGAAGTAAATATAATGCCAATGAACCAAATTACGGTAATTTTCACCAACAGTTGTTGCGCTTGAGGTGCGTTATTTGTGCAAAGTTTCAAACCCGATTTCATTCAGAAGAGACCATGTTCATTCTAAAAGATGTGATTTTGACAAAATCACGCCGATATATATATATTTCTCACGAGAATGGAATCTGAAGCATCGAGAGTGTGCATGGAAGCTCTTCGTCGAAGAATCAGTCGACAGAAGAAGGACAAGTGTGATTGGTTGATAATTGTTTGTCAGTTGGGCTGAGCCAAGCTTAGGAACGGGCGTGCAATGCCGGAGAATATACATATGTATATATAGAAGCAGGAAGTAGTATCTGGATGCGTGAACAAAATTTGCCCGGGAGCACACGACCGGTTTGGCGGTTATTGTCGCTGGTCAGGTATGTGTACCCGGTGCTGTGTTGTCCAAACATCCACATACTTGTACACTCCGAATTGATATTTCTCACCAGAATGGAATTTTGTTCACGGAGATAAATATTCGCCGATTTCCAAGTGTTCTCATTTCAGTTCATTTTGCACAATTAATCACTTTGGATCAACGTGTCCAGCTCATAGAGAAATAATAACCAGGGATTATGGAAGATCAGTAGCATAATAATAAGTTGAAGACCTATGCGAAATGTAAGTTTCGAAACTGTTCAAATCCGGATGAAGTGCATCAACAAACCTTGTGATATATTTACGCAACACTGTGAAACATATTAATCAAAGAATGACGAAAACGAAAGGGAAGTAGTAAAGAACAATGTCTTACCAAATACTGAGGAACCCGGAAGAACCTTAGGGTAGAAATCTGAGAAGATCTGCAGCAGCTATTCGAGCCAAATGAGATTTTGTTTTGAGTTGTGCCAAAATTGTTTATTGAATATTAGGAGATAACTAAGCAATAAATTACTTTCTACGGAAGGTGAACGCCTTATTCTGGAAAGCAGGAAAAGATTTTATTACATTTAGATGCACTGAGCAATGGATTGGAGGAGAAAGATCGTTCAACAATGAAAAATAAATACCCAATCACAACTGGGAAATATTACCATGTTCAGCCCCACTAACAGTATTGCCAGCCCATTTGTTATGTTTTACAGTGGGGCAAGAGGTATGTTGCAAAGTGGCCTAAAAATAGAATGGTTCCCCGGGGCACTCCGGAAGGGATAGTGAAGGAGGGAAAGACAGCATCGTTGATGAAATTGAACGGAGCTCCAGAAATGAAGTAATCCTCCATTAGTAGCTCTAAGTAGACGCATTTTTCTGATTTACTATGATGCAAAACCATGCAGGGAGGACAAAAGGAAATTTCCTCAGTAGACGGAGTATTTATTGCTGGTCGCTGTTCATGGCAAGCCAGCTGATATCGCACGGATATCAGTGTATGGCACGTGTAGGAAACAACATCTCAGTTACCTTTAGAAGAGTGGAAATTAAAGTAGTGCGACAACAAATTGTAATTTTCTCTTTGGGTATGTTCGTATTTCTAATTGATCTCCATAAATGAGCTGTTCTGTTATGTACGTCGCTTTTGTTAATAGGATCTGTAACGGGTTTCACTAATTACACAGCATATTCCTCTAGGGCGATGGCTTGGAGCCTGTCGGGTCCCGGGGGAAGTCCGAAAGTTTCTTTTCTTCGGTTAATGCGAGAAATAACAGGTCGCCAGAATGATTTATTTTCAGTATTCCGCAATTAATCTACCACAATATGATATGGGTATTCCAGCTAATTGATGGTAGGAAATTAGAAACAAAATTCCCATAGAGCGGCACAGAAAGACTGAAGAAGCGTCTTAACAATGGCTTTTGACGATAGGTGCAATTCTGCCTATAGGTGTATGTGAAAAGCGGGAACAACCTGTCATAACAAACTAACAAAGCAAGAGACTGCTGACCAGAATCTCCAAATTGACTGAGAATAGTGAACTCCTAATTATTGTCATAAAATAAGATGCAAGTAAGCAGTTGGTTTCTACAGCACGCGTATGAATTACCGCTTGCTATGTCCTAAACGCTATTCACGAAAGACGTAGGTTCAAGCCTCTGAGCCACCGTGGCCAAAAGTCATTTGGGACATGTATAAGAGGTTACGGATCTGGACCACTGATGATGGCGGGCTATTCAATGCCTTCCTCATTGTTTCCCGAGTTATCGATTGGCCTACCAGCTGTATGACTGATTGGTTGATTAATTGCCAGTTGTTTGTTTGCTAAATGTATTGCAGTTATCTCGTCGCCCTGCCAAGGTGACGACAACGGACTGAGAGTGGTATCAACAAAGTCAACTTCAGATATTTTGTCTTATTGTACAAATGCTAGGGTGTAGGATTGTCTGATTTCAATTTTCTGTGGATAACCAGGTGATTATATATTTGTCATACTCCAATGTGCTCTTCGACGAACTACTCTTCTCTCAGTTCTACCACATAGTTGTCCAGTTACTCCGAGAACTTCTAAATAATATGGTTTTTGATGATCGTTTGATTTTACAGTTTCCAATGAGTATTTTTCGACCTTTGCTAATCTATAATTTTTGATATTCAATTCTAAATTGCAAACCATAATCAAACGACAAAATGAAGGACCGTATCACCGTAAGCAGGTATTGCTGCATCAGATGAAAGCAATCTTTTCGGAAATATCCAGGACCATTTGTTTACCCTCTTGTTCTTAACCAAACATGAGTACTGTTCGTCAGGTGCGAACATGCATAAGTTTGTGAGGTTGGACATACCTTTTCGAATCTTATTCGTTGTTCTTGCGGGAATTTCGGTGAAAATTCGAAACACACCTGACGATCTGTCTGCCCAAAGAGTTGGCTACTAAATCTACCAATATTTCACCGTTTGTAAGTCGAAGTATAGGTGTGGTAAACAAACAAGTCAAGGGATTTGGTATTTTCGACCAAACTTGAAAACAGAAAATTACAATTTTGGAAACTCCGGGAAGATGCAAGTCCATAACGGATTTTGTTGTTGTTGTTCACGGATGTAACAGCTTGATTTGATAAACAAAAAAATTCACAACCTCAGTCACTGATGGTATTTTTGTGCGCTTTGACCTCATGATTGATACGTGGTTCATGGACGTTCAGCTTCCATGGGATTGGCTCGGGGCTCGAATAGCGGGAAGCTGACAATGTGCGAAAATATATAATGGTTAAAATATTTCTGAACAAAACCCTAGGGAGGCGGGCCATGTACGATTTATCGATGGTTTTCATAGGAGTACAGTCACCGTAACTAAGGTGGAATAATTGGGCTAGACACTTGTCTGTTATGCTGTAGAATCGGCTTGCTAATTGACGCTAGAACTTTGTGCTGATATTTTTTGCCTCTATTGTTTGATCTTAGTAAATGTCTGCATGTTCTAACAACACATCTGTGACTAGTTAGAACGAATTTCTTCAACTTTTTTTCTGCATTGCTAACGTGCCATTATCCATTAATACAACAAAGTTGCAGAGTATTTGAAGTAACAACTCGTTATTACATAGCTCGCTAGCGTACCTAACCCAGTGGGTGAGAACTCCTCTGGTTTTCTGCCAGTCCATGTCCCGCGACCGTAGATTCCAATTCTCTTATTGCTATGGACTTAGTAGACATTGGAATACACTCTCAGCATTAAATTCCTGTAACACAAAGAAATTTTTAAATCTCACGGAAAAGTATTGTTTATTGGAACATATTTGTCTGTATTGCAACGTTTTTCGTTTTTTGCGAATAGTATACGTCGGAAATTGTACTGCTCTCAGAATGATAGTAGATCAGTGTTTTGTAGTGAACAAAATCTGATTACAACAGAGAAATCCAAGAGCTTGTCCATTTTATTTTGTGAACTTTGTCATTGTTGTTGAACCGTCGACTGTTTCGAAAGACAGGATATTTTCTCCACCAAATCAATAGTATCCGCTCTGATTTGTCCTCTTTCTGCATTTTAATAATACCAATGCGTATAATTTCTCTGCAACTAAGTGAGTTCCAGATTATCAAACTGATTTTGTTGCAGTGATTCTCATGAGAAAAATTATTGCTCAGTCTTAACGATTTCTAAGCAAATCTCACAGCATGTTTTTTGGTTAAGATGACACTAATAATCAAAAAATCTTTTCACTTACGACTAGTTGATTCAAATCCATTCATCGAATAATTCGAACGAAAGCACATTAAGCTGTCTCCCACAGTTTTCTCACTGAAATAAAAGAGGTGATGACAGCAGACTTGCTATTTATAATGTGTCGCCGATCTTAAACAGCAAACAGGTGACTGTCTACATCCGATTTTGTATTCCATAAATCTGTGAACTAGAATGACAGAATGATGCAAAGTGAAATTGGTGTTCTAAGCGAAACTATTCTGTCCTAAATCAAACTTTCCGGGAAACCAATCAATCCGTATTTTTTACATAAAACGTGGTCAATCCTATTATTTCAGTGCGCATTGTAAAGTGAACACTTCCTACGGTTAGCATTTTCCAACTAGAGAAAAGTAATGTCAGTTAAAAAGCGAGTTGCAACAAGATAAGCAAACTAGTTTTTCTGTTTGTCGAATCTCGTGACGTTTACAGAACGAATGAGCGCTAAAAATTCGGCTTACTTAACTGGTTGAAGTTATTTTGATTTCAACTCTATGAATGCTTGAAATGACTAAGATATACGTACCCGGGTAGAAATCGCTTTTCGTAGAGGGCTCGTAGCCAGCACATGATTGATGCGGCCTTCTGGTTAGAATAATGATTAGAATGTTCATGGGAGTGAGTAAAACAGGACCAATTCTCCAATTCATCCTAAGTGGCTGGTAGGAACGCATCAGCTACATGCGTACTGTGATGCATGCTCAGACGCTGGTGCCTCTCCATATTAAAATCTTCCCAACTAAAACTACAATTTCGAACTATGAAACCAAATCCAATGATCATCGAGTTACTCGAATTCATAGGCGTGATTCATAGAAACGATACGTGTGCAGTGAACGGAATGTGATTTTTTTTCTTTCATATGGAAGCACATCTGCACACGAATTCACCATTTCCTTCCCGAATTCCATTATGTACCAATGTTGCCAAAGTGAACAGAGTTTGTTGGTATTTTTTTATCCGTCCGCGAAAACTCATCAAAATTTAGTTTCGATCTAGAAGTACCGGTTGCTTTTCTTTGCTTGCATAAATCGACCAAATTTATTAAGATCCCAAATAAAATAATAGAATGAATCAACTGCTAATAGTGCATTAAAATATACAGTTTTAACATGGTTTCCGGAACGAGTCATCGCTTATTCAGTCGCGTCGTAAACCTTATTGACTCCCGTTTCAGGTCAGCAGCTAATCACTCCCTTCCCCGGAACATCCTACGTTTACTGGTGTACACAAGCAAACAAGCACAAGCGTTGAAAGAGAGGACTGAATGTGTTTCATTTCCCCTATATTTTAAAATGCACTTGTGGAAGTGATATCAATTTACTACTTGCCATCGTAGAGCAGTTGTGTCTGCTTGTATAGGTGGTATAAATGCACAGGATGATAAATTTTCCGGGTGAAAAAGTTAAAAGTTCAACTGATTTATCAAGTCCGGATGCGGGCACTGATGTGCAAAAAAGTGTAGTAAGATTTATTCGTGATGAAGGCAAGCATTTCACAGCCCAAAGGTTCGAATAATAAACAGAGAGAGAGTTGATGGACTCAGCTATAACCATAGCGGTGATAACAGTTGGCTAGTTCGATATGATGAATTCTGACCACTTCTGTGAAGTTCATAAGCTTCAATTTTATGGTCGTATGGACTACTACACTGCGATTGTCGGATCAGCTTTGTTGGTGAAATGTAAGACCTCAACATTCACACGCACGCAAATTGGTAACTGCCGATATAGATAGGAGGAATAACTGGCAGACCCGAGAGAATGCATTGCATAGATCCCGCCCCGAAGTAAGTTGTCTCCGGACTAAAGCTCAGGTGTTCTACAGGCAATGTGTTTGCCCCGTTACAATGGTCATGGCATCAAAACCATCAGTAGCTTGCTCAAACAAACCAAACTTGCTATGAGAGACGGACGTTGCCTATCTAATAACCGTACACAAATGTGCCAGTCATAGTCCTCCGTTTGACGGCTTTCAAAGCTGGATTGCTGGACATTCCTTTAAGATCTCAAATGTTTCCTCCTTGGTCCAGATGCACGGACGATGTGATTTGGGCTAGTATTGAGACATTTTTGATTAAATTGCTAGACAGAGTGGTCCCAAATTCTCTGTTGGATGTACTTGTTCCTATCCGTTCGCAACGTTTCAATCTGTTTAGATTAACTCTGGCTGGTTTCTCGGTAGGACTGAAAGATGCTAAAAATGAAGTAGAAACAAAAAAAAAGAAAATTCAGGTACACACATGATTTTCGGTTATGTCCAGAAAGATACGATCAAATTGTACTGATTTTTAAACGACGGACGAACGTAACTTTTCCTTGAGTGGCTGTTACGCTGAAGACCGAAATTAGAATGAATAACTGATTTTAAGGGGCAGCATCAGTGCTGACTGATCCATAAAGGAGTCATACTATGACAGTTAAGATGCGGAAGGTTCATGGTGATGAACGCATTGCTTGTCCATGGGTAGTTTTAGTACGACAAAACGCATTTTGAACAGGACCTACAGCCCTTGACTACTGTATTAGCCCCTTTTTGTCCGATGTAATCTAACTCGGAAATTTGTTTGACAAATTTCGCTATGATGAGGTTGGATTGTGCTGAATGGTCCAGTACTCTTTGACGGAGGAAATAGACTAAGGATTGTAAATATCGACCTAATGTAATTGAAGGTACCGGTGAATTTATCTTTAAAAGGGAACTTACAAGACACAGACTTATCTAACCGTTCAACTTCAATCAGTAACGACAAACACCCACGATTTTACCAAGCAGCTCACAAAATGGTGAAACGCTATTTTCCGTTTGTGACTTTTGTTCCCAAACAATGGTTACCGCTTTTGAACCAACACACTTTCCCAATTCTCAGTTTCGATTCCTTTAACAGAAGTTTCTCTCTAGAGTAAACAATTCTGCGCAGTGAATAAGTTTGATTGGTTTGAAAGGTGCTAGTCCTGAGGGACACATTGTATATGCAATTACCATAATACGATGTAGGCAAAAATGGTGTCTGTTTTCATATCAGACATTCACCGAGAACTTGGCGGTTTTATTTTTTGATCTAAATGACTAAGTTTACTTTAGGTTTGTTTTTCCTACCTCATTGGAATTTTTTGATTTGTAATTAACTAATTGATTCACTAGTGTTATATATTGCAAGGTGGAGGCAGAAGGGAAACTAAAATTTTATATATTTTATTCCATTCCCCTTCCCAGATCACTTTTTTAATGTATGTTCCGCCTTTCGATGAGTGCTTTCTACGTGCTCTGACACAAACCCACAAGTAGTACGAGTATTCGGATTCTTTTCGGTTATCTACCATCTGGCACTGGGTGATGGTTCGGTTTGTTTTTTCGGTGATCTTGCACAGAATTGCGTGGACTACTGAGAAGAAAACAATTGCACCGAAGATCATGATCATCACATAATGCGATGCGTTCCATCGATAACGAGGCATTATATCAGTCTCTTTGTGAAATACGAGTAGTCGAGCAAAACATGTGCATAAGGAATAATTGCCATAAAACCGTCCATGACAAAATGTAATCACATTCCCAGTGGCGTGATTGCTGACAATGGGTAGGAATGGGCGGAGGGATGATACTTGATCCACGGTCGCAAAACGGGTCGCGCACAGGCGCCAATTTCTGCATAAAGTGACTTGCGGAGCTAGGAGAATTTTGGTAATACGAAGAAATGTTTAGCACTGGATAAAAGCTCTTTAGCCGTAACAAAACACTTGTAATCTACGTGAGAGTGAATAAAAAGGCTAAAGTAGATTTAAAAAATGCTAACAATCAGACTATCTGTCAACAACGTGACATGCAGAGATAGGAAGCAAACTACTTTGACAGGAATTCGAGCGTATTCTGTTTAGAAAACATGCCGTCTTGAATCCCGTTATTAATTAGAAGCTGAAAAATGCACTTCAACTAGATTAAAGCATGTAACCCTTACGTGTTCATGTCCATTTTAACTGCATGTGGTCTGTCCAAATTTTTGCCCTACACAGGTCTGGAAAAACTTACCTGATTAAGATATTGGACTATATGTATTCATGAATCCGATTTTTTTGAGTCCATGAGCAATGCTAAGTAGGAGCAGATTCCGGGTTTCTTCAACTGAATCTGTCCTCAATGTGCGGATAATAGACAAGATAAGTCTTAGGAAAACCGAAAAGCTTTTCAAACCCACTCGGATCAGGGACACTTGAAACAGGTAGAATAACTGTTGGATCATTCGCGTAGTCGGATGTTCACAATCGGAAGCCAATACGGTGGATTCAGTTTGGCTAGTATTTTATTTTGGACTCACGTCCTACCTCTCGAATTTTCTGGATAGGCTCGACAGATGAACCGGAAGCAGAGGCCGGTAAAGTGAAGCAACGTAAGATTTGTCAATGTAACCGTTGAGTTGTGTTTCACATCCGTTCAATCGGCGGCAAGAAGAACGATGAGCAGAGGTGACTCCGCTTCGATTGGAAAAAAATAAATAGGAATTATTCAGATAGACCGAGTCAGAATAACACTCACACAACTACGTCGACTTGCCACACTCGGAGTACTTGACAACTATCGCACAAAATACGGAATCTTACTTTCTGGTAACTTGTTAATATTATTTTGACAAAATTTACGAGATTTACTTTGATGATAACAAAAGGGAATAACAAAATCTAGCTGACACTTTGGCTATCGAACTGGTTTAGGCAACTGATCGGTTTTGTGACTAGGCCCCCAAAGTTTGGGTATATGCGCAAATTCTGTTGTTTTTACAGATGGGAGGTCTGCGTTCAAGAGAGATACTCCATGCGTATCTCGAAAGGAGGATATTTGTTTGCGATGACATTCGTCCAAAACAAAACCATTCCCTGGGCTTGATAAAATAAGTGTTGGCACTACATTTACTGTTTATACCGTAATTAAAATAAGCACATTTATGAAAATACTACTTGGTGCTAAATGCCTAAGTTTAATTTAATTAGACATTTAATTTTTTCCTGTTTCTAGCTATATCCAGATCTGTTCCTTAATAATGCAGCGAAAATTATTCATTGCTTAGTCGGAGCTGAACCTCTCGAATGAGTCCCATTCAGTTCACTTATGAACCGGTCGATAATGCTGTTGCAAACATTTGTAATTTGTGACCCCTCCTAAATTTTCTGCCTGTCTAAGAGGGTTTACAAATAGCTTTCTCAGCGTTTGTGCAAAGGTAGTAGATTGTGAGAAGGTTTTTGGAGCACTCACCTTAACTTCCAACCCCGGAGATTTTCAGATCAGTTCTGTCAAAATCTTTGCTTAAATTTCGTCCAAATCGGAATTAGAAAACAAAGATAATGAAGCGCACTGGACAGTGTTTCCCATACGCATGGATTAACACATTTTCCCCGGAAGCACGCTTATTGCTGCTCGTTAGATGAGTATCCGGAGTAGTATTGTCCAGCCGTCCCCCTACGGTTAGAGTTCTTTATTAAGTTGGCACTGGAATATTATTTGAATCTCCAGGAGTATGTATTGTACTGTACTGACTTATGTGGTTTAGACTTTTGCTCGCATAAATGTCGCATTTCAATCAAAAATAATAATGGAAGAAACACTTGTAAAATGGAAGACAAAAGACACTGGGAAGAAAAACTTGTCAAGTGAATTACTTTGACATTTACGATAAGTTGTTCAGGAAGTCGGCTGAAACGCGGTCCCAGTGGACTTTGAAATCCTCGTGGATATTGATTCTGTACCGTATGGAACGAAAAAGGGGATCTTGCGGAAATATTGGAAAAGCACTTCAAGAAATCACCGTGCAAGCGGTAAGTGGGGTCTGGAGACAGAGAGAAACTGCTGTTCGAAACAATTAGATGTCTTCGTTTCTAAACCGTACTGTACAGAGAAAGTGCAAATAGACAAAAATATACTGGAAATGCTTTTTAGGTCTCTATTTCTGGAAACGGCTTGTGGTAGAGCCACATCACTAACATACTCAAACTGAACCAGGTTACAAGTCATCGGTGTACATATAGAAAAAATATGGGGGAAGAGCAGCACCCTGAAGCACTCCTGAGTAGCTAATCAACGGTTTTGAAATTTTACCGCCCATTGGTGTGCAATGGGTTCGGTTAGAAAAATAATCAAACGGCCATACTAGTAAAGGCGTTGAACAACCAAATGTTTCCAGTTTGTGAAGTAGAAGAGACTATGAAACGGAATCGAATGCCGACGAATAGTCCAGGAAGGCGCAACGCACAGATTTCATTGATGTGACTAAGGACTTACAAATGTGGTGAATGCGGGAGGTCCGAATTAGACCTATCAGATTCAAAAACAACTTGGAGGATGTCTGAAGGATGATTCATAGAAGAAAGTAAACACTTAAGCACAACACAGTGTCAGTTTAGGACCTCAAGACAATGGAGCGAAAGCCTGTGATTGAAGCAGAAGTGCTAAATTTTGGGATGGGAACAATGGTGACTGATCTCCAGCAGTCAGGGATAGAAAACTAACTGAATGATGCGTACCGAAGCACCGTACCTCAAAAAGGTGAAGACAGGTTGTCATGTCCTTTAATGGTGCGAATAAACTTAAACATCTGTTAACAGGAAAAGGTGGTTGCCAGAATATCATTATTCTCCAGAAAATTTTCCTAGGGTATAACTAGAAGAATGGATAGAGCCTGAGTGATGTCGTTCTGCACAACAGTAGAATGACTTGCCATGGGGATCTTCTGATATTGCCACTCATGAGTTGATCGGCAAACGTCATGCAGGAATTGTCACGGGATTTGTCGGGCTACTCCTTTCGTCTTCTTAGGGGCTTCAGTAACTGCAAACGGATGTGTCCATTTGGGATGGATATGATTTGGGGGGAATAGCGAATACCAAAGATCCTATTGGCAATCTCTGTGAAAGTCTGACGCCGCCGTTTATCAAGGGTTCAAAAAAGAGAAGTGCGTGTAAAGAAGACTCTCGAAGAAAAACGAGATTGTTCGCATAATGAATGCGAAGAGGACGAGCTTGTGTTGGACCTCAGTAGAAATAGTCAGTGGCCACTCATTCAGATGGGCACGTGCAATTCCAGAGACAATTCTGTCTGAGACAGAATTTCCTCATGTGATAGAAAGGCAGAGGTCTGTTAGATCAAATATAATCAGTGTGAGGCTGATGAATTACTGGAATCAAGTACAACAATATGTTGTTTATCTCCAATAAATAGAACAATGCATGTTGAAAAGGAACCAGAAAAGCTGAAGTATTGTGTTTTAAGCTAAAAGGGGCTGTTTGCGTGTTCCTTGTAGTCGTACTGCTATCCCGAGAAAACCTAGGATGATGCTCAGCTATTAGGCACGGATGGTGAATCCATTTTGTAATTTCAGTAATTCGTTGCAAGTTTCTCTTCGAATGGACAAAGTTAACCTTTAGGAAGAGGATAGAATATCCGAAAGTGTGGGCACTTTGTCAGTAATGTGTCGCGTACGGACGGTTGAACAGAATTTCCACGGAAGCACACGATAGGTTATGTGGTTGTTGTCGGTCGGCAGGTATGCGAACATCGTGCTTGGGCGTCCTTTTTCTATAGGTAAGCTTTTCATAATCGACGGAAAACGTGAAATGAACCACCTTATGACTCTTGGATAGATCCACAGTCTATACACACTCCTGACGGTTCGAATAAGACTTCAATGCCACTGCTTGACAACATTTCCAATGCGTAGCTTAACTCACTCTCCGGTCAAGAAACAGACCGGTTGAATAATCTTTGTCCATGTGAAGGAGGTTTGTAATTGTGGGTTATGAGTGTAAATACTTTCGCTGAAGTAACATTAGCAACTGAATTGCTAGTGATTAGTAGCAACCAGCTAGATAAAACAGAAGAACTAATTTATTCGTGTTTGGATGCTTCAATGTTCTGCAAAATACAAAGAAATTTTCCGCATATTGAATGCGTCCTACCTTCCAAGTGTGTCAAATCTGTTAGAACCCAATCATTTCCCGACTGCTTTGCCCGCAAATTTCCTCATTTCCCAGTATAGCAGCCTTCCGAAATCAGTACAAAAGAGAAACGGATGCAACAAATTCCGTTCTTAATATTCATCGCTGTTTGGATTGGGATCGATGATTTTCGGCTTAGTAACATTAATATTTCAACCATCTAAGCTATGGTATCATAGCCCAATCAATGTTATCTAAGCTACTAATATGACAAGTGTAGAAAATTGCTTCCACAACTAACTACAGTGTCTGTTTTCTCTCCGGGGCCGTATTGCATATCTTTGGATACTTTATGGTATGCATGAAGGATCAGTGCAATGGAAAGCACGTACACCATAGTTGCTAGGACCCACCACACCCACCGGAAACCAAGACCCTGAAACTTGAAGTGGCAATGAACCATATAAGGTCACATTAGACCAGATGTGGTAACAAGCAGGATTACAGCGAGGTGCCGACTACCACCCTTTTTTGGCATAGCACCAAGGGCGGTAAATCACTTGTCAAGGCGAGGACGTGATCGGCCCGCGCTGGCCCGCAGTTCCGTTTGTTGCACAGTATACAGTTCGCATCTTTATTCACAATATTGTCTTTGGCTCCTATCAACTAGGCTTTGAGTATGCTAAACGCACACAACTTTGGAGTGTCTAACAGTCTGACTTAGCCTCCATGGTTTACCATTACCCTTGTCGAACAGGTGGAAACTTGGGAGGTACTAGCTCGCAATTTCCTCACAATTCAATTTTACTTAGCAGAACACTTCCACCTCTTATTTAGCACTTCAAATCAGTTTATTTCTGCCACTACTTTCGATTTCAGTTGCCATCGCTTCCGTTCAGTCCTATAGAATAAGTACTATAAGTATTATTTCTATACGGATGATAGTAGGTTGCAGGTGTCCGGTGTGACATCTGCGGACAAGTGCTCCGCAGATCTCAAGTTCCATTTAAATTCCACTCCGAAATTTTTATGGCTTCCTGGTAGATAGGCCAGTTTTATATAATCCTACTGCCTAACTTGTTCACACTTTATTCACTAATACCAATAAAGCTTATTTTGAATGATATAATGTTATTAACACAGTGTTGTTGGTAGATGTAATGCGCCAACATTTTGACTTCCGTGGGTAGTCTTTCTCAAGGCAAGTTTTACGGCAGTCGAAACGTTGGCACATTACATCTACCAAAGACGATGTGTTATTAACATTATATCATTCACAATAAAAACCAGTAAATTGGCACATCCATTTTTCGATACGTCATTTGGTCCTGATACCAACAAAGCTTACTTTAAATCTATTGCTTTGCCAGTACAGTGGCAAGGAGGAAATGAAATCGGAGCCTTTTAAAACGCATTGACGCTAGGTTGACCTTTTAAGAAAACGACTGGGTTTCCCGTGATCAGAGGCAGTTGGATTAAATAACGTCAATTTCCGGATGACGCATTAGTTTACTTCAAGTAGAAACCCATTCCAGATAGTGGATTTCAAAATCTGTGTTGTTCGTTGCTCAGGTTGATAAATCTCATGAGTCTGATAATTTCGATCTGAATGGCCAGCTCAGCGATCAGAAAGCCATGAAAACTATCCTAGATGTCGTAAATTACTATCAACACTTACTCAATGGAAGAGTACTTCTTGACATTCCAGTCCTAAAATGGAAGAATGTTGGTTTGTTTTTAAAATGTGAAAAAGCTACTGCCGCATGGGAATTCACTCAAGTATCTCCTCTGGAATTAGCAATATCTAGTTACATGCGTTAAAATATTCATCTGCAATTGCTTCTGTTCAAAACTCGATGCAACGAGGCTAGCTGAAAGTGGGGATCTTCCATTTTTCGGTAAAATTCTCGGTAAGGTGCATGGACTCAACTCGAGTCTGTGTACCATCCGCGTGTTATTAAACTTCGGACAGGGCATCTATAAATCAATGAAAGTAGAAAAAAATGAAAACACTTTTGTGTAGATCTCAGTGAACGTCTTGGTTCATCCACACTCCTTTAAGTCACCGAGCATTCTTCCAAGTACATGGTTTACTTATTGGCTTGTTACTACCGGGTGGCCTATGCGCAGGAAGCCTGATCCTCAAGGTAACAAAGCTAAGCAGGTTTGGGAGACGGGAACCTTGATTACACTTGTTTATCAAGGAGTTTGGGTCGCATGTTTTCCTTATAATAAAATGTCGAAAACAGGCACGTGCCTGCCGCCCTGTGTGATAACGGACTAAACTCGTCACATCATTCTGTTATCCACATATGATATCCTAAATGGAGAATGGTGGCCATGAAAAAGCCTACTCGTTCCCGACTTCGCTCCCGGATGACTTTGGCTGTTTCTGCGGTGAGCCTATCCTCTTGTTTAGGGTTTATCATCTGTTTGGTGGCTTTTTTCCTATCTGCAACCTTGGACCACTGAAGATGAAACAGGAAAAGGACAAATTGAGAGAGGTTGCTTATCTGACCACGGTGTGTGACTAATATTCATGAAGTTATCCCCGTCAAAAGTATTCCCTTCGTTTAGCAATGAAATCAGGTATGCAAGACTGTATTTTTATGGCATGTATATTACTTAGATTGACGTGTTTCCGGCTTTTCGCCGTAAGCACGTACGGTACCACTGGAAAAATTAAAGTACTGTTAAAGTGAAGACGGCAAAGCGGCCTAGGTATTCTTTGTTATCTGCAACGCTAATATCATGTCAAAGAAGGCATAAGCAATAAAGTTCCCAAATTTCGGTCACGAATTACATTAAAATGTGTAGCACGTTTAGGCTGACTCGTTGAGTCAATTTTGTCAAATTGTTCACCTTCCGAAAACGAATTCTTCACTGAATCATATAACTCCATGAAGGCTGTTTAATCACGATTAAAATAAATGTCTACGAAATCTTTCACTGACCCATCAGTTTTTTATTCATCCATTTACGTTTGAGTACGTCGACCTCCATAACAGGAAATTTATCAGTGATCAATAAACTATGTGAAAATAGATCAACGAGAAATGATATCATATAACTGAGTGTTCACTGGATTAGAAGTTAGAAGTTTTTGTCCCCCGGCAGAACTGCATTCGAAATTCTACGCACTTCACTTAGTTGACACATCGCATGCAAACTTTCGGACTATTCTATCCCGAAGAGTTTGGATAAAATCACCCAATACTGCTTGATAGAGCGTTTCATAAATTATTGAGTAATCAATGAAAAGTGACACGTGACTGTAAAATTAACGTGCGTACTAGCTCTTGGATGCGGTGTTTTGCCGATAGTATCGCCCAAATGAATTTGCGTGAATAGGGCAGTTTACGGAAATAATTCGAACAGGAATGGGTTTGTGTTTGGGTGGGAAGTGATCACTGCATCAAGGCTCAAAGGAAGGTGTGGATAAAACATCCATAAATTGATGGAGAGTAATTTGAGCAGTGAATTTCATTCATTTTCTTTGCTGTTGGCCGAGAATGAGCGCAGTTTAGCTCCAGACTTAAATTGCTTATTGATTAGTCCGTTACTTTTTGATTTCCAATCGAATTACATCGGCTAAATAAAGGTGATGTGGGAATCGACCCAGTGAGTACCAAATGCATCACGTGAAAAGTACATGCGTCAAGATCAGACACGATGGCCGTCTAGTGTAGGACGGTGAATGGGTCGAGTCGACATTCCAAACCCTGTCAATGGTCATGCTCTTCTTCGAGACTATTGTGTTTCAGGCGATGGAATGAGGAAAGGCTTGATATCTGAAATCTGATGAATTACGGGTAAATATTCATTTGAGTAAAATTCAAGCTGGCACCACAACCTCATAGTTTGGCCATGTTTGCTAAATGAAGAACAGAAAATTTGGTAATCGAACATTTACTGTTGTGCAATTCGTCCAGTTTGTTCCGTTCAGGCTCTCAACCGCTAGCCCTATGTGAATCGAATTTTCATTCCCCTGATCTGATGACTTTTACTACGTTGGCAAATATTTTGCGTTTGTTTGTAGGGACTTGAAGTGGGTTCTCCTTATTTATTGGAGTAAAATTTTAGTCACTAGCATCCCCATATAGGAAAAACAAGTTGTGAGCAGTAGCACAATTCAGCACAATGAAGTCTGTCTTTGTTATTTGTTCAATGATAAGATCTTTAATGGCCAACTCCTCTTAGAATCACACCTATGAAGCATCTTTCTGGACGTAGTTCGCGAATAAACTTGCACATACCCACATTAGGGAAGCGTTTAGATCTGGTACGTCAAAGTAATTTCGTGTGCTTTTCTTTCGTTGTTACCTTGGCTAAACATTACCTTGCCCTTGCAATCGATCGCCATTTGGCAGAGCTTTACCCATCTTTGAATGTGTGCATGTGAATGATTCGGTTTCATGCGTAGAAGAGCTTCCTTAACCTATCGTTTGTTGCACATATTTGTCCTAGAGGGATGCATAATCATCGACAGGGTTTGGAATGTTGGCTTGACCCATCCACTGTCCTACGATCATCATGTCTAATCTTCACGCATGTCTACTAGGTCGATCCTCACATCAACTCGGCTAATTCGGTCTAATTCGGCTAGAAACCAGTGACGGATTAGTTATTAGACAATTTATTTGTGAAACTACACGGGCCTGGTTTTAACCCAGAGCGTAAAATGAGTCATTATGCATAATTACTAAAAAATTTTAGAAGTCACCGAAAATCATGTTTTATAGCCAAAAAAACAGATGGGTGACGTCTGCTCTTCTTCAGCTGCAAATTCCCCTTCTGATTCTATCGGGCCGCCGCTATCCCCACTCTAGTGGGGGAATCTAAGTCGAGCAGACAACCATTTCATTTATTAGACCAAAAACAAATCACTTGTTTTGGTTTCCTTCGGTCAGCACTCAGTGATCAAGGATTTCGCTGACTAACTCGGCCCGTCTTTATTACCACGCTTTATCATGTGAATGTTTTGCTCAGTTGATCAATTGAAATAACCGACACGATTTCGCACCGGTTGTGCTGACCTTTGGCCAGTGTAGTGGATATGACGATAAATCATGCTCTTAGCTGACATTAAGTGTACGGTGTTTACTGGTATGTATATGCTAGGTGACAACTGTGATACACATGGGAATTTTTTCCTTAATGTTTCGAGTTCTCCAGTACAAAAATCAATATCAGAGCAACAACGCGTCAGAAATTGCCTCCTATTTGATTAGGTTCCAAACTGCGTCATAAAAAAGTGGGATTTCTGCTTAATTTTGGAAATGCCTTCTAAAATATTCAAATGGAATTACAGAGGTTGCTTCAGTAACTCCACTACTAATTGGAGGTGAATGAACATGCAAAAATAATACAAAAGATTTGGCCATGTCTTTATTTGCAGGACCGAAGAAATCCATCTTATTCCAGCTTTGGCAGTGTCTGAGTATCGCAGAGCACCGATATTTCTGCTCACCAGTGTCACTTGTTTTTTTTTATTAGGATGATGTATAACTTTTTTTGTGAACCAATCCACTGAACGGAATTTTGGCTCTCTCTTCACGATACGTTTAACTCCTTCCCCTCTGTCACCCGAAACACGTTTCAAATGTAGACGAAAAGCATCGATCAGATATCAATTTTCATGAAAATTTGTAACATTTCCATTTATTTTCTGTCACGGGTGCAGGGAAGGTTGGACACAGTGTGAAGAGTTTGTGATCATATTTATGATGGTTCTTGCAAAGCTGACTTGATCATTTGTAACGATCAGTTCATTGAAAATATCGATCTCCTTTGACTCTTAAGCAGCAACATTTACAAGAGGAAAAATACGACTTTTTATTTTCATCTACTTTTTGAAAGCAATAAAATGTTTGTCAGATTCGTGAATTTGACACAGAAACTGCACTCCGAGTCTCGACAAACTAGAAAACTGAATCTGCTACAGTTCACGGCACCCGTAATACTACTACTACTACTACTACTACTACTACTACTACCACTACTACTACTACTACTACTACTACTACACAAGTGGCGTTACAGTGGTGTAAACCCATGGCTTCATTTTCCACCCGCATGGTGGCTCCAATTATTATTTTCGTGAACTTATGCTTAAATTACTTGCCTATCGGGATTCGTTTGTTTGTACCTCAAAAAAGACACTGGATTTGCTGATGAACTGGTTCCAAGTCTATTAATCTATAAACCCTTTTTCACCATATCACTCGGGAGGCCAACACTGTTTTCGTTGTGAATCTTATGTTGTGGTATCTGTTATGCCTTGGTTGCTGATTCAGACCACGCGGAACTGATGCTCTGTACCACTTTAGCCCACATCGTTCTTGTTGCTCTTCTGAAGAAGACTAGGAAGATATGATAGTCTGTTTTCACTCGATTGCTGATCACTTGGTAAGTAAGGCAACTATTTCAATGGTAAGCTCCATTTGATCAAAATATCGTTCCTCCCCATATAAAACGATCGAATCAGTCACTTTTCTTTTGCTCTATTATTCATTAAAATAAGCAGCATTTCACAATCCCAGAGCACTTGCTTCGGACCTACAGTTGGAACAAAAGAACAGATAGCTTAGTATCCGTCATCAGAGCTACTGATTTCAATCAGGTTTTCGCTTTCCATGATGCCTTCCTTGATCACTAATGGTGTATGACGAACCATCAGACGACAATCTAAATGGCACATTAAACATTTAAATCGACTGCTTTGCGAAGAGTTTGCCCAGTAAATTCTTGTGATTGATATACGTAATTGTCCATGAAGTAAGAGTCGCAAAATATTCGTGCAATACAAAACACACATTGGAACTTTTGTCCGTAATTCGATTCAAACTCGGAAATCAGTCCGTAAAACCTTGTTTTGAATTGAATCCAAAAAGAAGAATCACACGATACCAAATGTGATTTCTCTTATTGAGAAACTCTGATTGACTTTGGTGTTAAACTGTAGGGCATGAGTGGAAAATTCCGGATAAAACCTGTTCCCCCGTATGCATTAAACAATGGAATGGTCGCAACTGGGAGGCATAACGGAGGCTTTTCTGTTGCTTCAATGAAACGAAATGTGGTCACTACGAAAATAGCTCGGCTTGCTAATTCGCAAAGCCAAACCGAAAAGGAAATCAGCCCTTCATTGGTTGGCAATTTACATCCGCACCTGCGGACACCTCATGATCCGACAGAACAACTTATCGCTAAACCAAGTGTATTCTTCCTTTCTGTCCCGACCCTTTTCTGCAGTCGACTAATGAATGCAGTTAACCCGCATTAAATAATTCATCCGCACAAAGTTATTCCAATATTCTTATTTGCTTTACGATATCACTGACATACCACCATCGATGCTAATGTAATTTGTTTGGCTCATTCAAAGTGCCGTTCTAATTAGTGGCGGTATGTCTGGTTCCCGTTGTAATTCATAAGGTAGACTGTCATGAATAGGATACAAAAATTGTCGTATGCTATAGTCGAATGAGTGTATTTAAAAGTACCGGATAATGTTTCTACACAAGTACATCTTGCGCCGGCTGCCGAGTCAATTTGGCATTGATGTGTGGAAAGGGTAAGATGGCAATTTACTCGCACATAGTCATCTAAATAATAAAACTATTGACATTATTCGATTTTTCCTTCATTTGCAAATGCCTTGCCGAATATAATCATTTTAATTTGTTGTCCCAGGCATAATGATTTTCTTCTGAAACCATTAATGGAACCAACATGACGGAACATAGAGATTATTATTTTTCCACGCTGGTTATTTGTAAGAAGCGTGATATTTCAAAAAAGACATTACAACTAATTAGAAAAGATTATTTCTTGTACAATGTATTCACTGAGAACGAAGGGGCCCACTGGACTTGCATGAAGACCTTTTGCCGAAATAAAGTACTGGTTAGTGAATACACTGTACAACGTCGTCTGACCGACCATCATCAGATTCTGCAGTGGACTGTGCATCATTTTTTTAGAAGTTTAGCAGGGACAAATTGAACCACTTCGTGACGATCGAAGTTTTACAGACCTGCTCCATTCTGAAAGGACATGACAAAACGAACAAGGTTTTTGACAATAACTTAAGCATACTCCTCAGTAACCGTTGTGCTAAACGTGGGTTTGGTTTCGGTGTGAGAGGTGAGACAAGGCTTTTCTTTGAGTGCCTTGAAATTAATACTACACTAGGATCTCGACCTCTTCTGACGATCTGTTTATGGCTTAAGTTGTGCAAAGTTACACGAGCCGTGAAAATTTCACGTGAAACATGTTGCACTCAAACTCAATTTTGTAACTGGCATGGTTTTAAATAAAGCTTGTATAAATTTTGATAAGGAAGTTTTCTCAGTTTCTCACTTAAATTAAGTCTTGTCACATTTGGAGTTTTCCTACTAATCCAGTGGAGTGTAAAAGTTATAATGTTCTGTTCAGTTTTGTACAGTTGACATCCTGTCTTCTTTGGAGAAATTTGTTTGGGCGAAATTTAGTTGTCTTGTTCTTAACCTGTTGGTTTCCACCATTGTACTCAAGCTCCGATTGCTGTCTCCAGCACAGTATAGTCAAGAGGGACAAGTAATGATGGATTGTGACGAAAACGTTTACTCGATCCCAGCTTCTCGTTCCGAAATGCACCAATTAAACCTTAATTTTACATGCCCATTTGCGTAGGACGGGATCAGTCAGCGGGATGCTCTGTGCGTCAGCAATATTTCTCAATGGGATGCAAGTGATCCCAGTGGGAATTTGCTTTCGTTCTCGGTTCTGTTCGTGAGAGAATGGCTATTCGATCTGAGAAAATCAATCAGAACGAGGAACAGACTATCTCACCACAAAAAGCGTTTGGCGGTGAGGTTCAAACGCATTCTTACTAATCTTCTTCCTAAGTCTAGGATGAGTCGCATGTTTGTGTGTGTGTGTGTGTGCACGCGCGCAAATGTGGGTGTGCATGCGTGCGTGTGCGTGTGCATATACACATCCATGAGGGTGTGTTTACGCTTATGTGTATACACACTGGAATTTTTATGTGCTTGTAGACACCGAGGCCATCAGTCATTTTTCCGCCCAATTAACTTTGTAATTTATTTATGATCGGTCCTGCCTCAGTCGGACTGAACACGAATGCACGGACGTAGTGAAGCATAGAGAAGGACAAACAAAAGATTTTGCGACGGAATAAGAAAACAGGAAATAGGTGATGCATAACTGAATTTAATAATATTTCGCACGTTACGTTGTCATTCTAAATGAGTATTAGCTTGCGAAGTGGTGGTGGCAGTGAGGAAGGGCAAAGGCTACCCCGGACTACATACCGAAACGCACACGCGGATGAGCGTATACAACTCAGCGTGCTCACGGTACTGTTCAGCCGAGCGTACGGGGAAAAACTTCACATGCATGA
The DNA here is from genome assembly GCA_008360955.1 of Fasciolopsis buskii. Classification (NCBI taxonomy): domain Eukaryota; kingdom Metazoa; phylum Platyhelminthes; class Trematoda; order Plagiorchiida; family Fasciolidae; genus Fasciolopsis; species Fasciolopsis buskii. The sequence continues at coordinate 46,492 of LUCM01006280.1, forward strand.
GATCATGATTGTTTGTCCTCTATCTGGGTTCCTGAGGCTGACTGTACACAATGGAGTATCGACGATCGAACGATTTCTAACAAACGGCTTCTACGCTACTCATCAGCTACTGCACACAGGCTTCTCATACAGTAAATTCCCAGAACACCCGGAACAAATCAGGGATGTATAGTAAGAATGGATTAGCTGTGGTAGACTTATGATAGTTGGTGCAATTCATAATGTTAATACAAGCGGTTGCGGGAGTCACGCGTTGCGCCTGGTTAACTACACTTATCTTAAATTGTTTAAGCTGACACAGTTTGACATGTAGAAAATATTTTCATAAAAATCGTAATTCTTTGTTTTTCATGTTGTCTCACCTTAGAAGAAGATACATTTGATTTACTGTTGAGTATATTACCACTTAACATCAAAAGCCACATTAATTTCGATATTTATATCGATATACAGTGTTCAAGAATAATTTATGCGGTATATATAGTAAAACTCCCCAGCAATTTCAGACTTGAATGGGTTGACTGATATCACACGATTCCAAATTGCTCCAGTTCTTTTTTCTCAGCTGAATTGAAGAACACACAACTTGTTCAATGGTTTGAAGAATGTCGCCATCCCAGTGCTAGCGACACTGTCATACATAAGCGATGGTAGAAGGAGGTCACTAAATGCTGAGACTGCGACATCGCATTCACCGCTTCCTCAATAGGAACTCTCCCTTTTTATTTCTTTGATTGCCCACCACCCACCGGCTTAATAACTAAGGCTATCGCCGAACAAGCTAAACTTTTGTCAGATGTACGCAGACTGAAACTGACCGTAATTTTAACTTAATATGGGATTTTTTTTTCGAAAGTCAATAACGTTTCACCTATTCATTCTATTGGCAAAATAATCATTGAGCTGTGACGAATGCACTGAATCAATCACATGCATTTCCAGCTGTTCTAATACCGAACGCCTTCAATTCTTTGAAGAATCTTGCAATCGGAAAAAATGAGTTATTGCTTTCAATAAAATATCTCCTCAGGTGATCGGGTAAAATAATGTTGCGTTATCAACCAGAGAAATAGCATTCAAGTTTGTAACTAAAGCGGAATGGGATTTCAAAGATAGCACATTTTCGGATCATTGATAAGCTGGGAACGGGAATATTTTGTTGATGTTTAAAACAACTCGCATAATTCTGCACGTTGTATTAAAACAATTTTAGCCTGTTATTCATTAAATAGATGTTAGGTGCTTTCTGACCGATTCAACAGTGAGCCCCTTTGGATGTGTGTTCGACCATCAGGTCTGTATTGTTTTCCAACAGCTTAGCATCTGGGATAGTTTCTGTGTTAAAATCACCCCTTAAGTTACGGTGAAATAAAAGAACATCGTAACTAGTTGACCCTTGGATATAGATTCAGGTTATCCGGAATCTGACAGCAACACCGGATTTATCACTGCCTAACATCCGCATGGAATTTCAATCGATATGAAACAGACGAACAAGGAGACAGAAAAATGGTGCTGTTTATAATATGCCAGAAGAAGCGTGGGTTGACTGAGCAGTACATCTTTTTTCCGCAACTGCCAGGGGCTCCTGTCAGGTTCATTTTCATCTCCGGGGTAGGGTGATTGGGCCTCGCAACAACCAATTCCTACGGCACATAAACAGGGCAAACGTGCTCGCAGTCATGCTCCCGTCAGTCAAAAGGACAGCCCAAATTCCTAGCATTGTTTCGCTTCTATGAAATTGATTAAAACAAAGGACTGAAAGTATTCATTTGGACTATGTATATCGTTTATTTCTACTAATTTTGATGTACTGATTCGGCTCAACGATGACGACTACAGTGTGTGTTAAATATGCTTTTATTTCTAAGATGCTTTTAATCGATCGGTTTCGGATAAAGACAAGCTAAATCCTATCAGATCTATTTAGATACTCAGTGAACCAAAAAGAGAACTAATTTGTGGAGATATTAACACTTCGATTTACTCTTGTCCAAAACTCACATTTGTAGGCAATTAATTTGCTAACTACGATAAATGGATATGTGGCAAAAACTATGCACAATATGTTGGATTAGACTTAAATCCAAGATAGCTGAATTGGCTGGACCAATAGTTTTCGGACACAGAACCAGATTAAGAAATCGATTCATTATCACCTTGCTCAGTCCCAATAGCTTGGAGTTTTTACTGCTCAACAACGCCTTGAACGAAAAATTGGATCAAATTTGTTTTGTTGCCTGTAGTAGCTTGAGAATTGATGACCCAAGATCTCGGCTGAGCTAAACGTCAGTTCTCTTGCATCATCAACCTCACCTACCGCTTACGGATATGTTCTGACAATGGTTATGATACGTGCCGGATTGTATTTCCAATCTGATTGCCAATACAAGTGCACGTGAACCGCTATACAACGCGATGGGCGGAATTTTCAGAGTACCGCTTTCTCGGTTATCTACATCAGTCCTTCTAGTGGCCTCGAAGAAATGGGAGGTTTGCGGATGGGAATGTCCTATTCGCAGCATACGGAAGTTTTTGGGTGGGTAGTTGAACAACTGAATTGCACTTTAAGGAGCATCAACATCCTCGGTGCTAACTGGATCGGATCACCTTATGTCTCTTTCGGTTGTGAACGTTAATAAACTTGTCCGCGTAACCGTCTGTTTCCAGTATTCCTCGAATGAATTTCTGTCTCTTTGCGTCTACATAATCCAGTTTTTTGCACTCCGAACGCACTAATTCAAGCCATTCAACTATCTTGGATCTAAGTCTCGTCTAACAAATAGTGTGCAGTTTTCAGCACTTGCCCACTCGTCGTAGTTAAATATCCAGTTTCCTGCAAATTTGAGATTATTTTGCTTAGACGATAAACAAGACCGCATTGGACCGATGACAACTTGCCAAAGTGGAGGAAGGGGATACAATGTTTCAAGTTTATTAGGCCCCCTGCTCACTTCATTATTACTGAAAGTATGTCAAAGCCAAAGTTCTGAAAATGCGGTAACTCCAGGGCAATATGACTTTCGAGGCCAGATCTTCTGGTAACATGATGATGAGGAATTCGCGAAAAGTTTTGCACATTTGAGTCTTGAAGATGGATAATTTGTCCATGGATTTTGATAAAGAAAATAGTGATTAGTTCTGAACCGCGAAGTAAGATCCGAAAACAACATCTCTTACCTGTTGGCTCTGTGAAATATTGTCAATTGACTTTTAATCCACCCGTCATTTTCTTTCGAACTAGGCCAATTCGAAATCCCTAATGGCAAATAGTTATGCAACAGGTGAAAGCAGCCAAGTGGTGGTGGTGGTGGTGGGGAATTATGCAAACAATCTGTGCAGCGTGTACCTTATGGGAGAGTTTATACACAACAAAATTCTGATTACCTAAAGTGCAGTGACAAATGAAGCCCGATCAGTGTATTTGCACTGGGATTCTATTATACCATAACCATTCTCACTTAGCGTGGATCTTACTGCCTATATTTATTACCAATTTACATAGTATACACATGATTATTTCAGCATACGCAACTGTTTTTTTTGCACACCTCTGGTGTTCATTTACCCCTGAGTTAACCCTATTTTGATCACGCAGCTAAACCCTCGAGGCCTTGTAGTCCACACGATAACGACCGTGTTACAACATGTGCACCGGAGGAGAGTGCCTTTAAAATATCGCATTTACGTGAAAATGCGCGCACGACTGAGTCCCACATGGAATTTGCTGTATCGGGCAGCTGCCCAGCTGCGTTTTGAGAGAAAAACAAACAAGTGCGATTGTCTTGTTTTCCCTACTTGACCCGTTTGCCCGGGTAGGGTGGGAGAAAAAAAAGCAAAGTAAATACTAACAGATTAATCTAGAATAAAGTGTACTTCATTTGAAACGAAGTTTTGGATGGTTTTCCCGGACGTAAATTTTACGGCCAAAAATGACAGCTGTGTCTACTTACGCGCACCAGATTGGGCGATACGAGTGGCATATCAGCTGGTTGATTCGTTGCATTTACGGTCGCAGTGCGCCGAGAAGTCATTTTTTTACAACTAGATCTTATTAATACCTTAATAAGACCCGGTATGCAAAATAGAATACTTTCAACTTTTATCTTATCAAGGTTAGATGGTTGTCTGATGCATAGGGAAATAGCAATAACTTAATTGATGGAAATCTGTGAATCAGAGATTTTCCGGTCAGTCGTTTGGGTGTTGATCGATCATCTCCAACAGTCTCTGGGGTTACTCACCGTCTACCACGTTTAGAGTCCGGCTAAGCGCAGTGTTTTACAAACGAATGAGCACAATTTTGACGGTTTAAAACGTTTATCATAACAAATCTACGTAACTGGGGTATCACGTTCTAATGATCTTTCCAAAGCAAATCCCTGGCTGGTTTCAACTCTGGATAATTTATGTATCGCCAAAGACCTTTGAAGATCTACTCTATAAATTAAAATGGTCTGATTTTAATACCGACAGCCAAACCACCTAGCAATGATTTTGTTTGCCTTGCCGGCACAGTGAGCAAAAACATCCACTGAAAAGGGAACACTTCTGCTGTTCACCATTTTTCGTTTTCGTTGCGTTGTCAGAAACCAATGAAATCTTAACCAGAAACGAACTTTTCATAGCAGTTAGAGTTCACTCCACAAATATTCGTGACAGACCTAAAGAACCTACCGATTTGGCTACTTATCCATGTCTCTATTCCGCTTTTCTCTCCATAAGAGGTAAAAGGCTTCTCTTGTCACGTCAATAAGTATTTACAATCAATAAATCGTGAATTCTGTATTCTTCCGTTAGCGGTGTCGTCCAAATCTGAATACTCTAAGGTGGTTAAGCAGTTCGTCTCGTATGCGCGCAGAACGGCTCTCTTGTTGTTTGCTGTTCTGAGGGATAGGTGGTGGTTGGAGGTTGAGTCGAAATAGTCAGTCAATAACGTGGCAGAAGTTACGGAAATTCGAACCATTGAACTGGCTGTTGTTGACTCAGTTATGTTACCAAGTTGGGGTCCATAATATCCCCACAAATAAGAGTTTTAGCCAATAGGTACTGCAGTTCAGTGTCACTACCAGCGATGTTATGTTCAGAATTTTTTCTCCTTTACGGGGTTCCTCAGTTCGTTACTTTAAAGTTGATCTTTGACTACTCCTTGCTCTGTTCTCATTTGAGCAGATATGAGGCCACAAGCGAAACTATAGCAGGCCAATTCAGGGTAGAAGATAAACCTGAACAGAAGTCAGAACGATTTTCGGAGTCGATAGATGAATCCGCACGATGAATTTAATTGCAGTGTATTTCTTAGTCATTCGATTAAAAACCATCTTGGCAAAGGTTACCGGCAATAGCCGGAATGTCGGTTCATTATCAGCCCATTACGTTATTTTTGATAAATTTATGTTTCTGAAGGAGATCAGCCATGTTCCACGTCAAGCATCTTGGTACAAACACATCTGCCTTAAAATGTTTTACCCTAATTCAGGATGATCACGTTTTTCTGTTTGCTTACCGACCTCGCGCTAGCTGTTGGCTTGATACAATATCTGTGGGTAAAACGATCTTGCGTCACTCTGCTTCAAATTAGCTAGACGAAGACAAACACACGTCTTCATTGGTCTCCATTAATTTAAATACGTCAAACTTATTACCAAGTTTAATTCTCCCAGAACACTATCTGGCTTCGGCAAGCCGTCTCCTGCCTATTAGAAAACAGTAATTGACTGAATGACTGATTGGCTGAATGAGATCTTTTGACTTGGGGCAAGCGGAAATTGCCACGCAAAACAGCTCGAATTTCGATATATAGCCACCTTGTGATGTGCTTGTGTAACTGCTGATCATCTTTACACAGTCCCTCGATTAGTTACATTTGTTTGAGAAGTGAATGGTGTCTGGTTGAGGCTGCAACATGTTGCGTACTTCCACACATGGGCCATCCATCGCTCTCCAAACAACAGCGGAGCTAACTGACAAACTACTGTGGATTGTCTCTCTGTTGCACCGAGTTCGCTAGTGTATCCAGACAAGCAAATTTTCAAGTCTTTCCAAATCGCGATTGTCGGTCGAGTCTAGAGTTTACACCAGCCATAAGAAAATAGAAAGACAAGCTTTTAGCGATCAGACATCGAGTCCGGCGATGACGTAATTTATTTCCGGTTACTAATCATTACTTACATGAAAGTGATGGAGACAGACCTGTTTGGGTTAATTCCAAAAGCAGTCCAACTAACGAATTAAAGGTAGACAATTCAGTGGAAGTTTTCCGTTTTCTAGCAACGGTGTATCAAAGGAAGGCAGAAGTTTGAACAGTGCGCAATTTTTGTATGACGAATGAGTTTAAACCGGTCCAGAAAACGGTCATTAGTAGGTAATTAACAATACGAGCGACGAAGAGTAAATGAAACGAAAACTCAGGGAGACGGAAAGCTTGACAGAAGGTGTCAAAATTTACTTAATCCCATCACCGGGTATAATGTTTACATGACCTGTCAGTGCATAAACTTTCAGTTCATTTTCAGTTTTCTGTGATGCTTAATTAACAGCTGTGTTGGTCCTGATCTTCACCTGTTCCTAAGATGTGCAGACGGAATGCTTGTTGTGGTGTCAGTTGAAACGTGTGGCACCAGTTCAAAAAACCCTTCTAGAATTCTACCTAAATTAGAATAAACAGTATAACCTCAGTGAAACTTGTAGCAGACCACTTCGGCAAAAATAATCTTGGAATTCTGCGCTTTCCGGCTTCGTCGAACCGCGGTGCTTCGTTTGATTTTATGACTTTCTTTTCAGGCGAACTAATCAAATTTTGTTCATAGAAAAATTTCCCGCTGCACCGTTAATTTTCCCACTGTTCTCATTGTTTCTTACACTTGTGTGATCACCGGGTAAGGTGGTCTGTGAGCAATAGGTGTGAATTGTTTCTCAATGCTAGTACAGTGCATAAAACTAGAGCTTTGATGTTTGAAAAAATCCCCAGAACTTCATGTAGTATACTAGACTCTAGTTGGCAGTTGTGAACATTCCGATACGTACTGCGCACATCAGACAGGTAAAATGGCAATGCTTACGACCATTTTATTTCTTAATTTTGTCAACACATGTGTATGTACTCGGATTCTTCGTGGCACTGTGGTCAGTTTCAGTTTGGTTGGTGATCATTCATATTTTCGCAATTTCCTACTCAAAATTATGTGAGCCGTTTGTTGAAACCGATCAAGTCACTCCAGAAAAAAGGATATGAAATTCTCAGAGTCTTGGAAAATCATTCTGTTTCGAACTTTTACTATTCTCATGTTAAACGTGTTTTAATTCGATTTTCTATTTGCATAAAAGCGGGTCGACAGCATTAGCACTCACAAAGATTGAGATTCCCTGCCTGATAAGTTGGGAGCAGCTTAGGAACTCCCAGGCGACTCGAACGAAAATTCATGTGGGAAAATTTGCGGAACGACGTTCAAGAGGTAATTGATTACTGCATGACTTATGAAGTTTGATCGATAGTAGGCATAAAACACTTGTTTATGTACGTGAAATTTCACTGCAGTCGACAACAAAAGTTTTCCAATTAAATTAACGGTACCACAGGTTGGTATTCATATGATCAAGCTGACAAATTTTATTGGTCTAGAAGCGGACTCTATCAACGATCATTGCTCTGATTCCCCAGGTTCGGTTGGCTTGAGTCTGGCCAATCAACAGAAAAATGAGTGGAACGATATTTGATCCAAGCAAATTGGCTTCCATCCAGATATTTCCCGCCAACCTACATACAGATTTCTGTCAGGACCAATAGTTTTCTTTGGGAGCCCTAATGTTTCTGGTGACTAGTAGCTGCACTCCCTATCAGAAACCTCCGAACATTGAGCTACAGCGATTTACACACTGCATCAGTCATTGCACAGGATAATCAAGGTTGCACTGCCCATCACTTATTGTATGATGGGTAATGATAAGCATGCCTTTCCTCACAGTTTCTTCACATCTAGCCAACCTGTGCCTTCTGTCCTCGTTCATTTTTGTTTCCTCCCTTTGCCTATCCATAATGCTTCCACTAACATTAAGCCAGATAATCCCAACAGTCCATTGTTAAATAGTATTGTGAGTGAATTTTTATCGCGTAACTTACATTCCTTTGAGCGCCGTTAACCTTTGGATCCCCGCTTCTTCAACCCATGCACTCTTTGCCAAGCTGGTCAGTAAGCGTGCTGAACAACGAACTCACTGGCGATTGATATCTGCTGCATCAGTGGAACACAAATTCAGGATTTGAGCAATGCACTCCAGCTAAGTGTGCTCAATAACTCATCAAGGTATTCCTTATGCAAATCAGAAAGCAAAGCAGCCAGAGCCACTGATCAAGACGGTGTAGGAATACTTCTGTCTGACACTGTTAGAACTGACCAGTTTAATTGTATCCCGTGGGACTCCAGGCGCCAGTTGGCTTTCGAAAAGATAGCTAACTGGAGCGCAGATTGGTTATCCTCTCGGTGTGTGTCCAGCAAACGGTAGCGTGAGCAGGCGAGCAAACAGGAGCAAACTCTTTCACACCGTAATGGAGACAGGTGATTTTGCTACACAATTTGAAAAGCATTGTGCGTCAGAGACGTCCGAAATTTGCGCAAAGTATACCGAACAGACTGACGAGATCTATGGTCCTATTTGACAGATGTTCTGTATCTTCAAAGTGTAAATTGCTATTACAAAGCTGGATGGCAGTAGTCCCGGACTTAACACTGGATGGAGAGTAACTGACAACTGTGGACCGTTTAAATTACCTCGCCAGTCTGTCGAGTAAGGAGACTGCCCAGCAGCATAAGTGGGCGCGCGTATATTCAAGGCTGCGGCGTCCTGCGCTTTACTGAAGTGCTTGTGGCACCGACCTGCTTGAGTGTGAAAATCTGTGTGTACTGCACCGCATTGCGCTCGGTTTTGTTGTATAGATGACAGGTCTGGAGTCTGTGTTGAATATCTCTTTCGTCTGTAGGTTTTTGAGCGCGGAGGTTCGTGTAGTGTAGTCTGGATTGGATAGAGCGACAAACTGTGCCGGTTAGGAAACTTATATAAGGTGCCTATTCCGGGAGTATTCTATCGTATCATATTAGGCTTAGCAGACCTCGTTGGTTGGGTTACTTGTTGCGCATGGGCAATAGTCGTCTGGCATACCGTGCCCCATTTTCCGTCCCTCTCACGGATTGGAAAATGCCACATGAAAGCCAAGAGATGATGTGGGATTTCGGAATGAGATAATGTACAGCGAACTGAGGTAAAGTAGGTGTCTTACGTCTTCGTTGTTGAGGTTCAAAAGGTTCTTCTACTGAGCAGATGACCGCAACGAACAATATGGCAATAAACCGTGAACTGTAGCGATCATGTTCCCCTAACCCTCATCTTGTGTCATGTATATGTGGTTTTAACGGCTTGAGAATGAGCCATCAACAACATATACTCACAAATACTTCGTATGAATGGGAATGAATGCAAAGGGTGCCGTTAAGCTGCATTCTTCGTGTCGACCGAAGTGGCATTGTTTCCTTTTCTCAGTTTTGTAAGTTCACTCCATGTTCACCTTGCATACTCATTCTTTTTACAGCAACGTGTGCCTAGGTAAGAAAAACATCAGCAAGTGTGCCCCGCTGTGCCGTTTAACTGTGAACGCTTAAGTAACTGATGACATTGGGGCAGTTGCGTTTAACAGTTTAGTGACGGGTGCGTTCATCGTTCAATTTCCACCAAAGTAATATCATTTCCTAAATAAGAAATTTGTTTATGAGCTTCTTATGACAGTAATAAAAGTGCGCTGTTAGCTTATGGCAAGATATCTCTTTTATTTGTTACAAAGTGTAAGTACTCGAGCTATTGAAGTACGTTTATCGCAGTTGGACAGGAAGTGTGCGTAATGTTTAACGGTCATAGAAAATTCATTACAATAATGCGGTTGCAAAACTGTTTTCTTCTATCATTTTATCTTCGTGAGCATTGTAAGGAAACTTAAGAAAACCCTTGTGTACTATGTGGCAGTTAGTGTTTACCAAGTCCTTGAGACAGGTCAACCGCATCAACCGATAAGCAGGCCCATGTTTACTTCCATCAACAACGCTATGTTTTAATAATTGCACACACCCATGGAACGTAATAAAAAAACTCACTTTTTCATTCATTCGCCCCGGCAACCTGATCGGATACAATTTGGACCTATTCTCGTCGTGTCAAGACCAAAAACTGACACTGATTCGTGACTACTGCGCATACAAATTACAGTGTGCCGTCCTCCATTTCTTCGGTCCCATAGCTATATGGTAAACCGTAGCTGGTCGTTCTTATTCGAATAAGCACATTTGCAAATATTTGGACGGTAACACTCAGTGTCTCTAACCCGTTCGATATTTAGATGCCCCAGCCAACTATCCTCTTACGATGAACCTTACTTCGACCCAAGTCCATTTGCGGGAATACCCTCGGGAGCAATTAAACAACAGATCCATCAAACCCCGAAATCATGTTTTTTTACCAATCGCACCATCTTTCGGCTGAACTCATCTGCTCACGTTAACGTGCGCTGTCTTATGTTTTTTATAATTACTATTTCGTTCCCGAGAACGACTGTACATGAGGTTTTCTCTATTAACAGCAAAACAATTTTAACGGTCAACGAAAAGTGATGAAACTTCTAGCACACAATGATTCACATATTGTCGTACACTGAAATGTTCTTTGGTGGTTCGAAAATTTAGCTAACCATTTATATGTGCTGGTAGCGAGAAAAATTAGAATTACATGATATTGTAGAGTTTGCATGAATGTCTGTTCTAACGGTTGCATTTTTCAAATGCATTTGATTCCCATTTTTACCGTTGCCTGAGGCATGCAAGAGAAACATTGTTTTTCCCCAGATTCAACACGATTCGAACGTCTTTTATGCGACTTTGTGACTATGACTGAGTTGTTTTGGTTTAATTTAGTCATCTGTAAGATCTCTGCAAGTTTTGGTTATGTTCTATCAATAAACGTAATCTCATTTTATGATAGATCATCATCGAGTAGGAAAATTCTACCAAATAATTGTAAATCAGGGCGATATCCCCGTTTAGAATCGTCGGCAACTCTAACGGACAGTAACCCGACAGGGGTGCCAACCCTGAGGCGAGCGCATGTGCCTCGATCACTAGTTGTTGCGCAGTCTGATTCGAAACTTTTTGTTTCACAGCAAAACAAATAAATTGGGCCGTTATTTTTATCTGGATTAAGGCTGGTCGTAGGTTACTGTCCGCATAGTTTAGAATGACGTTTCCGCAGAAATCGAAGAAAGTCAGTTTAGGTTGCAGTCCCATTCTACTTGATTTATGATGGAATTGGCTACATTCTACCTTTTGTGTAACATTAAATTTAAGAATGATGTGAACCGCAAAACTTTATAGCGGATAATCCACAATCGAATGCGGCAAATTTAGACACCAGAACTGACGCGATTAGGTTCCCACATGGCCGACATCATGTTATTCACTACCGTTTGCAAGCTGGAAGCGAGTGCTGTCTAAAAGATGACTTGAAAATACAATTCAGCGACTGTTAAACGAATGTGTTGATCTGCACAAAGGTACGCTGAATTTGCATCAAGTCATTCGGTTTTATCCAGGAGCATAATCTCACAGATTAGTTGAAATTCATGGTAATCCCTGCACTTCGTTGCACTACTGGAATAAGCAAGTTTCCTAAAACGATAGAAATTTCGATTAATTCCGAATTTCATTCATTCTCGCAGTAAAATAATGTTTAAAATAAAAGGGAATGCTCGATTTTTTTTACATCGTTGAATTTTTAACTAAGAAAGCATCCAAAAAGTAGTTTTTGGCCTTACTCAAGTTTCAAAATTTCGTAAAAATATTGGTGGTCAACATGACAAATTAGAGAGGTCAACAAGTTGATAACGAAGGAATCCCTCGGTAGAATAATTCCACTGTCAAATTTTAAATTTCATATCTTCGGTGAAAGTGTTCTATCAGATTTTTTTGGTGATCGTCTCGAGGCTGACTTTTCCATGTCGGACCGGTTTAACACATTATACAACACAGAGCAAGGTATGTGGAAGCAAATTATCCCTTTGGGGCCAAATTATCGGCCGTGCTACTGGCGTCAAATCGGCCGATCTTGAATAAAACGCAAGTATGGGTAACTTCATATTTTTACTAAATTGACATTTTTCCTCATATGCAGTTGGTGCCAGGGTATGCTCATCTTCTACCAATACAGTTTCTCGTCTGATGCCTGGTTTGGGGTCAGACAATCAATGCAAGATAAACATCTACCTTGCAAGAGGAAGCTTAACAAAGTCTCGCAGTTACTATGGCATTAAGCGAAATTGGTATGAAGCTTTTGTGTTTCTCTTCAATCTGTATTTAACTAAGATCACTTAGGAATAGGTTTAATTTCGGTATTTTACTTTTATTTTTCCACTTCTTACGTGCTGATTTGAAAACTACTGTTACGAAGTATCGTTCCTCAACGACGAAACCTGAATTACCGACAGATTTTATGCCGAGATATCTATTGCGCTGTAAACGCAAAGTATACTAATACAGATGTACTTTTTGTAATCCTGAGGTATACAGCAAACAGTTATTCAGGCAATATCTTCAGAGTTATCTGGTTATGAACAAGAATATTACTATCCTTACCCACCAACAAGATGGCCGTCCTTACCTTTGATCAAGTTCATTGCTGTGGCTAAGCCAGTTCTGGGATAATTCACTAGAGATTTTGCACAAGTTAACTAACTTTGAGTAGGCTGGATTGGAGAACAACCTCTTGATATTTTCATTAAGAACGACCTTATTTCGACCTTATCTGAATACCACCGAATAATAATATCGTTGGGCACCAACCAAGTGCACTTATTAGGAAAAGCTTATTGTGTCGATCGAATTTGTATCATACGAACGCCAGATTTGTTTCCGTAATGTGCTTCATTTGCTCCTGACCACTCATATTTGTTGCTTTGACAGTCAAACCACGCTACCCCTTTACCACCACATTTAGAAGCAAACTGTTGATAGGCACAGAAGTTTAATTTTGATCACTGGTTGTTAAAATCAACTCGTTCCGACATTAAATTCCTAGGTATTCGATTCCCAAGCTCGATTCCTCTTCCGTATCGGCGAGTACGGTTATCATCCTGGGCAGTTGATGCGCCCCATGGATGTGGCTGAAACAATCAACGGAAACTATTTGATATCAGACTACGAACTGCATTGTGTGACTGTTTTCAATCCGTCTGGAGCCTATATCTCCCGATTTGGACAGCGTTATTTGGCCGGCCCTAAGGGTCTCATTGCGGACAGCCGCGGTCGGATTCTGGTTGTGGATCAAAAATCTTGTATGGTTTGTATTTTCAAGCCAACTGGCAAGTTTATCAATCGATTTGGAGCACGTGGTGTGGCGGACAATCAGTTCACAAATCCAATCTCGGTGGCCGTAAATGCACAAGATGAGATTTACGTGTCTGATTATGCGCAACATGCGATCAAAGTGTTCGATTTTAACGGTCTTTATCTGTTCAAATTCGGTTTGTCGGGAATGGATTTGGGCATGCTGCATGCACCTACTGGACTGGCATTTGATAAGGCGGAAAATCTGTACATCAGTGACTGCGGTAATAATCGTGTCCAGGTGGGTTTTCACAACTTCGAAGTTTGCTTTTACCAAATAGACAAATACAAAAACTTTCTGACCGTTTGGATCTACTGTTGAGAAGATAGGTCTGCATTATTACCTTCTAATCCAAGAAATTTCATAGTCAAAATGAGATTTAAAAGGAACTCAACCCAATCACTCCCCTAAAGTATTGACAGACATTTTCTTTCACTGTTCGTCTAAGACATTTTGCAAAGTTCCAAAGCACCTCAACTTCCGGATGAGGAAATAAAAGTAATATGAGAATGAAGATCAGACATTTTTGGGGTTTAATCTATTTTCCACAGCAGTGAATAAATAAAATTTTGATTTTGATTTCCATTGGAATGTAGTCATCCGGTTCATTGATTTGAAAATATCCATACATTAACTGCTTATGTCCCGACCGTAATAAGGTCACGAATTTTCACTCTTAGCATGCTATCTGTTTACGAAATTTTTTATATCAGCTTCAGATTTCGTCGCCTGACCATGTCTTTCAACAATCACAGCCTTGACTACGTGGATCATATCAGTCTTTTTGGCTCCGACATGGTATGACCTTTAATTTTCCAATTATTCTTACTGGAATTACACATTGGTACTTTAAAATGGCACGTGTTTAGGTAAACTTGTAGTTTTAAGGCCTAGGTTCTATTGGCCCCGAGTCATTTGATGAATAGTCAACAAGGGTAAATTTCAGCAAATTTACCCTATGATCTGCTGGTGGATTTCATAGCGAACTTACTGAGACTCAATCTTGCGAATAATGTAACGCAACGAAATTTCGGCAATTATCGCTGAGGCAATTGTAGACTTCCCAAACACGATTGTCAAGTTGAGTTGAAAAAATATGTTGGAATGTGCTGATGGTGGGAAGTTAGTCATTGATGCTTGTCCGGGAAGCGTACCGGGGCGCTTTGTGCCTGCCAAAAAGCATGATGAGGAGGTGAATACTACCGTTGCCTTGTTTGCTTTTTTCAGAGGAATACTCACGCAATGCGTTCATTGAAAGCTGCTCCAATCCATCTTTAATAGTGGTTGCAATCGCCCAGTTTCCAGTCGTGGTTAAGATATTACGCTAAGGGGAGCCAAGTTTCTTAGAATTGTTTCCGGATTAACAACGGCTACGACTGGGGTTCACTTCCCCATTGACGATTTTTGTTTGCTAATGAAATTCATGGAGGCGGTTCTTGGACCAAATAAAATGTAATCCTGAAGGTAACTCCTACCTCGTTCACATTCTATCACTAGTCGTAATGAAACAATACTCATGAGCATCCTTAACTTCATTTCTAAAATTTCTAATTAGTTGGCAGCGAGAAAACCAAACTTTTGCCAATTTATATAAATCAACTTCCCTATTTGATAAGGAAATGGAGGTGGTCCTCTGCAGTCATCTATAGTTCATGCTTGAATCACAGCTTAGCATTGTGACTTTTTGTCATATTTTGTTATCTAGTAGACACTTATCATGTGAAAACAGAGAACGTGACACTTCTGAACTCGTCCATCTTTAACTCCATATTTTCTCTTGTCGATCATTATTCCAAGGATAGTACGGCGCTCTCTAAACATCCTGGGTCATGTTGGCTTGCTTGCGTTTCGCAGTTTCAAGGAGTTTCACGGGAACTATTCAATTTTTCCCATTTTCGTTTATAAAACCTACTTAATACTTGTTTGTTTTGTACTCGATTTCGAAACCACTGATGGTCCTTCTTTGCCCCGAACGTAAATGAGACATGCGATGGGTGCAGTGCTCGTTATTTACCAGCCATTACGAACCAGTGGATGCCATCAATTCTCGCGTTTGTAATTCACGTAGATAGGCGCTCCTCGTTATCAAGCCTGACCATACAGGGTGGGTTTTCCTTCGGGCCTCGATAAGATACAGTGAGCATGCTGGACTTAGCGAGTGTTCTTGTGCGCAGATAAACAATAACTGGCAGTGACTGGGGGAGGTGAAATTTATTCGCCTGTCGTATGGTTATTACTGTATCACAACTGTTCAGACGGAAATAGGTGAACATAGCGAATGCAACCAGCTAAACGGCCGGCTTTGTTTGAGTTGTGGTGTGCATTAAAACCGAAAGCGTGCGGTGTGAATTATTCACATCTTATATCCTTGGGGTGTTCCAAACGGAAATCATTCATGGGAGCGCAGATTTTGCGCCAGGGTTGAGACAGTATATACTCATTCACGTGAATAGTGTTTATATCTATTCCTTTATTGCTTCCAGGTATGAACAAATACAGTTATCATTGAAACATGTCATTTTAGAGGAGACCGCATAAGTAAAAACATATTATCTGACAAAACTGAAGATTTCAGTTCATTGTTATGCGATCCTGTACTAGTTAACCTAGAGTTAACGGCTGTTAATGATGATGCTACTTCAATCACTAAGAATACCTGATAGTATTTGGTAAAACATTTTTTTGTTTAGCACTCATCATTGGCAGCAAAAATGCAGGGTTTTAGACACATCTCACTATACATGTAAAGGATTGTGAATAGAGCCACTATGGTCATCTCACATAAAACCTGATTGAAAGTACTCAAAGGGTAAGCCTGACTGCTGCGCATATATTCATTTGTGGAAGATGACGTTTCTTTCCGTGGACATCCAGCTAGTTGCAGCCGCTGAATTTCACTGTTTCGACGGTTCTTGATGGAGTGGAGTCGTTCAACAGAATTCTGCCGTTGGTCTCGACCAACTTGCAGCCACACACATTTCGTAACTGGTAGTCTTCAGCTAGCTACAACAAACCAAATTGGTACATAGTTTTTCTGGCCTTCTTTCCTGTTTTCATTTAGTCACTTTCAGTTACTATCACTGACTTAAATAAACCGCAGGATTCATCCTACCACATGAATATTATTTTTCTAAATAGAAACGTTGCAATCCTCAGTTTACATAAAATCCGCCTGATTCATGTGAGCGCAGCCGGTAAGTTATAATAGACTGTCGATCGATATTCTAGAAGGAGATGCTGACAACTTGTGACCACATTAGTTTATTTGATATCGATCTTTTTTCGCTCAGTGATTGTGATTTACACCTATTTTACACGGGTGTAAATCGACTTTTCCGCAGACCCAAGGAAAACACTATCGGAAAGACATTATTCTATTTCGTCTATTGTTTCTAATTTTATTAGGCGTTGATTATTTATAGGTCAATATTCCTTCTCATTGAAAGTGGTAGTACTATAGTTATACTTGTCCTGTTTCTTAATAAGTGAAAAGCAAGTTCTGTTTCTCACACAGATTTATGATGCAGCGGGAAACTACATTCGTCCCATTAATAGTCAACTGGAACCCCTCAGTGGTCCGCAAGGTCTTACCTTTCATAACCCAACGAACCGACTTCTGGTCACCGATCCAGGGAATTATTGTGTTAAGATCTTTCGCCCAAGTACGGAAACGAGAGTAACCACCCAGTTCGTGAACAGCAACCACAGCAGCAGCAACGGCAAAATCCATCAGAACCCTGGACATGATGATGACGAAGATGAGTGCTCTAGCACGGCCCCGTCAATTTCAAAATCACTGTACTAATCCGATTTGAAGCTACTTGGCAGTGCCATACCCCGTCTTCTTCGATATCTTCGAGAATGGCCGATTGTAAAGATGACTGAAAGTTTCTCAGCACTTTCCTTGTCATGCAGGCTACCTACGACCAAGGTTAGGATGTTGTTTCACTGAGCAAAATTTGGTGAAATAAATTCTGATAACCTTTTTGTTTCTCATCAGGTACACTGAGCTCATTGCATACCCATTTTGTCTCTTTTTCACCATCCAGTACATGACATAACATGTTTCCGTGACTTGTCCTTTTGTGACTTTGTGATGACGTTACCAGCGAAACAAACGCAGCTGCATTCGCAATCAGGATGTTTCCGATGGATAATTTTTTTTTGGTTTTCTAAACACATTCAAAATACTCGTTACGCTTTATGAAGACTCGAGATGGGTGAACGAAAAATGAAGCTGTGACTTCATGCAGAGTTCCTTCTTGGGCCATTAATGCAATATTCAGATGGGGTCATCTCAAAACTATTCATTGTTCGATTCAATACGAAAAGTTGTGATATTGATGTCATATTATCCCTGTTCCAAAAGCATAGTTTTTATCATTTATCTGAAGTGATATCTGAAAACTTATCCAGTGTTTCATGTAAACAAGCCATCAAAGTCGAATGAATCTCCGCCAACAGAAATTGAAACGTTGCCATTCAAACAGTTTGCAATAATCGTGGTTATTTTCTTTCAAATGAGAAATCTGTAAAGACATAATTCATCGCTGTCCACGACTGTATTTTTGCCATGTAAATAATTATAACTACCTTGACGAACCTTGAAAAATATGTGATCGCTTATTTACGTCCCCATATAACCACGGGAAGAGGGTACAGTTAAACGATCCCCCATTTGATGCACACTAAATTCACTTGTACGTTATTATTTTAACAACTCACTTAAAACGGCTGAGCCTCTAAGCAGAGGAACTATTGCTTATGTTCAAATGACTTTAATTCTCCACCGCAATCCAGAATGTCATAATGCGTTAAGGATATGATGATGCGTGGAAAATGGTAGTTCTTTATAGGTGGGTAAATTCCCTAACACCGAATCGGGAGGACAAAAATTTGGGTCTAAGTACGCACACATCCGCCGCAGTTGACTCTAATGAATTCACATATTTACCCATATCACAAAAAATGCTTGGGGCACAAGGCCAGCTACAAGTGTTGAGTTCGGAAGCGGCAATGGTAAACGGATCCACCCAAGTGTCAAACAATATAATTTCACCCAGTTGAAATTTTCCAGTTTTGTGCTGGATCTGAACGACAAACAAAGAAGACCGGTTCGATAGACATCCAATAATCTCCACATTTTCTAATACGTTTATTTTCTTCGTGCAGTTTGTCTTTTTATTTATTTCTAAATTTCCCCCGGTATTGAGCCACCAAGGTGTCGCAGTATTCAGAAACGGGATCGCGGCCTAATGGGGACGTTGAGTGGCCGAAGGAGAATACAAATCCATGGCCAACAAGGTGACGATTTTTTCATTTGCTAGTCATCTAAGCTTGCCTAAATAATAGGAGGCCTTTTAGATCGTATGTATACAAGATTGAACGGGTTGTGACTATCCGCGTCCGCTCTCTAGATCAACCATCTTGTACGTTAATTGTCAAGAAAAATTTTGAAATGGTCTCATTAATCTCTGGCCTAACTCTGGCAAAGTTTGTATGAGTTTCACTACCTTTGTTTGCAGGGTAACAATTATTACCCTGAAATAATGTGAAAAATACAGGATAACCTATAAGTTATAAATTCCTGTTTCCAGTATTTTAAAGCCCCCAACACTGCGCTAAGGTTTTTTCGTCTGGTTTTTGTTTCATGGTATTCATTAGTAGTGAAAGAAAAATCAAGGGATTGCGCTCAAAGAAGTAAAAAGAAAAAACTGAAACATTCCAAAGGGAATTACACTGCAGACGGCGGCGTTTTAACACATTGTCAAAAATGTTCATTTATCGCACTGGGGTCGTGTGGACTCCAAATCGATAGACTAAATGAAGTTACTGGGGGCAACTCACTGGTTAGGGATCTTTTACTTTCGCACCACATCACGAAGTGAACATCTAGAGAGATCTTTCAACCATTAGCTACTTCGGAGAACAGCATACCCCGAGTCAGGTGGTCTGCAGATGTGCGTAATACTTGTCCCAAACACATTTTCTCCACTTAAATTCAGATTCATTTGTGAATTAATACCTAAGACTTAACGCCAGAAATGCTAAAAAAATTACTCATGTCATGTTTTAGCTTGTTTTCGACGATGTCGTTGTTGAAAAACTGACATCTGCATATATTCGGTCTAAAGCGTCTAACTTCTTCATCTATAAAACAGCTGATTTCAGTGTCTCCGTAAAAACTCAACATTTTACGAGTGGTGAGATTTCGGCCGGTGCTACGGATGTTTTACATTGGCAAACATAAAAGAATAACCTCAATGATTTGAAACCCTACCTTTGTCATTCGCTACAGTTGTACGAGACATGTAAGCTGCCCGAATCTAATACGCCGCTGAGACTACTCCTGCCAAAGGCAAAGTACGTCAGCTCACACTGATAAAATAATTGGGTGAGGTTCTAAACCCGTTTCTTCCAAGGTGCCCAACCAAAGCCTAAGGATGGTAGTAATTTAGCCGAACGTCGCAGGCAAACACTCACCAACCGTGGACGTCATATAGCATTTCGCAAACGTTTTGTTCCAAGAAACCGTTGAGTTACTTTGTGATTGATTTCATAGGGGAAACATGTAAATTAGACTCATCGTTCAAGAAAAGCATACCTTCCCTAGCTCTCGTGTGCAGTCGCTACGTCGCCTACCTAGGGCTAAGTGAGGATCGAGCCAGACCGAACGCGTCCCACGGTGGGTAGACACTCAGGTCAAATAATCAGGGTCCCACAACCCATGTACGCTAAACAGACAACCACCGTCACTGTCGGTCACATGCCGCTTACTTGATAAAAAACACCGTTTCAACAGCATGCCTTGCTTCACTGCGATTTCGTCCGCCTCTGATCCATATCCACTGGAGTGTGCCGAAGAGATAGCGACCCATCGAGAGAAGCCAGGTTTGTATTGACAGAAAGAATCGCTCGTCTCGGTGGCTTGTCAGAAATACATAGCGTGCCAAACCTTTACCGGTAGTTACAGTCAGAATGTTTTTTGTCATCTGTTTAATCGGTAGTGCTCACGTGATGCTATAGAGCCAGACTTGTCTATATATATACATATATACATATATACGCTGTGTATGGATACTGTACTATGCCGTCTTTTCGAGTTCACTTCGGAAAATCCTTTCCACTTAGTAAATGCCGATCAGGTTTTCTGTGTAGACAGTAATATGTAATCCGATGTACGGTGAAACAGTGAAATTTAACGGTCAAGTATAAGATTATCATTATTCAGATAGGTGTATCAATTAAGGACCGAATAAAATGGCCAGTTTCATAGATAAATAAATATTTCTTTGATGATTGTCTTGCCTTGGTTGGCGATGATATCAGTGACCACGGCGGCCCGAATATTAACGGTGGTAATAAAAATGATTACCATTTTGGACACGAGTAACAGTTTTAATTCATTACTTTCTCACTTCTTCCATTTTTTAAATTTGACACCCATTTAGAACAGTATGTGCGATTTCATGAAAACTGTACTTGTGCAGCTTCCTGGTTGGTTTCGAAATCGGCGTAACCCTAGATGCAAGACAGTTTAAGATGAATTTCAAAGTAGGGAAACAACGACTGTCGTTCGTCGGCGGCCTCTTTCCATAGTCACAAGGGTTACATTGGCACAGTAATCTAACCGAACTGGATTCTTCATTACAACTTTGCACTTTCAAATACTCGAAAAACCAAGTTTTAAAAGAAAATAAATGTGCATCCCTACATGAGCGCTTGTGCAAAAAATAATTCGGTCTGTCAACACGAGGCGTTCTGAATTCAAAATAATCTCAACGGAATAGCTAGCGTAACATTCTGAAAGATGAAAGTTTTGTCACTTTTTGGAAGTTGACTGCTTCCCTTTATGTTTGGTGCATGAGCTGGAACCATTCAGTAATATCAATTTTGGTTAAATCATATGGTCATACATGAAGCTGATTCAAAATTTGCCATACAAGAAACATTTTGTCAGCAAACAAAGGGAAAATATAACAAAGAATACCAGTGTGTTGTAACGTAACTTAGTTGAAGAATGTCATAATTTCCCATGAGTCCAATAATTGGCAGGTTTATGGATATACGCAAAATCGTTCTTTAGGGTTGGAGGATTTAACAAGAGCAAAACGAAGTTTGACGTAAGTTGCTCAAGCGCAGAGCCCTTCAGTTAGGTAGGCAGACGATGAACATATATAAACCTATTTGTAATGTACTCCAATTAGGCTGGAACTTTTGGAATGTACATAAAGGTTGACAGCAGAACGCTTCACTGTTTTTTCGTGCTCCCAATCACTTCAAGGGAGAATTCGAGATTTCTCTAGGAGATCAATTATCCGCGGACTTCGAGTAGTAAATAGGACAAATTTAGAGTGCACTTGCGTGTTGAAAATTCTTCCGTCGTTCGATCACAAGACACCCATGAATCAATAAAGGTAGGAGACAAATCTTTTCCCCTCTAAATCACAGAGCCAGGGGAAATCGTTAGCACTTTATCGGACAGATTGTCGACTGGTTAATATCTGAAATTAACCCCGTTCGAATCACTGATTACGCATACGGTAATCTTTGATTCGTAGTACAGTGAGCACTTTTTTTGGATAGGCGTTTGCTGGCCGAAGTTGTGGACAACCAATTCTCCCTTCTGCTTGTCAAGTATTGAAAAATTCAATATACATCGAATGACCATTTAAAATTTATGTATATAAGGTTGCCTCTAAAATGAACTTAATGTAAGAAAACCTTATTCGTTACTACGCCCAGTGGGTTGCCGTGAGTAAAAATGAGGGTGATCTTTGCCGCCCACGGTAAGTGTTGAGCTTCCAATGCGCTCCCCAACAGAACTATTATTTTATGAAGAATTAAATTTGTATCCCATGCAGTTCGCCGGCACGGTTGGCGCAGTTGCGCAACTCATCCACTGCAACTTCACAAGATACTTTATTTAGATTTTATACTACAATAACTCCAAACGAAGTTCTGAAACCGAAACTAAAAGAACCAACGATCAATTAGACCTTTATTGCACGAAATGTGCAAAGGGACTTAATATTAGGAAAAATGGGTTTCCAAATCACACTTCATACACGGGATTTAAGATTATCTGAAATTTACAGGCGCGAATTCACGGTCATTTTGGAGGTATGACATATGGGTTAGTCGCGGTCCAAGGAACGAATACCTTCTGGGACAAAACGGCATCATACTGAGATTGCAACAACGACGTCTCATCATTAAGTGGTTTCCATTAACCCATAGGAAGAGACTCAAGGGAATCCTGGTTCCGGATTGCGCTTTTGATGTTTTAGTTTATGGGTTGTCCTTTCTCGAATTGGCCTAAACTTGTATGTTTTCATTCGTTTTCGTCTATTCATGTTTACTACTCACAAATAGTTTGTTGTTATCAGCAAAAACTTAAACTGTGACCGCTGTTTACTGTAATGCGAAACAAAGATTATCGAATGTTTAATCAGTGGTTCGAAAGGATTAATTTCAGATATTAGCCGGTCGAAAGTCTGTTCGGCAAAACAACGACCTAGGTGGGGCTATCAAACAACTATCAGGGTATGGGTGTGACCAAAATCAAAATTCTACTGGCAACATGTGCAGGAAAAAGTGGGAAAAGTCAAGTTCACGGATCCAAAACGGTATCTGTAGCATAGTTGTGAGTGAAACATGTTAAGACTTTTGCACTTGAAGCAAAATTCTTCCTTCAGAGCGAAGCAGTTTCTTCGGGATATACAACGCAAAGTCGACCGGGGTGTAAGGTTTGGCCGCGATCATCAATAAATGCGAAGGATCTACATGCACCGTGAAAGTTTACGACGTGTGATGCAGATGAGGAAGAGAAAATGTGATTTGCGGTCACTTAGAAATGCCACTATCAACCGGACCAATAACTTGAATGGATGAAGGAATGTCAGAGAACTGTCACCGGGTGAGAACATTCAGAATGGATTTTCATTGTTTTCCCCAACCAGGGAAGTTTTCCAAAAAGTCTGATGAGACAAATTCGGGACCTGTAGAAAAAAAGTAATGTAAGAACTACGTGTTTACAAAGTTTATCAGCCTGAAATAGCTTTTGACGGTGGAGAATCGGTCTTCCAGTTTAAAAATAGACTGGGATGCGGACAGTCAGAGAGTAACGCTTATGCTCCCTCGGGAAGATGCAGTACAGAAGCATTAGCCGGGCTGACCCAGGTCAATCTTCTGCTGTCACATATCGAACAACGGTTAGAGCTTCTGCCGGGTCACGTGAACACCGTGTGATTTTACTGGCTACAAATAATCTCCGTGATGAACAAAGCGCTGAAGTAGTCAGTCTAATTGGACAGACTCCCATCCGCTTGTGATGCAGCGAAGGAGATCTCAAATGAACAGGCAAATAGAAGTGCGGTCTGAAAGGACTTCAAGTTCTGGACTTATAGTGAGCGACCAAAAAACATTTAATTAGAAAGGCGAAAATATCTGGTAGCGAATGAGCAACCCCGAGGAACAGAAATATTTAATACTGCGTCACAAGAGGGTAACTGAAGCAGCCAATTTTGGGTCTTGAAGGTTGCACAGTGGCACAAGTCAGTCGGGGTTTTATGGTATAGAGAATCAACGAGAGTCAGTGTTAATATGCAGGAGGCTTTGATTATCTGTTCCCTAGAAATTAGAATTACGAACGGTCATGTTGTGGCACTTCAATTTTGGCAGCTGGTCCGGTGACAATAGGTGAAACTATCGGCCACCAGAATACTGACGGTCCCCATAACCAGGTTACTCCAGCGCGAATATACAAATAATGCAAGCCTCTGTAGGCAAAGAGAATTATTAGAGTCCAAAGTGTAAGAAACAGTAGTTTCGAGGAGAGCTAGCATCTTTTGAATGCAATGCCGGAGAGAACAGCAAAACAGGAAAACCCATCATAGACTTTACAATTCTGGCAGTGGTATATTTCCCGGCATGTAAAATGCAAGGTAAACATTTGCAGCAGTAAATGTGAAAAATGTTCACCTGCAGGTTGTGGAGAAAACTAGAAACCTTAGTTGAAACAGAATCGGCTTGGGACATCAATAAATTGCACGGAATTTTTAGGACAAGGCCAACCAGTCGTGAATGTGGTCATCATTGCAATCTTAGTTTTAAGGTCCGAAAGGCCATGAGGCATCAAACAGTCTCAAAAAGCACCAGTAAATACAATATTTTGAGAACGGAGAGAAGAGAGAAGAAAGAATAAAATGGGATGGCTGAAAGCTGCATAAGAGAAAACAATCAAAGGTACTAAGCTGTTATCGGCTAATAATGGAATGTAGTGTGTAAGGGACCTGCTTCGAAAGAATGAAAATAAGAAGGAGTTATTCAAACAATGGAGCGCGTTGTCATAAGAAACCAAGCCAGTCGTTATCAAACAACGGAAGGAGCCGTGGTACCAGGCGTTGCCTGGAAGTGGCAGGAGAATACTCGAGGGACGGAGCAGTCTGCAACAGGCTGGAAGGTGGGAAAATCATGAAGGAAACATGCAAAATTGCATTTGGATAACACAATTCTCGAGCGTTTATGATAAGAGATGCATAGTAGGGGACGAGAGAAGATGATAACATATGTCCTCAGTGGAACTTCAGGAATTATGGAAGGATGTTGATATTATGTGGCGTTGATAAAGTTCATGTTATATATGACCGGTGGTTTGTCTTATTTAGGCTCACACTGGACAGGAGCGAATGTCGGATGGGAAAAGCGAGCGTGTAAACGTGCGCACGGATGCAAAAGGCCAATTAAAACTGTGCTAGCGGGTGGGGATGACTACGTGCTGGACACCCAAAATAAAACCTCCCTTAGGAGATGAGCGCACGAGTCGTGACTTTTCACCCTAGCGGTATCCACGAAACTACGCAGCAGGTCTGCTGACTTCATATGCGTCAGTTACAGCGGCGCATGAAACCGCGCCTGCACCATTTAGGTCGACGATATTGTGCATAAGATGCAAAGGAGAAAAGCCAGGCGCAGCATAAATAGGACGGGCCAGGCAACCTGTTTTCAAGCGCCGATGTCAAAGGCAATTAGAAACCACAGTAACCTGTGTGTACATGGGGATTTTTGATGATCAGGTAGAATTGAAAGAACTGAAATATAGAAAACAAGAAGTACCTTCTGGCTTTGCAGTCAGCTTTGAATCAGGAAGCAAAGAACCGTATGGACAACAAAAGAGAAATTAGGGTGCTAATATTGCAACGAACAGTTTTCTGGGGGCGGCTGATTGCAGTTAGCTGATCGTGAAACTTGGCCTAAATCCTTTCGTAAACAGGGGAATATAAACCAAAAAGCTGCGAGTACTTGAATACAGTTAGTGACAGAAAGGTTTGCCAACAGCTCAATGATAAGGTGCAGAATTCGGTCCACCTCCACGACAGGCCAACAGAAATTTGGCAGAGGTTAAGCAGAATAGAGCTGCCTACTGTCATGCCCATATTTGTTGTACAAGTGGCAGAGTTTTGTGGATTCCAATTGTTATAAACAGAAAAATAATATTTGGAGAATACAAAGCCAAAAGGCGACGAGCACTACGGAATATTGCCGATGATGAGTGAATGTGTGCTTAGTGCCAAATGTAAGCTGGACTCAATTAGGTCCTCTGCGGAGGAGTATGAAATAGGTATGTAGACCGGGGGATAAAACAAGGTAGCCTGTAGGCATCCGAAAAGGAAGTCCGTGGTTTTGGGTATATCCTATCAGATCCTTGGGTTTTGAGTGTAAGCGGCTTTCCCTGGTTTATCTGCCTTCTCCAAAGATGTTCTATTCCATTTGGAGATTTGCATACATATGCTGGAGGAGTAAAATTTAGGTCCGAGTGAACTTCCGGGACGTAAGAGTACGTGCGGATGTCATCAGGTATTCGGCAAATTCCTGCCATGTGTAGGCGCTCAGAGGGAATAGTAAATAACAGGTAAGACAGATGGGTTACGTGAAGTAGAGTAACTTGCACAGAATGTCAGAATGATAGGGTACATTTGCTAATTTATAAATTGAATGTGGTTACAGTAGTTTAAGGAAGATAAAAATACTCAAAAGCTTAGTAACGGATCACTTCTGCTATTGGACGACCTGCAAGTAATAGCTTATTATCTGGTTTAGGTTAATGTGAATGCTACGCGGTGGAGGTAGTATTTCCTGGGTCATCTAGAACAGTCAGTCACCAGCACAAATAACTTGTTGTCTTATTAGGGCTTGACGGACTGTGATCTAACCATCATGGGTATGGGTAGCTCAGAAATATACGGCAATCGCTTAATATAGGATACAGATCTTCGTGCAGATGATTGCATAAAAAGTAAAGGCCTACTCTTTGGTCAGATACGTTACATCCTCCACAATCAAGAAGCACTCTAACCTCTGAACTGGAGGACTGAGAAAGTCTCAAGGGCGTTATCAAGAAGCTTTTCCTGAATTTCGAGGCATATTATGAAAATAATTTATAAGCCAGACATAGTGAATGGTTAGAAATATAGAGGTGTCGCAGAGGGTGTCTTGTGGCATATGTTGTGGGGCAAGACTTTGGGTCCACAGGATGAGAAGTCTAGTCGATGGTAGAGCTCAAACAATAAACAGATTGAGCTTCACGCCTCCCGGCCGTAAGGATAAAGACCAAGCCTATCGCTTCTATCCTATTAGTCTAAATTTGAGTGAGATCTCACTAAATGTTTAGTGTGGGAGCGTCGTCAAGATTGTATAGAGAAGCGATCAGATCATGATCTTCCTAGATGAACTGAAGGAAACTGGCATAGGTCAGTGAGCACAAAAAATTGGACACTCGGAGAAGCCATGGTCTAAATCAAGTTCAAGAACAGCTTGTGGTAGGTCGGATCGCAAAGTGGATGGGGAGATTTCGGTACTAGACTGAATGCATTCAACAAAGCTCCGGGAAATGAGCTTAACGAAAAATGAAACTGTGATCATGGATGTTAACAGTCATAAAGTGGGTATGAATTGGAGGTACTGCAAATGCGGCAAATGATCGAAAAACACTTACAGACCAGGGGCGCTAAAAATAGCGGCACTCAATAAACCAGGTTCAGGACACAATGAAATACGCCTTAGAGTCAGGTGAATTTGAACGATGACGGCTAAAGGATTATATGAACTTAGATGATGGAAACATTTTATAAACACCAAACGACCGACTTGAAAGTTCTGCCGAATAAATTCGTGGGCCGATTACTACGCTTTCATCTTATAGGCTTTTGCCATTCATCAGCTTTGTAGCACCGATTGTGATTGCTCTGTGATTTATTAAAAGCGTGGTACGGCCAAGCAAACTGCACACGTAAGAATAAAATCGGCTTCAATAAACATGATAAATCTTCCCTAAATCAAATAGCAACTGGAACAAGGGGCAACATTCTCTTGCATTCTGATCCGGTTAGAGCAAACAGCAGGTATCGGTGGACCATTAAAGCAAACCTTGCCTTTCGAACAAAATTGTGAACCACTCGGAAGCAGCGAAACGACCAGCTACCTGCTCAACTGAGGAGTTGAAAACCTAAGGAAAAATACGTCGGCCACATACCGGGAGAAAATTGTGCATAAGAAAAGTAAAACGAACATAAAGATAAACAAGTAACGGGGCCGGTTATGCCACTGACTATGCATCTTTTAACGAATTCTGCCTGGGTTGGTCGTCTCTTACGACAAAGCACTGGCCGTGGTACTCCTCGACTGTATGTTGGGTTGCTTACTTAGATAATTATTTGTCAACAAACTAAATATTTTGCATACAACTGTAGCCGTAACTAGGTGGCGAGAAAATGCGCAGCGGTGTAAAGCTTTTGGGAATTATTCCGCTTTGGGGACACGGGGTGCAAATGAGGACCTGCAAACGGTACATTCAACGCATTGGGCATTTCAACATCTTCACTTTATGTGACGGCAGAGCTAATGACGAAACAACAGTCAATCGCGTCCCGATACATAAAGAGTGAGAAGGTTTCACTGATCGTTTATTGTGGTTGCGTCTCCCAATTGTTAGCCTTGTTTTGTGGGGTCTATTCGCAAATAAGGTATGGAAGAGAATCCACACGACCGCTATTGGTAAACGCCTCTCATATTACCAGATCATCGGCAAAAGTATTCGCTTGCATCAACTTACAAATCGCCGTAAGCGGTCTTTGTCAAATCCTCAGCCCTCTTGCCGATTCAGTGGATCCAAACTCGATCTGTCGGCAAGCAGCAAAAACACAAGCGTCAAGCCCAATCCGACAGCTGGCATGTGCATACCATCGCATCGACGACCGAGGAGCCGTCAAGAGACATCCACAGATAGGTTTCTCCTTTTTGCTTGGTGTAATAATTTTAAGACTCCCAATGTCATTAAAGCAAACTTACAAAATTCTTAGGTTTCCACAAAGCGAAGAAACTCCCCTAGGGAAAACCTGATTGCTGGACACATGAGTCGACCTCACCGGGCAAGGCACCCAAGTCAACCACCAGATGAAACACAACGGCCCAGAGAATTGGTCAGCATGATGCAGACATTTTGAATCCATAGATGATGCCATCATTTGTTTTCTGACGTCCAGATTTTGGATGTTGCGTTAACCCAAAGTGACTGTCATGTGAGAAATCTGAAGTGGACGGAGACTCCCACTGACACCTTCTGGTCAGACTAGAGAGTACCGAGTCTTACGAGCACCACAGCTTGTAAGATCAGTCGTGAAGGAGTGTTCAACTATTCCGCTAATTTACCGTTTGTCATCGACAGTCTGCCAGTGATATATCCCTCGAGGTTTGCCAAAAAGCATGCACGTTGAAATGTCTTATAATTGAAAATCTGTCCTTTTATCGTTTGTAAACTAGTATCAGTCCAGTTGCTCCACAGATCCAACTTTTTGGCACGACTAAAAAGGAGGAAAATGAACCTCCTTCAATGTTTTGGACGGAGCCAAAGCAAACAGCAGTATTCTCCGGGTGGTATATCGCATTTCGACTTATAATCTCATACTTTCGTCTACCGTTGCCCGATTTCCGTTACAAGGAAGAAGCAGAAAATAGCCGTTACTTTCTGGTCCTACAGCATCCACTTAGTAGCCACTGACAACTATTAATGTCCAAGCATACAAATATGATTTCATGAATTTCCAGCCAAATTTTGCCCACCCCCTTCGAAGAACTCCTTCCACTTCACAGATAGTAACTTGCTGACGGACGTAAAACCTCGTGGGCCAACCGGACCCTTCCCGAACAAAATCCTCGGAGGCACCACATGGTTGTTGAAAAAGTTCATCCCCACTTTAAACCTTGACCATGATCTCAAAATCTTACATAAGTTTTTTGTTTTTCAACTGGGTTAGGCATAACGGAACACGGTTAGGTTCTCAAAAATTTTTGTTGGCCCGATTGGTTTCCCGCTCAACATCCTATCTTCTAAAGAGACAAGAACCGACGGATAAAAGCTTTCTTTTTATCATCACCATTGTTGATCCTAGAGCACACGGGTTGTCAGCCGCCGCATTTTCCCCAGGCAGGCGGCGTCTTTTCTAGAGAAAGGCGCTCTTGCAGAGTGCGCATGCGGCTATTTAGTTTGATTCTGTTTGAAAGGACCTGAGGTAACCTCAACTTTTAAGCAAGGATCCAAAACGTATTTATCAATAGTACAGAGAGATATGTACCCGTCACTGAAGCCTGCCAGTTAAATTTCACTCTCGAACCACAAATTCAATTCCAGACTCAATAAAGCTTTTAGCTTTACCTTCAACCGCGATGCCCAAACCACACACGTGCCGTCATTCTGTAACGGAAAAAGCCACAAGCACCCCGGCTCCCAGTTTTCTTCGGTCCAGCCTGAAAACATTTGATGGATTCGTGACCAAATCAGTGAATCGGTTGAAGAAATTGGGAATTCAAAAGCAAAGTCTGGTAGGCCGAAGATTTGTTATTGGAGCTTTCTTCTTTGGCTAGACTCTCTGGCTCTCCGAATAAGACCACTTCTGCCTAGCTTGCTGCAACAAGCAATTATTGAATTTGTAGGAAATGTTGCTCACAGGCGCACCAAGAACGCCAGGTAGGCTGCTATCCTCAACGTATTTGACTGCGTACTACTGCATACTGACCGGCTGTAGCATGACTGGCTGCCGATCCCAGCGCTCTAGGATCAAAATTATGGCTAAGAAATCTGCTTAATTCTATTTTGGTATCAAAATAATCTACCAGCCTAGACGTTCGTCAACAGCATAGTGGCCATTGCCAGCTTCGCATCATCAGACAAATATTGATATTTCCCTACTGAACACCCTTCTACGTTGTGAATTCTAGGAGTTTACTTGAGTTATTTATATCCTCCTTGAACATAAGTTATTCTGGAGCTTGCCTCTTGCTCTTTGCCCATATCCCATCTCCGGTGTAACTTCAAGTCTTAGATTGTAATCATGTCCTTTAAAAAGCAGATTGCAAAGTTGTCTAAAGAATGCCAAGCCCTCCGGTAGTTTAATCTATCTAGCTGCCCATATATACATATAACGCAAAACCTCAAAAACAACCTGGCCAAATTTTAAAAGCCAACCAGCGAATGCATTTAACTTTTGCCGCAGTAGATTAAAACACGCCACCTAAACGTATATCGTAACAAGATGGATGGCTGCACTGCAAAATACTCAACCAACCAAAGCTTGCAATCGTCAACAGAAATCAGGATAATAATAATAATAATAATAATAATAATAATAATATTTCTCGGTTCCCTAGAGGCACGCGCAAAACAGTATCAAACTTTTGCTAGGATGTTGCACAGCAAATTCGAATGATAATAATCGGAAGGAAATAAGGCGTGAGAGCAACCTGCACTGCGAGCAATACTACGTTTGAATGCATCAAAGGTGCATATAGCGGAGGCAAAATATGGTAGAAGACAATGGCCGTCATCACCAGTTGGCCGGGAACCTCAAAAATCAAGAGGGTAATAAGATGAGGATGAAGGTCAAAATGGATGAGAAAACTGCATAGAGATGAGTCAAAAACCAGACTAGCATAAAACGTGAAGAACCTGGAAGCACAGTCTGTTGAGCAAGGAAAGCGGCGACGCGATATGTGAACTGTGTAATATTAAGCATACTCCATGGAGTTCGTTGTAAGCAGCTTTGATTTCACTAATGTCAGCTTGGTCCGGAGATAAAGATGAGGATAGAAAAGGAGAAGGAGAATCGGAAATCAAATGAGACCATGTCTGGTGGGATCTTGTGTGGGACCATTGCCAGGAGCACCAATCTATTGCCAAATATCGCAGACCAGAATACAGCTTGATGAAAAATGACGGTCCTCAGCTGTTTTTGAGTGTCAAGGCGCATTGTGAATGTCAGTTAACATGAGATGTTAACAAAGTACTCTCCTTCGTGAAACCGTTTTGAATGGTTTCGCAAAATAACTTTGGGAACGAGCAGGAGGAAGCCAGCACAAAATGTTGCACCTAAAAGTAGGAGCTAGAATAATCCTTACCACAACAGTATTAGTGGGTGGGTCTGAACGAGTTCCGGCCACTTAATCTAAAAAACCGTTTGAGTGTGAACGCAGGACGAATAATCCACCAACAAATCTGCGCATGCAAACGCTGCAGCCGAGCTGCCCTCACAGTGTGCGCCCGTCAAATCGGTGAATATGACTCCGATGTTTGTGTAAGTATGTCTGCAGGCCTCGGCCATCAGAGAAAACAAGCAATCACAGAGAAATGTCTGGTGAAGCTATTGATAAGGGTAGAGCAATTTTCAGTCGCGCATTTATCAAAATAGCCAAGTTTGAAATAATTCGGAAAGTATGATTTCTCGCCGAAGGATAATAACAGCTAAAATCTGTGACATCAAAAGCACTCGAACGTTCATCATTTATAATAGCTGTGGACGGTACGTAAGAAATAAACTATGCCAGTCTTGGATGAGAATCTCAATGGACATTCATCTCGGGCGCACTTCGTGAACATGGCTGCTGGGGAATGTTTGACCGCAGAGCATGAGTGACTGGGAAATAACATCAAGCCGGCAAGCGGTCGCATCTCGGAAGTCTGCTACCAACAGTGATTGCAACTTTGCCTAAACCCAATGAAAAAATCAGTTTGTTGGACCCAGTTTGAGTTATGACATGTTGGAACTATACTCGTACTTGCATCGAGTTCAGAGGAGGACCGGGATGCCGGGTGGCCAAATACAAGGACGTACATATTTTAAGAGTACTAAAATCCTTAGATCTCAGCTCTAGCGACAGGGCGGTGTCACTGACCCAGGTGGATGCACCGACAATTCAGACGTCTTAGGGATAGGATAGTGGGCTGC
>LUCM01006280.1:79209-121017 GCA_008360955.1 Fasciolopsis buskii
AAAAGAGAGTAGAACGCATCACAGAGAACTGTCGGAAGCTACTTGAATAAAGGGTGACATATTTAGTTCGCGCAATTTATCAAAATAGCCCAGGTGAAATAATCGGAACAGTATAATTAATCTCCGCCGAAGATAATAGACACTAAAATCTTAATGACCATCAAAAGCATACGAACGTATCCATTTATACATCGCCTGATGGACGGATACGAAAATAAACTCTATGCCAGTCTTGATGAAATCCTCAAACCGCCACACATTCACTTCTTCCGGGCGCACTTCGAAATGAAACAAGCTTGCTGGGAAATGTCTTGACCCGCAAGCCACAGGAGTGCACTGGGCATCAACAATCCAAGCGCGCATAGGTCGGTTCGCATCCTCAAGAAAGCTCTCAACCCCCACCCCCACCCCCCAACCAAAAAGTGGATTGCAACCTATTGCCATTAAACCGATCAACTGAAAAGACCCCAAATAGCAATTGATTGTACCCCAGCTTCGAGTTATGAACATGTCTTGGAAAACTATACCTCGACCTTGCATCGAATTCAGCTTAGCGCACGACCGGATGAACCCAACCGGGTGGTCAAACTACAAGGCAACGTAACATCATTCATTAAGACAGATACTAACGAAAATCTAGGCATACAATACTCAGCGACATGCGCCGGTGCTCACCTGACTCACCAACCCGAATGGATGCACCGACCAATTCCAGAAACGTCTTAGGGATGAGGATATGGGCTGCCGACAACTGATTCCTGGGGTCTTAATGGTTCGTTTTTTCAATTGCATCTAGAGCTAGACCTATAGCTATTGCAAAAAATTAATTTTCGCGGCTCCGTCGCGATACGAGCGAACAACTGTATGTAAGGTAGAATTACTAGCAAAAATGACTGCGAATGGTACGGCCAAGATTTACGGGTGCATATTAGAATTTATTGGTAGATACTGATATGCTGATAAAACGGAGTATAAGTAATCGTATCACTTATTCTGGTGTCCATCATCTTCCTCGTACTTGCTAGATTCAGAAAAGTGTATTTGTTATACTTAATCTCGGCGTGCTATTTCAGCGTTTTACTTTTCAACTAGTCACGAAAAGGAAAATAAACCACAATTAAATACAAAAATTGCCAACGATACCACATTACAGAGTACTTTGCATTACTTGGTACTATCACACCACCTTCGACACATAAGGACCCAATAACAACCCTTCCATGACCAAGCTATGATGCGCTGTAAAGTTCACATTTGCGCACAATATTTTGGCTAGTCGCGAAGTCTACCCATATCTAACACGAAAGGAGCAAATTCATCTCCAAGATGAGACGAGCATGCTAGGATGAGCGTTTTTATGATCTCACAATAAAATTGAAGGTACGCTAACAACAAGAAACCCCGAACCGTGCTGACGTCAGGAGGTTTTACTTTAGACATAGTGACACCCCCCAATTTGCAGTACCTCCTTTATTAGCTCTTCCAGATAGATATTCTTTATGTTTGGTTTGGCCAGCCAAGCAACCAAACGAGACTCATTATCGGTGCGAGTTAGGCGAAAGTTTGGGAGACCACAAATCCCCCGGTATCTTCCTAATTAGGACGACTTGAAAGAGCGGGCGTGAATGTGGTGCTACCCACGTACTCCGATAACAATATCCGGTCACGCTGCCTCTACTCAAGAATTGGCGGACCATCGTTGCACGGGAATAGGAAACAACGATTATTGAATTGATTGCAAGTTCGTTTAAGGCTTGGAGTGCGGCAGTCGATAATGGGCATTTGGATGTGTTCAGAACGACGCGTTGGCAAATCGAAACAAATCATTCGCTTCCTAGCGAAAACTTTGCGTCTCACGCCCCCTGTCGCCGCCGCTGATGCCAGTTCCAGTTTGTCAGCACAACGATGGGCACACTAGACCTGATTTGACAACCGGCTCCTAAGACCATGTTGAATTTCTAAGTTACCTTCCAGCTTGCGACCTCTGGGATAATCATGGGAGACATACACATAGATCACTACGGCGGAAGGGAAGGTAACCTTGGCACGAATGTTGGCACGTTTTAGCAATGGATGTTATGGCTCATGGACGTTGCCAAAATACGCAATCGAAAACACAAATGGTCAATAATAATTATTTTTGACCACGCCAGATCATGCAATTGCGCATTGGCAGTGACTTTGAAGATAGTGATGAGAAAAGAACCAAAATACGAAAGGAACAAAGCGCCCTCCAACTGTATCAAAGAGGGAGAGGCCCGACCAGTATAACTGTGCGTATGGTCAGCCATTATACTTACACACGAAGCAAGAACGTGATAAATGTCGCAACCCGAATTTGCACGGGCATTCTCATAGATCAGCTAAGACTTCTCGACTTGCACGTGCCAACTTGGCATCACGTGCTGCGCGCTTGTAGGGCGCCATTCTATGCATGGCAAGCAAGATCAAATAGACTCCGATAACGCCCAACCGTCAATTTGGCGACATGCAACGGATACGAACAACTAGCACGAATGAGAACACAGGAATTACGTATTACTCGGAAAGATAAATAAACTGCAAAAGGGTATTGATACCCTGAAATTACCCGGAGAGTGTTTGGACCAATCGATGACTTCGTCGAAAAAGACAAATCAGGAAGACCTTTTTACTTGGTGCACGCGTCTCTCAACTGTCCAACCGCGTGTAGATAAGTCATCAAAAAAGAGTGCACAAGCACGATTGGGAAATGAGCCGCTAAAATTCAAGGAAATATTGAAATGCAAATGATAATCCAATAATAATCACACGAGGGCCGTACCTTTGGTAGAGCAATGGGTTCGACTGCCCAAAATAGTTAAGTGGACCCAAAAATAACGACAGAGGATATAAATAAGGGCGTTGCGCATAATAAAATTAAAAGCGGCGAGTCGCATCAACCGCGAGTAACCGGACATCGCCCAAACAACATTTTTCAGCTCACCAAAGTTAAACGACGTTTGCGTCACCTCTCACTGATCCCCCGTTGAACAAATCCAAAGCTTCTAGCGTCCGACGCACAATATAATGGCCAAAGCCCAAAAATTTACTTGAGAGATACCCAACAATAAATCCCACTAGTAAAAAATCACCCCACCAACAAACAAACCCAGATACCAGAATCCATTAACATCCTCTGTGCCACTCGCAATTTACCACACTCACCTCACACCTTCGAAGCTCCCTATCCCCTCCATCACTTCATCAGCTGCTCCAGCCCACTCTCCCACTTGCTGGTTAAACAACAAATACCCTGATCTTAGCCCGTTTTTAACCTGCCCTACACATCACCCCTCAGGAGCATCAACCTCAACCTACTCCTATAATCCTGCACCCGATC
The DNA here is from genome assembly GCA_008360955.1 of Fasciolopsis buskii. Classification (NCBI taxonomy): domain Eukaryota; kingdom Metazoa; phylum Platyhelminthes; class Trematoda; order Plagiorchiida; family Fasciolidae; genus Fasciolopsis; species Fasciolopsis buskii. The sequence continues at coordinate 82,571 of LUCM01006280.1, forward strand.
CATATCAAAGCCCATTGCGCCTTCTAACTGACAGAAACATGTTACTCCCTCGGAGTTCCAAAAATAGCAATTCACTTCATGAATACTGCTTGGAAAACCTAACATACCCGGCTTTCTGTGAGCCCATTGTCCACGCCCCTAATTACTCCTCGCACCGATTGGCGGCTCGGCTTTGGCACCCGTTATCAAGCGGATACTACCTTGCAAAGTTCCACTACCAGCCGAATATCCAATCTTCCTCAACACAACCCTTCCAAACCCCAGGCATCAACTCGCAAACCGCTTCTACCCACTACGATTGTATTTACAAATACCCAACCCCCAATTCATCTGCTCCGCCCAACCCACCATACTAACTCGACATCTAGGTTGAACTCCCTTACCATATGAAAATAATCTTAAATACGCAAATTAGTTGTTGCACCTGGTCAGTTATGTAGACTACACTGCAGACACACCCACCGGAACAAGAACTGGCCTGAACTGCAACACGGCACCTCCGCATCCCCCTGAACAGGCACGCTCCTTTAATTCGCGGATACGCTGAGCCTAATGAACTTTCGGCATCCAACGATACTATAGCGATGTCGTCTGGTATAACAGCGCATTTTGATTAGTCAGATTCTACACAGATTACTCTCCCGATTTTTTCGGCGGGTCTAAAATATCACGACCACATAGAAAGACACACGCCGAAGCCAGCAGTGCGTTGCCTGAGATGATAGTAAGCAACGTCAGCCACCCCGGATATCTGTTCTCCATAACCTCAGTGCCCGTTCCCTCTAGTACACAACTGGCCCGCTTAAAAGCAAAGTATGATTCGTGTAAGAGCTCACACGCAACTCAATTACTACGACAATTTCATCTTGTCGAGGGGTCTTTGGAATCCTTCACTCTTGCGATCTATAACCGTAAGTCTAGGTAAGACCGCTCTGTCTTAGGCGGATCTCTCGAACGGGTCAAAAGAAAAAGAAACGTCGGAAACAGTACGAAAGTAGTAATGGTTTATTAACAGGAGCGTGCCCAGCGAGCTTTTTCAGCAGTGCCGAAATGGCGCCGCCCTGTTGGTGGTTGACGTTCTGGTAAAGCTCATGCGATCCGGGAGTTCTTATTTTCGGTCCAATGGATAAATACCTGCTGCATACGGGTCTTGCTATACGGATCGAATCGACTAGGTTTTAGAGGTCTAACCATCTCTACTTAACCCCCACTCTCAACGCAGATCAATCCCTAACCAAAGACCAAAGCAAACTCACACAAATCTGTAAGATTTTCCAGATCCGATTGATACATTTGAGACATGAAAACTTTTGGAAAACTCAGGAACACGCTCTCCAAGACTTTGTCATGTCACCGACTCTGCAACCAATGGCTTGCTTACTTTCATTTGCAACGGATGCTCCAAGATAGTTACTGTCGTTACTTTTAACTAATAATCCAGTTTAAAGATTATCATGTCACGTCTAAATTTGTTCATCTGACCCAAGTCAATACGAGCCACAGCTCAGAAATTTTATCATTCGTCAACCCTCTATGCATGGACGTCTGCTATTCTGCACACTGCCTCCACAGGAGCACGATAATCAAACCCCCCATCATACATGATACCACGCCTACAAGCCATAAACTTGAACTACTACCCCCACACCCCCATATCAAACACGCTAACTTGGATGATAAGATATCCACTTTTTTTCGACTTTGGTGCCATCACATGAGAGTGAAAAAACAAGTCGCACTGTCTCTCGGCTGAACCCCTAGACAGGACAACCCACCTGCAATTGATGCGGATCAAATCCTGCCGAGCGCGGTCTCTAGACAGCTCTTGCCCACTGCTTTTTAAAAGGCTCTAAGCTGCTTGCTCCAATGCTTTCCTGTTTAAATTGGAAAAACACTCGCCATTTTTCTGTGCACGAAAGATCCCAGCGGCCCCCCCTAGACCCTGGGTATCAATGTTATCAATTCAGCAAACCTGAAAAAGATGGCCAAATCTCCTGTCCAAAGCCGATGACGTTTTTGAAAGAACGATCCAACTTCCATTCATATGTTGACCATCCGTTGCAAGCGTCTACAATAACGGACTTTGCTCTTGGCGTTGCCGCTATTACCGTGGGGTTATCACGCAGGCCTCCCGAGGAATTTCAACACTTTTATGTCCTGGCGTAAATTAATGTGGTAGATCATTTGACGTTCATCAAAAGCATCAGTAATTATAATATGGCCAGCAACAGATATAACAATCGCGTCTTCATCAAAACAAAACATAATTCCGCCTATAAATCCCCACGGACACGAAGAAGCTTATGACTTTCCAGAATCCACTAGTACAACAAGTGGTTTATGAACGTCCTTCTCCGCAAACAACGATCGTCGCAGTAACGTCAGACTCATTTCGGCCTCGTTATCTTTAAACTAATGCTCATACTGATACAATTGCACGTAGGGCTTTTTGCAAAAATTTTTACGAAATCGTTATTGTCCCTCTCTGTCAGAAACTGATAAGGACCCGATTCAGCCTCCCGACAGCTGACCATGTAGTGATATCGTGGTATCAAACTAATCTCTCGTCTCTTAATCTTTCAGATCCCAATTCGTTCTAATTGACATTTGCTTTCAAGATGCTTAAAGTCCCAAATATTGCTCAGTGATCGCGAGATTATTAGAATCGACAGGTACTCTTTGGCTCGTCCATTATATATATGTAAATCCTTTTCTGCTAAGAATGGGTGTATGTATGTTCATAATTGTCTTCTTGAATAACACATATCGTGTGCTATGTATTAAGACCAAAGACACCAATTTGGGTTTGCTTGCTACCCGGTGCAGGGTTTTTCTGGATGAATTTTGTGTTCGAGCAAACAAGATGACTCCAGACATATTGAATGTACTCAAAACCATAGACGGATTAGATTCTTTACCTATTAAAATCAGGATTTAATAGCTCTTGGCCTAGTAAAAAGCGTAAACTAAGAGGGAGCAGTTCATAAGGGGTAGAAAGGGCACAGCTCAGCAGCTCAATCTGAAAATCAAGTTCCTTATATGTGAAGCATAAACCGGCAGTCATAAATCCCGAGCATCCAAGGTAGTGAGCGCAGTTGAAATCATTTGGTAAATTAGAGTTTTAAACCCATTTTTAACTGCATAAAGCACCTGGAACTATGTAAGTCTGTGTCAGGTTGGGTAAACGTTGGACATTCAGATAATGTGCAAGCTTGGATTTCAGTCGTAGGGTGTTCGGAACATGAATCGTATGAAACCTGATAGAATTGTCATTAACAGCACTTTGTATGCAGCAGCGATAAGGTTTACCATAATTAAATGGATCGTAGCCAAGAAAGTACTTTCGTAAAATCATCGACGCAGAAATATTTGGGGCTTAAGCAATCTCCGAAAGTCAGCAGCACCTTAGAAGCAGAATGCAACACTTGGCGTGCATTTATTAAAAGCATCGAATGAGAACGATATTTAGATGTTGATACCACAGAATTCACACATCGGCTCACGAATGTCGGGAGCTGAAATCGGGTCCTACAGTTTGCTTGAAGAGGGGGAACAATAAAGATTTGTTAAAGAACTTTTATTGCAAACGCACGCGTGCAATTCGAATCAGTTTTTGAGATTAAGTTTAAAATAACCGAGGCCGACAATGGAAGTTAGTACTATTAACTGGAGATCGGGTGTTGCGAGAAAACTTCATCAAACACTTTGTTGTAACTAGTTTTTTCGGAAGTTCTAAGCTCTTCTGTCCCGAGTATAAGGGCGGAATTATGTTTTGTTTTCAGACGTCGCCATATTTAATTACTGTGTGGCCATTAGGTAAAACAGATTGCTGTTTTGATGCACGTCAATGATTACACATTAATTTACAGCAGGAATAAAGTTGAACCTCGGAGGCTGCCGTGAATAACCCCACTGGGAATAGCGCAACGCCAAGACAAACGTCCGTTGATGTTAACGGCTTGAAACGGATTGGGCAACTATGATGGAAGTGGATCGTTTCTTCAAACGATCTGGCTTTGGACAGGATTTGGCCATCTTTTTCAGGTTTGCTGAATGATAACATGATACCCAGGGTCTAGGGGGCCCCCATCCTTGGTGCAGAAAAATGTTGCGAGTTTTCCAATTTAACGGGAAAGCAGCTGAGCCACAGTTGGCAAGAGCCTGTTTAATAAAAAAGGCAGGATGTCTGAACCCGCAGTGCTAATTGGGACTGGTGGGTTTCCGTCAGGTTCAGGCCGAGGAGACAGTGCAGCTTGTTTTTTCACTCTCTTGATGGCACCAAAGTCGAAAAAGATGGATATCTTATCCAAGGTTAGCGTGTGGTTGATTTGGTAGTAGGTCAAGTTTTGTGTAGGCTTATCATATGATGGGTGTTTATTAGGTGCTCCTGTGAAGTCAGCAGAAGATTCCATGCATAGGGAGTTGACGATGATAAAATTCTGAGTGGCCGATGACTTGGTCAATGAACAAAGTTTAAGGAGGTGCGAAATCTTCTAAACTGGATTATTTATTAAAAGTAACGACATTTACTATCTTTTGAGCATCCGTTCAAATGAAGTAACAAGCCATTGTTGCAGGCGGCTGACATGCAAAAGCTCTGGAACGTTTCCTGATTTTCCAAAAGCTTCATGGTCTCTAAATGTATCAATCGGAGCTGGAAAATCTTACCAGTTTGGTGGAGTTTGCTTTGGGTCTTTTGGTTAAGTGATTGACTGGTTGTAAAGTGGGGTTTACAGTGGATTAGACCTCGAAAACCTAGACCGTTCAAGATCCCGTATAGCAGCAGCGATTTATTTCCATTGGACCGAATATAAGAACTCTCCGGATCGCTTGTTTACCAGAACGTCAACCACCAAGCGCGGTCGCCATTTACGCACTGCTGAAACAAGCTCCGCTGGCACGCTCCTGTTAAAAACATACTCTTCTTCGTACTGTTTCCGACTGTCTTTTCTTTCACCGGTCGAGAGATCCGCCCTAAGACAGAGGGTCTTACCTAGCTTACGGTATGATCGCAGAGTGAAGATTCCAAAGGACCCCTCACAAGATGAAGATTATCGTAGGTATTGAGGTTAGCGTTTACGCATCTTACACGAATCCATAGCTTTGAGTTAAGCGTGGCCAGTGGTGACGAGGAGGGAAACGGGCATTGAGTTATGGAGAACAGAATCGATGGGTGGGACGTTGCTTTAACATACTCAGGCATACGCATGCTTGCTTGCGGTCTGTTCTATGTTTCGTTGTGGGTATAAATTTTAGAGGCCCGGATAAAATTCGGAGAGCTAGATCTGTAATCTGATAACCAAATTGCTGTAACCAGGACGACATCGTATGTATCGTTGCGATTGCCGTAAAGGTTTAGCGCTTGCTATCCGCGAATTAAGGAGCTGTGCCTTTCAAGGGGATGCGGAGGGGGGGTGTCAGGTCTTCAGGCAGCTTGTGTCCGGGGCGTGTGTCTTGCGGTAGTTACATAACTCGAGAGTGCAGACATATATGGTATTAGCATTATTGATAGGTAAGGGAGTTCAATCTAGTCGTGAGTTAGGTGCTGGTTGGATGGTCGGACATAAATTTGGGGTGGGGGGTGGCAGTTGTTAAATACAATCGTAGTGGGTAGAAGCGGTTTGCGAGTTGATGCCTGGGGTTTGGAAGGGTTGTGTTGAGGAAGATTTAGTATCGCCTGAGGTGGGACTTTGCAAGGTAGTCCACTGATAACGGTGCCAAAGCGGAGCCGCCAATCAGTGGAAGGTATTAGTGGGCGTGGGACAATGCTCACAAGAAAACCGGATGTTAGGTTTTCCCACATATTCATCGAAGTGAATGCTATTTTTGGAACTCCCGGGAGTAACCAGTGGTTTGTAGTAGAAGGCGCAATGGGCTTTGGATATGGATTCGGTGCAGGATTATGGAGAGTTGACGTTGGAGGCTCCTGAGGGGTGTGTGGGCAGGACAAACGGCAAGGACAGGTATTTGTTAACCAGCATGGGGAGGTGGGGCTGAGCACTGAGAAAGTATGAGGGAAAGGAAAGCGAAGTTGAGCATGGAGGTGTGGGAAATTGCGATGGCACGGAAATGTCATGAATCGATCTGGGTTTGCAGTTTTGTGGTGATTTATTACAGTGGGAAATGTTGGTAGTCTCCAAATATTTTTGGGCTTTGGCCATATATTGGTCACCTGCAGTTGATTTTCAAACGGGATCAGTGAGGTGAACGCAAAACGTCGTTTAACTGATGGTGACTGAAAATGTTGTTTGGATGTCCGGTTACCTCCGGAATGCGACTCTCCGCTTTATTTTATCGCAACGCCTACTTAACCTCTTCGATTTTGGTCCACTAACATTTTGGCAGTCAAACCCATTCTCTTTACAATGTCCGCCCTCGGTGATATTATTGAAAATCATTTGCATTCAAATTTCCTTGAAATTTAGCGGCTCATTTCCCATGGGCTTCCACTTTTTGATGCTATTCCGGTGCATTGAACAACGCGTGCACCAAAAGCTTCTGATTTGTCTTTTCTACGAGTATCATTGTCCCAAAACACTCTCGGATTTCTATAATACTTTTTGGCATTTTACTTTCCGAAATACTTCCTCAGTGGTGCTTTTGAATTTTCGTTGTCCATTTTGCGTTACACTTTTTCTTCGCCGTGCCTCGTTCTCGCAGTTTTCTTTTCAATTTAATTTGTTATTTTATTATTTGCATCATATTTAGAGACGTTTTTTGAAAGCTTTTTCTTGAATTTTTTACCATTAACCTCGGGCTTCATCCTTGTCTGGCCCTTCTGTTAATTTTTACTTCAAGCCTGGACCATCACCTTTTCAACTCTCACTTTGACCTATTTTAAAGGTCTTAATTCTGCTAACCACTTATTCAACCCGACTATGTATCTTCTTTTAAGTGTAATTTTGCCAGTTAGCTTGTCTATTGCTTTTCACCTGCACGCACCCGCACTTCTTGACACCATCCCGTTGCCTGTTGCCAAACGTTTATAACCTTTCATTGCCATTTCAGATTTCCTTGGTTTTCTACAGCTTCTACGATGCCCTCACCAGCCGAACCAAAGCGACGTCAGCGCCACACCGTAGTACTAAGAAAACCCATTAACCCTTGATTCCCACTAAAACTGCTCAGTCTCGCTTACTGACGTATTTAGTAATTCTGGTCCCATAGCTCTTTATGTCTCAAATAGAATAAGAGAACTGAAAATCACAGTACAAAAAATCAAGCACCGTTTACTGAAATTGTTTGCATTGTCCAGCCTAATTGACCCGTGCAATGACAACAGTGCCAGCAACCTAGCTGCCACAGGACCTCTTTTTGACTCCGTAACTAAAGAAGCTCAAAAACGTATTTCGAATGCAAAGAACGCCGTTGTCTTTATTACACTCAACCGCCTTCCACTGCCACTGGTCCAATCTACCATTCTCAATGCTTGTAGCATGACCCACCACTTTTGTCTGTGTCCTAGGCTCCGGAAAACATCCTCCAAGAATAATTGTCCAATTTTATTTCAATTTCTTGATGACATTTCTGTAAAGGAGTTTATAGAAAACAAGACGAACATTGCTAACTGTACGCCCTATAAGAATATCATGATCTTCACGGATGAAACTCCATCCCACAGCGATATATTGCGGTCACAGAAGTTGGCAGGATTTCGGTTGTATCTGGCGCTCCCTCTTTGACCAGTAAGCTGCCAGTTCAGGTTCCTCCTGATGGGCCAAATCCCAAGCCTATTGCCAAGGTTTCAACTAACCCTTCTTCTCCCTGTGACAGTCTCCATTGCCCCACATCTCCGGCTATCCCATGCCCGATGACCACTACCGGGAGCAACATACAAAACCCATCGAAAACTACGCCTTCAAGCAATCTGCATAACTGACCTCTCCCTTACTTACGCCGCTCAAATTTTGTCCAATTTCTTCACCCCACAAATCTATTACTAGTCTGTCTGATAATAAATCTAATGATGGCAGTGGCACCCCACCTTCGCGTATACCTGCTGCAAAAGTGCTCATCCCTCGACATCATCTCGTTTGGTCGCAACCAATACCGGTACACCTAGATGGAACTCAGTCCCCTTCACCCGTCCAACCACCCCGCAAACGTACTCACCTTAATCTACCATATCTGTAACCCTTAGATAATAGCACTGACGGTTTAACCACGCGGATGACTGCCGTCTCACCGATGTCTTTTCATGCTAATATCAGCCGCTTGGCATTTTTATCCCATCGTAGGTACGCCCCTTAGCACTTCCTCGTCATTCCGTCAAACAACAGCACGGCACCCAGCCAAAGTCAGTTGAATCCCACAGGAAGCGCATACCAGTGACCTATTCAACTAACCAAAAATCCCGCACGTCATTAGACATCCTGCTAATTCAGTAGGTCAACCTGTCTATACACCCATACTGCCTGGCACTCTCGGCGCACTCAACTCGAGCAGGCCATCGCGGCATGAGCGCTGCCAAACCGGAAGGTCCAGAAAATGACGAAGGCCTACTAATCGTCGCATACAATCACGAGTTGATTGGCCCACTGTATTTAAGCCTCCAACATCCTTCGGTAACAGTTTCCACATTCCAGCATGATACTAATGCCCCTCCGTATATAGGGCCTGCTGCTTATCCTCCCTACTTCCATCCACTTCCCAGCCAACTCTGTTTAGATGTATTTCCACCACTCCGATGTCCCTTTCCTGCTACTGCCCGCCCAACTCCTCACCCCAACTACCAGCAACCTCATAATTTTGCACGATTCACCCCTGGATCCTCCCAGACTACCTGGCAAACTTTAGATAACTGTATCTCGCCCATTGAGCCGCAACCTATCATGAGACCCTTTTATCGACCCACTCTTGTCCAGCGTTTACCCCAGTTGCCTCAGCTGGAAAGCACTGCTCTCCTGACTCCCGTGAATTCCACAAGTAACGCCTATCCCAAAAATTTCATGCGCATACCTGCTAACCGGCTTTTTCTCCGGCATTTTCCAAAGCCCCCTCCCCACTAACCCCCTAGATTTCCAGTCCCACCGTAACAAGGTAACCATTTGGCCACCTGACACTGTCCCACCCCCACTGATATCACTTCTCTCCCAGTGGCATCCTCTAACAACCAGCTCATCAACTCCCAAGTTTCTTCTATCACCTTGGTCTTCAGCCCACAAATCCATCAACAGAGACAGTCCCTCGCCGGCCAGTATTCCTAACTCTACTGAGCTTATTCCTCCTTTATCAGAGCTATGCACTATCCGAACCTCTAATGTATCCCTTGATTATTTCACCCCCACCCAACCCACCTCTTGAATATCACGTGGACTTTAATGTTCCAGTGAATTTACCCTACTCCTTCTAAACTCTCGCTCACTGACTCATAAAGTAAGGGAGCTGAGACTGTTAGCAGCTAAAACCTTTTACGATATTACTTTGGTAACAGAGACTTGGCTAACAGACCACAGTTTCACTCCCTCTTTTCACTGTCGGGTTATGCGCCCTCACAGACAAATAGATCAAATCGTAAAGGAGGCGGCTTCCTAGCCTACGTGAAGCAACCACACAAAGCTTCTGTTCTCCATCACCCACTTCTTGATTCTATCCCTGGCACCGTATGGCTTCTGGCACAATTACCCGAGCTCCCAATCCACATAACGTGTGTGTACCGACCACCAAACTCGATTAGTTCCGATATTTCTCGTCTCACCCAAGCCTTCGTTTATCCTTCTGACCTCCCCTACAGCCGTAATATAATTGCAGGTGACTTCAATGCCTCTGAATTTGCTGGTCCTTTTTATCCACTCCACCTACTCTACTCAAATTTGTTTCCGAAAAGCACGCTAAAGGATGGACTCAGCATGTGACTACGCCCACAAGGTTCTAGAATATCTTATACCTAGTTTTTACGCACGACACTCCTGATGTTAAAGTTTCAGTGCTAAACCTTTCCCTGGGAGTGACCACAAGATGGTCACGTGTAGCTTCCCTCTCCTTAACAGACCTTCCTAACTTGTGTACCCACCTGGATGCCTCTTCCTATATGTGGACTCGTTGAGATGGAATCCCTGACGCTCTGCGAAGCCTTGATTTGTCCAGCTTCTTTATGCCGCCTGAACCGCAGAGAGCGGCAGACGACCTTTACGCAAAACTTCTTTTTACTATTAATCGTCTGTCCAATCCGATCACTCAGCATAAACCCAAGAAACCTAGTAGGGTTTGTCGGCTCCAGACGAAACTTTTAAAGGCTCAAAAATCTTTAGCAAAACGAGAGACCTCCCGCTCTTAGTGCAAGTCAACCGTTTGCAACAAGAATATCTTAGAGAGTCTGAAATATGGTTAAAAAAGCAGGAAATGCTAGCTCCTGGGTCGCCTAATCCAGTTTGGAAGACTTCCCACACTTTCAAAGCTCGCTCGCAGCCCGAATCGTCAACTATTTTGAGCTTCGTCATGTTTAATAGCTAACGCATTGAGTCCCCTGTGGATATCGCAGAAGCATTCAATGCATATTTCTTTTCTCTCAATAATGGCAATCGGACACTCTGAAATCCACCCCATGTTAACCATGGTTAGATTATCCTCCATCTCCTTCGACGTTGCTGTCATCATCAATGTCATGTAATGTGCCAGGCCATCCGGGAGGCCTGGCCATGATGGCATCCCACCAGTCCTATTTCGCACCGCTGGTCCAGATCTTCCACTACTCCTTCTAAATCTGTTCTCGCTCTCAATGTCCGGCGCTACTTTTCCGTCACACTGGAAAACCTCCATTGTTGTTCCACACCACAAAAGTTTTCTATTCATGAACCTGAAGACTTTGGCCCCATTAACCACACTCCATTTCTATCCAGGCCTATGGGAAAGATTGTTAAAGAACAGCTGCTTAACTTCCTCACTACTCACAGCTTTATCAGCCCCTCCCAACACGGCTTCCTCAGGGGCCGATCCCACCTCACCTGTCAGTTTGACTTCTTAAACTTGGTTACCCAAAGTGCTGATTCCTACCGGTCGATACCCATAATCTTTTTGGACAGGCCAAAAGCATTTGACCGCGTTTCTCACTCCCGACTTCTGGCCAAAATTAGGACTTATGGAAAAGGAAATCCTCTCTTATCTTCTTTATCATCCTACCTCTCCGCTCGCTTTCAGGTGGTCAATATTAATGGTTGTTTTTCCCAGCCCTCTGCCATTACCAGTGGGGTCATTCAGGGGAGCGTCTTAGGTCCTCTCCTGTTCCTGCTATACATTAATGATATCTTTAAAGTTATTCGTCAGGGCACACCATTCCTGTTCGTCGATGACATCAAAATAGTCTACTCTTTTGAGGCTGCTTCATTTAGCTCCATTCTTGCATTTATCATTGAAAACCTAGAGTCTCTTGATAACTGGTGTTCCAAGTGGCTTATGAAGTTCTCTGCTGACAAAAGTTCTTTAATACCATACAAATGCCGTGTTCCTCCGGGCGCCCTCTCTATAAAAGCATGCCAATTCTTGAATCACACACAGTTTAGGAATTAGGGTTACAACACTCCTGCTCTCTCAACTTCCATGAGCAGGCCCACCATCAGACCGCTATAGCTAAGAGAACCGCCACAATGATCCTAAGGGCGTTCCGCACTCAAGACTGCAGAATTATCAGCTTCAAGTCCCAGGCCAGGCCCTAACTCTGGTACTGCTCAATTATATTCACGCATATGCGCAAAGTCAATCGAATTGCAATCGAGAATGTACAGCTTGCACTCACTAAATATCTTTTAGGTCCTACATCTAGCCTAAACTACAGGGCCAGATGCAAACTGCTTGGACTTGAACCATCGTGGCTTCGCCGAGCTAAATTAAACCCTGCACTTTTCTTTAATCTTTGGAGTAATAATGTGCACTCTACTACAAACGTCACATATGACGCTGTTAGTCCCCCGTATCCACTTCGTAGTAGGTGCTACTCGTTAAGAATACCCCTGACTCGACTATCGATCAAGACAAAAATCTTCACAATTGGTTACTCTAAACTGTGGACCAAACTCCCTGCGGTCGTGCCCAAATTTAGCCTAGTTTAAAGCCCAGCTAGAAAAGTTGCTGGACGTCCCGTTCTTAATTAACATAACACGAGCTAACATTGGACTAGACGAGGCTTACGAACATGGGTTAGAATTCTAGTTTGTGACCGAATCTTTGCTGGGATCACCATCTGAGATTCCGCTTCAACTCTTACTTACTCACTATCGCACGTCCCTGCTATTGCACTTTATGACCTTCCTTTGTAGTGATGTACCCGCTTCACCAGTGGCTTAAGCAACTGACAATTGAGCTTCTCCCAGTGTGTGCCGACGAAAGTGTCAAAGTATTTCTTCAGAGATCCAACCTCTTATTATATCCCGTGATTTTAAACACCCTCAGCCTGTGTACTTCTCGCTCTTCATGTCATCTTATCCTCTTTACCGGCTTGGCAGGGCTGAATAGGTCGTTCTTGTTAGCCCCTAACTTTCAACTACGCTTAAAACTGCTACCATAGATCACTTCTTATCACCACATTTTACGGAATAGATGCGCTATGTCGCAGGTAATTTGTCGCCATCCAATAATTGCTATAGCTTCAACCTGGCACTCAAGCCAGACTACTTCTCTTGCGTTTCAGATCTAGCATCCGGAGCAGACGCACTATTAGCGCTTCCGCTCCCGTAATGGCAATTCCAAATCTGCTATCCAATCGTTCCTGCTGGGAACCTGTCAGCTGTAACTGGTGCTCGATTTCTGGCCCCTCCAAACAAAACTACGTGGATTGTTGCATTGGATATCTCAACTCGCCCTTTTGCATTTGGATAAAATCGCGATTACTGCTGTACCCTCACACCTCATACTCCCCAACCGTAATCCTGAATAAGATCAAATGCTGCGACAACAAAAATGACAGCATAGATGACATTCTTGGCCGGCGTATTTACACAAATTTTCTCCTATCTGACGCGCCTCGCGGTACAGCCTATCGCCATCCGTATGTAAATATAATCACTATAATTGAGAGTTCCATATCAGAAGCTTCACAAATTCCCTCCAGATAGTTTGAGACAATCTTGACAGTCTTTCTCCGCCCTCAGCATTTTTGGCCGTTTGTTGTTAAATACTTGTCTTATCCAATTTGCCTGATGTTTCGCCTGGTTTTCACCGCCTACATCCAATTACCGCATTACCACTGCTTGTTATCTCTCAGCTAAAAGTTTCCGTCCATTGCGTAACGCTCCCGAAGATGAGGACTCCGGCCATATATTGATACCCACCGTTGAGCTACGTCCATGTTGTGCACTAGCAACGAACACATTTAGTGCACTTAAACACGAAATGGCTCGTAGTCCGCTGCTGGAAACAGTCACAAGAACTTCTTTTTGGTCTTAAAAAATTAGTTTCCTGTTTTTTCCCCTTTAACTGGCATACTTGTACTTTCGACATTGCTTGGCAGCATCTCATTCCGCTTTCCAGTGAGCTTCTGAATTAACTCAATATTGCTCCCACCCTCTTGTCCCATTCGATTTCCATCATTTCAAGGTCTTGTGCATCCGCCTCGTAAAAATTTCTTCTTGCCTTGCGCACGCCACACGGAAATCGCGAAATATGCACTAACATCATCAAAAAACTGTAGTGCAAATCTGGTGCATTGAACAACACGTGCACCAAAAGCTTCTGATTTGTCTTTTCTACGAGTATCATTGTCCCAAAACACTCTCGGATTTCTATAATACTTTTTGGCATTTTACTTTCCGAAATACGCTTCTGTAGTTATCTGCATTTCGACATCCGGTGGCATTCGCAAATTACTAGTGGCGTTATCGATCTATTTTGATCTGCTGCATGCAAATGGCGGCCTACAAGACGCGCAGCACGATGCCAAGTGGCACGGACGAGAAGTTCTTGCTGACCTAGAATGCCCCCGTGCAAATTCGTTGCCATTTTCACTCTTTTCGTGTATATATGACCTGACATACGCACCATTATCTACTGTTCGGGCCTCTCCCTCTTTGATCGTGAGCGCTTTTTCTTTGTATTTTGGTTCTTTTCTCATCACTATCTTCAAACGTCACTGCCATGCGAATTGCATGTCCTGGCAGTGGTCAAAAAATAAATTATTATTACCAATTGTGTTTTCGATTGCGTATTTTGCAACGTCCATGAAAGCCATAAAATCACCTACAAACCTGCCACATTCGTGCCAAGGTGTACCTTCCCTTACCGCCGTAGACAGTTGATTCTCCCAGGATATCCCAGGTCGCAAGCGGTAACCTGAAATCCACTGTCCTAGAGCCGTTTCAAGTCATCTACTGGCCCATCCGTTGGTGCTGACAAACTGACTGGCTCCAGCGGCCCCACAGGTGCGTAGCCAAAGTTTCGCTAGGAGCGAATGATTGTTTCGATTTTCCAAGCGTCGGTCTAACACATCCAATGCCCATATCGACTGCCGCACCCAGCACTTAAACGAAGCTTGCATCAATTTATTGTGTCTATCTCCGGTCAACAGCCGCAATTTTGACTGGCGGCCGGACCGGTATTTTATCGGTCGTGAGCACACTGTCACGCCGCTCTCAATCGTCTAAATTCGTGAAGATACCAGAATTTGTCTCCCAAACTTTGCCAACCGCACCGATAATGAGTCTCGTTTGCTTGCTTGGCATGCCAAACCAACTAATGAATCTATCTGGAGACCTAAAAAGATACTGAAAATCTGGGTGTCACTATGTCTAAAAGTAAACCTCCTGCGTCAGCCGGTTCGGGTTTTCTTGTTTTAGCGTACCTTTCCAATTTTATTTAGTCCATCAAACGCTCAGCCTCTGCTCGTCTCATCTTAATTAATGGCCCTCAGTCTTAGATATGGGAACTTCACTACCCAAAAATTGCGCATTACCTGTTACTACCTACTAGTGTAACGTTGCATTTGCAGCACCACCTTGCAATAACTGGTAATGTGTATCGTTTGGCAATTTTTGTATTTAATTTGGTTTATTCCTTTTCTTGCTAGTTGAAAATACGCTGAAAACACGCCGGATTAAATAACAAACAACTTTCTGAACCCACGAGGAAGATGATTACACCAGAAATAAGTGATACATACTTTACACCGTTTTAATCCATATCTTATCTACTCAATAAAACTTCAATCAGGCACCGTAAATCTTGGCCGATACATTTCCATACATTTTTGCAGATAATCTACCTACATACAAGTGTCGTCGATCGCACGAGCCCGAAAATTAATTTTGCAATAGCTAAAGGTTGCTTAGCATGCAATGAAAAAACGAACCATTAAGAGCCCCAGGACTCAGTTGTCAGCAGCCCACTATCCTATCCCTAAGACGTCTGAATTGTCGGTGCATCCACCTGGGTCAGTGACACCGCCCCGTCGCTAGAGCTGAGATCTAAGGATTTTAGTACTCTTAAAATATGTACGTCCTTGTATTTGGCCACCCGGCATCCCGGTCCTCCTCTGAACTCGATGCAAGTACGAGTATAGTTCCAACATGTCATAACTCAAACTGGGTCCAACAAACTGATTTTTTCATTGGGTTTAGGCAAAGTTGCAATCACTGTTGGTAGCAGACTTCCGAGATGCGACCGCTTGCCGGCTTGATGTTATTTCCCAGTCACTCATGCTCTGCGGTCAAACATTCCCCAGCAGCCATGTTCACGAAATGCGCCCGAGATGAATGTCCATTGAGATTCTCATCCAAGACTGGCATAGTTTATTTCTTACGTACCGTCCACAGCTATTATAAATGATGGACATTCGAGTGCTTTTGATGTCACAGATTTTAGCTGTTATTATCCTTCGGCGAGAAATCATACTTTCCGAATTATTTCAAACTTGGCTATTTTGATAAATGCGCGACTGAAAATTGCTCTACCCTTATCAATAGCTTCACCAGACATTTCTCTGTGATTGCTTGTTTTCTCTGATGACCGAGGTCCACAAACATATTTACATAAACAATGGGGTTCACCTAAAATCTTTTTGTTATTTGTGAGTCACCACTAAATGCGTGACCATGCTCCGTGTGAATCATATTTCTTGTTCTGTTTTGGGCTATCCACTTGCACTCCGGGCTGCTTTTCGGCGGGTCTCGCGTTTGAAAGATGCACCTGAACTCATCCCCCCTTGTGCGGCTTGCGGATTGAAAGGCCCAAGCCCACATTATCCTGTCTCCATCCCTTGCGGTTATTTTTATCCTGGTAGGTTGCATGCTCTGTTACTGTGCCTCGGTGTGACGTCTATCTTTGAAGGTCTCAGCTTTGGTATTGTTTATCAGCCCAACTTGAGAACGCAACGTCTTCGAGCAGTCGGCTGGAGAATGGGTGTTTTGGAAAACTTTCCCAAGGTAAACAGTTCAAAATGCTGTGCACCAGTTGATTTGAAACAAAGCAAACTCCCTCTTAAGCGATAAATAAAATTCACGCTAGGAGAACATTTTATTGAATCACTGGATGGCTCATCTCAGTTGCAGTTAAGCTGCCTTGTGTGACCTTAAAATAGCAGTCTCACCGACTCCATCGCCAAAATGAACTGAATGCTATGAATAATACTAACACGTTAGACGCTTTGTCACAGTTGATTAGAAAAAACAAACATTATACAGCTAAACATTCTCCAAATTTTCATCGCAAAATGTATCTGGATTGTCTTTCAGGCATGGACGGAACATTTTACTTCCGACTTGCAGCTTCAGTGATTTTTTGGTAACACACCTTTCACGAGTTGTCCTTACTCATCTGTGAACGCTGATCGATCGCCAATTCCTACTTCTTCTTATTCTTTTCTCAGATTGCTGATACAAAAATCATTTACCTTTGAGGATCGACTCCTTGTCCCCAAACCTCTTGAAAATTTAAAGTCTCGATATTCTTGCACTCTTATCTATCATATTTGGTCTGTCTACAAAGTACAGCTGTTATCCCTCTCAGTACAACACTTACGTAATCCTACCAGTTCACATGTATGGATTTCGGCTCTACCTAGCCAACTGCCTACCAGCAAGCGTCAATCCAACGGTGCCCAAAATCATGGATCAACCGTCCAAAAGTTATCAATCATCCAATGACCAGCCGCCTTGTCAACAAACATCAGCACGGCCTTTTGAAAAATCAGTCATGCACCTTGTGCATGACTGAATTTTGAATCTGTTTATCACGGCTGCAAATGGCGGTACTGCAGTCACCGTGGTGGCTAGGCATTGTCACTTAGTGAATATTTCACGTGATTGGGGGTGACATGAAACTTGCGTACACGTTATACATCCTTCAAACCCTACAAACCGAAATACAACAAAGGCTAAATAACTGCCAATTTATTTACGGTGCACAGCTTTCCGCATTTAATTCGCAGCCCATAAAACCAGCCTGTTGGTGTGTAAACACGAAATACCACACAGGAATGTGTGAAGTTAACCAAGAAGTGGTTTTATTCTCGCAAGCAATCTGGACCCGTAGTTGCACTAATTTGGCTGGTTAACTTTTTCAGAACACACCACGATTCAGGATGCAGAGGTTAAACGACTAACTAAATTGGTTCACGGAAAATTTCGGGTTATGGAAAGCGAGTTTTTAATAGGCAAAATCAATGTAATACATGCCATGGATCGCTGTTCCATCGTGTGTTCCTGCTTGCCAAGCTGCGGTGGGCTGGAAGCTATGAATGTTCCCTGAATATTTACAAAACTGCTTCTCCACTATTGAATAACGTTTTTATGCCCATCAGCGCACCGGGTTCTTGGCCTCAGACTTTATAAACAAAAATGCACTGAGGGACAATTTCTTTATCATCGACCATTCATCGCTATGGAATAAACTACTCCAGAAGATGAAGGAAATATTTGCCGCCTTCAGTACCTCTAAAAATGGGATAAAAAATCATAACCGTCAGAAATCCGTAATTTCTTACTTCCAAAATAAATATTTAATATCTTGATCAAACTCATTGGTCTGAACAAGTGCAAAACCTTGCTCATCATGTGTTCAGAAAATTGCACTTTTAACGCTTCATTCTATGCATCGTATATCATTTCCTCTTTTCTGTTGCATTCATCGCAAACTCTGGCTTGAACACCTACAGACTGTCACCTTCCTCACTTTCTAGTTCCAGATAATTTCCTCTGCACAGCTGTCTCAACGAAAGTCCATTATCCGGGTTCTGGTGCCATTGCTGCATGTTTCTGCACACCTCTAATGCAAACTGGCCCATGCTCGCAAGTATTACCGCAGGAGGGACAAATATAATCCGCTTCCCAGGCCGCGCTGAAGAAAAATGGTTGTCACGCGACCCATCAACTGAAACTGCCAAACCTACAGCAAGTCTGTTCGGAAGTCGGGGTCGAAAAATGTGATCACCAACTCTAATAGGTCATGAACGGACAAGTTCACCCAGCTGCACGGCTTTACCGCTGGAACTGTTAGATCTTGGTTAACATGCTCAGAACATCAGCAGTCAGTCGCCACGAGGGCACTCATGCATCTGTTTCAAATACCTTCACCATCCTCCACATCTGGATATCCCATAAAATTTCCCCTCTACAACCCCCGGCAATTAATGTGCTATCAAAAGCAACCAACTTGCATACCAAAGCAAAAGAAAAAAGCAAAATGGCTCACTCTCGCTTCACATTGCATTGCCAACGTGGGATATAACGGCCAACGACTTGCGTTCTACTCTTCACCTTCCTTCTCGCTGCTGCTGACGTCCAGTTTCTGCATGTGTTCAAACAATGGTTTGCCACTTCTGTTAACATAACTAATATTTTCGCATGTCCCAACGAATTTTATTATGCCTTCGTCTCCAGAATCTACGCAGCGGTGACTGAAACACTTTTTCAGCATTCTACCAGTGAGCACCATTGTGTAATGCGTCTCTATTCTTTAGCCGTTTTTGTCCATTTTCATCATTATTTTTATCGATTTTCATCTTTGCAGCTTAACGTTTTCTTTTAATACATGAGCTAGTTACACTCGATTAATACGGCCTTATCTTGAAATATACCGTCCACAGTATCAGGTTCAGCTGGCTTGCAACCTCAACGAAGGAACGAAAAGTTCCTAAGAATGGGCCACACTTTTAACTGCTCCACGTCCACTTCTATAACGTGTTTTCGGTTGGACAGACACCATTCGGCTAGCACTATCCACCAAAACTGTTACAATTAACTGCCACACTTTTACGTGCACCCTTTTTTCCTGATCTTTGGCTCACTCTCAGAGTTATTCCCGAACAAATTTGCAAGACTAACTCAGGTGCAAACGTTTCAATGGTTTCTTATATGAGCTGACGTTTTGAGGGCATCTCACCATTCTTCTCAATGCCAGGGAACAATTTAGCCAATAAGACCAATTTGGCAACAATTCGTTGCTTCTCACGCCTCCCCTCCACAAGGATACAGTGTAACTTGCTTCGCCTTCATCCAGTTCTGCACCAGGTACCCGCCAGGTTCTTCTTTTCCAATTCCACCGTCACTGTTGGACTCGGCAGACGTTTACAAAATCAACATTACTCAAAGCAAATCATATGAATCCAATAACCTTATGCGATTACACAATTTTTATCCAATGCTACCGCTTATCTGTTGCCATGAACTGACCTCCATTCCAAATGCTGTTATCTAACCTATGCTTTCCTTAATGCACTGTCTCTAAATTTTCTCCTTCTTAATGTTGTGCTGTTTACTAGCCTCAGGTTATCATTACTGTTATTTCCAGTTGGTATTTACCTTCCTCACGCCGGGTTCCCCTGAAATGAAAGGACCTGTTCATGGCATGGACAATCCACTGCTTTCTTTTGCGCGTATGTAGCGGTCCAAATAATGCGCACAAATACTGCCAGAAAGTTGCTTACAAGAATTCCTCTCGACTCGAATTTATCGCACTTCCCTTTGGTGTCATCTGCACATCACCGCTCCGTGACCCATCCGAGAAGTGAGATGAATGGAAAAAGTTGCTTTGCGGCCGCTAGAAACAAAAGCGATCACGTCTCACTGGGTATATATTCCCTCATCTGGTATCCGTGCTCCAGGGGTAATAAGGTACCCCTGTTTGACAGCAGTCTTGACATGACCCCCATCGGCTTGAATGCCCCAGCCCGGTGGACCCGGGAAACACCCGCAAGTTTTCTTTCTTACCAAAATCAGCTTCGTTGCAGGCAAAACCAAAATTCAGCTACCGCTCTTAACCGGGCCCGCTGACCTTAGCCGCCTTCTAGGCGGTCAATATTTTCAATGTAACTGCCTAATGCGATACCCTCTTCCTCCGGTGGAATTCGTCGTTCAAAATTCCTATAGACAACAAAGGCGCGCAATTTGGCCTAGCCAGCTACCGGTCAACCAACCATACTCCAGTTGCTTCCGGAATCCTGAAGCGCTTGAAACGTAGCAGCTTATGGTGTTTCTCGCAGGCAACACACCAGTTACAACCAGACAAATTAGTTTCCCGCGAAAGAAATCTAACCTCGTTTGTGTAACTGATGGCCTCGATGCAATCGCAACTGCTGTGAACGCCAGAATATTAATGGTTAAATAAGCTTGCAGATGCCAGGGACAGATCATAGATCCAGGTCGGTTAATTACTTATGTCGATAGAAGTATAGGCCGAAGCGAAACTGAGGGAGAAGAGGTGGCATCTACAGATACACAAGAAAAGAAAAAAACTATCAATGCCGCCGCGCTAAACGCGGTGAATGGTTGTGAGGAATTCCAACGGTGTTCGCTATCGGGAGAAACCAAATGATAGCCCCCGGATTAATGTCAAGGGTGCTTTTAAAGATGGCTTCACTTTGTGAATTGGCAGTTTCCCTCAGCAGGGCCATCCGCAGCGATTATTCTAGGGTTGAAGAAGTTAGCTCCGAGGAAGACGCGGGGACGGGGCTCGAAGACTTGTCTCGAACGGCCTCTAACGGGAGAGGGTTTGGTCAGGCTGAGAATTCCACCCACTGGTCCTAAAGCGAAATGTTGAGGCAGCAGGGATAAGTCAATCTATGAGCCTCATACTCGGGGAAATTAGGACGGAAGCCTGTCGAGGTGGGGGAGGGGAATGGAGGAGACCCCGCAGTCTTTTGCTGGCGACTCTTAGGACGCATTCTAGGCTGACTGTCCACAGTACACTACTTGGATGCCATGCTCCAGAAGCGGGCAAATGTACGCGCCTTATACATCGGGGAGTTCTTCTTGCAAGGTAACCGGGAAGGATCGTCGGATCACACTAAAGGCCTAAAAGGCTGGTTTCCTGGCGTATTGCTGGGAATTGGAAAAGTATAGACAGCTGCCTAGCCAAAATTCTGAAACTTTGCGGCTTTCTACCTCGGGCGGGATAGCGCTTTTGTTAATGAAGTACGATAGGCCTGACCGAGAGACATCCAGAATCACAGCACTTTCAGAATGAGAGGCGAAGATGATCGGGTTCCATAGCACAGTATTTCTTTAGGCAGAGGTGTCCTTAAGAACTAATATTTGGTCGCTTGGTTGATGACCCAGATTATACTGACGCAATTGGGTAAGAGGCAGATTTAGTCACCGCTGGGTGACGATGAGGTTTACGCTATATCGGGAATTGAAGGCCCCAGTAATTAGTTCGAGGGAGGCTATCGGGGGTCTCTCTGGGTGTTTCAGGAGTAGAAGCGATTGTTTAAACCGTTTCAATCACCTCAAATACCGTCAGTGTTAGGCCTTCTTTTTTTGAGTGCCAGTAAGTACCTTCTTCCCCACTTGGCAGCTCTCTTTGATGGCCTCGGTCTCCGTCCTGGAAATTGACGTACATTGTTGTTTCATTACCAAAGGACGTAAAAGATAAAAGACAACAGACGATATACCGCCTTGTGGTAAGACCTAATCTGATCCTTACACTCGTTTTAAACAAAGGCGAAATTCTGTTCGCCCTGGGCGATACCTCCCTACATGAACCTGGTATTCAGCCGGGATTTCTCATCTAACGGGCAGCTGGGGATATGATTAATGAGGTCAAAGATGAAATCAGCCTTGAAGACGAAGTTCTCCGGGTGTAGCAAGCGAATTAAGGTCGGTGGTGTACCCAATCCGCTCAAGGGTGATCTTGCAACTTTTGATGCGCACTGCTAAGGTAGGATTGCATCTACATCCAATTGATCGGTTTTGCTGCCCTCAAACAGCCCAATTATCAACGACCGAATAAATTCTTGCGGGTGACCAGAAGAATTCTCCAATATACCACGGGTTTTTTCATACCCAGCCGCGGGCGTGAGCATAACGCACGCTTCCATTGCCTACCTCGCTCTTCCCTTGAGATGATGCAGCTGACATATTCGGCCGTTCTTTCTGCTACGTGGGTTTGAAACTGCCTCAAAAGATTCCAATACTTGGTTGAACTCCCGTCAATCGACTGATGCTCTATTCTGGGCAGATCCACACAACTAGATTCTGGGGGTATTAGACATCGACAATGTGTTGTTACCGTCAATTAAGTCCGTCTCCATCTTCGCGGGTGGGATGGTGCATTTTGTTCCCTTTACTTTCCACTTAGATAGCTCGTTAACAAATAATAAAACCACTGTTACGTTTGGCAGCCTCCATTGAGTGAAAAGATAACCTGTCCGTTAACTCCTCCACTAGCTGTGTGAGGCTCCTGAAGAAAAGCTAACAACTCACACATTTACCTCTCTTGCACCGTCTCAATTTCTCGAGCTAGCCTTTCTTTGAGGTGACCTTGCTCTAATCCGATCACAGAACTTCTAGCACTAGACTAAACAATATGCCGACTAGAAGCATAAACCCTGGGGCCATGAACAGAAGAATTATCCGTAGTGACTTGCCGATTGTCCAGATCGTTCACTAGTGATCCTTCACCACTTTCGTCCGTGTCGCCGCGTGTTATCTTCCTACTACCGTAATCAAAGAACTGTAACGATCAAACATTAGTCTTGGTTCGGGTGAAGTCAATCAGCGATTCACAGTGCAATTTAGCCAAGAATAGATAAACCACGTTCGGGGGAGCAATTCAAAACCTCAAGGCGATGCGTAGCCCAATTTGATGGAGGGCCCAAGACAGGACAACATTGCTCCGCAAATTCTACGACCCTACCATAAGTTAGAAACTGTGTACACAACCATGCATTTGACCGTGCACTTCAGCCACCAGCCAGCCAAAATGTTGGCCAAAAGCAGGAGAACCTTCTGCGTAAAAATGAACATTCGATGAAAGAGAACAAAATGGCTGACCCATGGTTCAAGCAAGCACAAGAGCTTTTGCACGCTTAATCAAGTTCAAAGACACTTGCCTAAAATTCGCAGATGAAAATCAACGTAGACAAAAGGAGCGTCTAAAGTTGACCAACGAAAGCGACCCACTGAAATTTGACTGCAACAAACAGGTCGCCCTAAATCAAGTAAACCGTGACTGCACAAAAGGTCCATAAAACATATCTCAAATAAAGATCACAGGGATGAAACAACAAAGGGTAATGCATTGAGCCGAAAATAAGCAGCGACCAAACCCGATGTTGTAGTGAATAATTTGGTCGGAAGGAGTTTGGTGTCGAGAAAAAAACGAAAAGAAGAGAAAGGGATTTTCAACCAATCCTTTTTCTTGCACCCTAATAACAAGCTTCAATCAACCTAGCCTTTTCCTATTTCGTGCTCAGTCTCTGAGCGTTTTCGTGTCAGAAGAATAGGCAAAATGCTTGCCTAAAACGAAGGTTCTTCGGAGGGGGACTGCAATGATGGATGGGCAATTCTTTAGTTACCTGGACCTCTTGCGCTGGAGCAGGGGTGTGTGAAAACGTCGCTCTGTGAAACGTAGAAGTTAGAGTCCTTTATTCATCCGTCCAAGGGCCTCTGCCGTTTCTTCTCCGCGTGAATAATAAACACAGAGAGAGGCTTCAGAATAGAAGATTGGTTTGAAAAGTTGGACATAAGGCTGCAGGAGAGCTAACGCGTTTGACCCACCGGGTCCATGTTAAGTGTGGGATTTGCTGCCGAACGTGAAATGCGCTTATTTTGCAATCTGGCCAAAACGGCCTTAAAGAGCAAGCAAGTACAGACCACAGGTGGACTGATAGGATTACAGCATTAACAAAAAAGCTAATGGAGAAATCTTTAAGCTTTAGTCCGTCAGTATATATATCAATATAGTTCTCCAATACTTTGAGAGGCATATTGGTTGCATGATCAAATGCTACAGGGGTATTGCAAGTCACATCTAACAAGCAGGTAAAAGTTTGGGTACAAAATGAGGAGAGATAGCAAAACTGGCATACTAAGAGAAACGCGGCGTTTATAAGCATCAATAATGCGTATTGCAGAAGCGGAGTTCAATTAGTAGATGGCGTCGAATGTGGAGGCGTCCGCAGGTTTAGATTTAACGGGTAGATGAAATGAACATAAACGTTAAACTGCTACGAAGAAAGCCTTCAAAGATCTTGAGTGAAAGGTAAAACTTGTGGAAAACGGACCAAAACAGCAGATGGGGAGAGTATTGATGGCCGACAGAAACCCTGGATTAAATAGATATGCAAAAATACGTCGGTCATTTTATCGCGAATCCTGGAGCCAAGAAAATGGTCAGAAGCTTTCTGAAAATGCGGAGGGACGAAGAAAACGGAAGAGTTTTAACTGACCCTTGTTTGAAGACATGAAGGATGGAAATGTCGTCGGCAACGAGAAAGTGAGGATTGATATGATATGCGTCGAATTATATATCTGACTCTGGTAAGCCAGTGTGAAACAAAAACGGGTTTCTTTGCTCTTTCGTTTGCGTTTGAGGGCTTACACGATAGCCATGGCTGGTAGGGTGATAGCCGCGATTTCCAAGAGAAAGATTGAGGTGATGTTCGCGGTAGCCGACGGTGGGTGTCCTCTTGGCAATTGGATGCTAACGTGTTGAGAGTGTTAGACATGGGCGGGCAGCTCCGCCAGCAAATCCGAGCGACTATGACGACCTTTTCGCTCAGAGATTCACAGGCTTTGTGGATCATATTAATTGGCCTCCATATCTAGACAGACTTGAAAAAGAGTCAACAGTCTACGTTGGTGATTCATGCGGATTAGAAGCAACGTCCACTTCATCGTGGCCGTGGAGCCGGTAGTATTTGTCCGTCCTTGGATAATTGATCTGGGCTTTGGGTTAGCTTGCTTTCACGGTGTGTTGAGACGTGCGCGGATGGGACCAGAAGCTGGATGGTAGACCCTTGGCGAGATACGAGTGAAAAGGCATATAACTAGAACGGAAAAAGGGGGAGATGGCAGTATGGAGGTATTCCAGCTGAGCGTTATGGTGCGTGCAACTCAGAGAACAAGAAGTAATGAATGATATGTTGTGAGGCATCAGGTGATGCCGAACTTCTCGCTTGGAATGGTCTAATTGTCAAATTCATGCATAAGTAAGGGTTTAGATTGGGGCATTAGATAATAGTTTGGGAGTAACTGAGAATGTGATGTGAGTATATCTTTTTATATACCTTGCTACATGTGCACTAAACGAGACAGAAAGTCGGGTGAAAAATTGAACTGGCTTCCCTCACTGACGGAGTTTTCCTGCGTACACCTACGATGATTTGTACTTGTGGAAACTAATGGGAATAAAAAATGGCTAGATCTTGTTGAGTGGATTGAGATAAAATTTCCAGCATTGCATTCACTGAATACCCTGGGCTCGACTCGTAGGCTCCTTCTATTGGGGTGTAGGAATCGTGGGAGTTTGGCGAATTTCGCACCATTGTTGCCTTCCTAATTTCGTTTTTAATGGTAACGGGGGCAGGAGAAGTCATCCTTAATTTCTGGGGTAAGTTATTCCATAAGGAGGAATATTTGATGGTAAAGGAGTCTTTCCTAAATGCAATCCTCGCCATTGGAACTGACACCAAGAACTCAGCTGGACGCAAGTCATAAAAATGTTATTTTTTATCTGATGTGCAGAAGTGCACACATTTTTATCAATAATCCTATGAAAAAAGGAGAGGTTAATGTGAACTCGAGGCAGCCATAAGGGATCGAGGCGTAGTTTTATGCAACGTTTCCGTATAGTTTAGCGAGGAAAAGTAGCCTAAAAGTCGTTTTGTAAATGTTCATTGAACATTCTCAGTCTCCAGTCTGTGATTCTGCTGCATTGTGGAACGCCCGATGGAACATCGGTCCAGGGTGGGTCTTACGTGCGTTTCATGCGACAGCAACTTGCTTTCCTGGTTTCTAAAAGTTCTACGCGTCAAACCAAGTAGTGTCCTAGCTTGTGCAACTTGTATCAGGGTGTATTCTGAGAATTTGAATGTGCTGGGGTAATGCAAACCCAGGTCTCTGACAGTGTGGAGGGAAGGAATGACTTCATGGTTAATCTCAAAGATTCCTGCGGAAATGCTGCATTTGTATGCGAGTATGCTGCTTTTGTGGGTCAAGAATTTCATCGACCAAGCTGCGCATCGTAAATCAAGCGATGGTAGATCATTTTCTACATTACCCATGATAGTGTTGATGTCACGGGAGGGAAACGTGTGTACAATTTTTATATAGTCTGCAAACAGAAAAGAAATACCATACCTAACGATGTGAAAAATGTCTTCCATGTACAGTAGAAACAGTGGTGGACCTAGTACGTTTCCTTGAATAATTCCACTAATAATCGTAAGAGGCTTTGACAGGGTTGCATTTACATTCACCACCTGCATTCTAAGGGCCAAATAAGGTGAGAACATAACCGAAAAGGGAGATTTTATACCGTAGCTCTTGACTCTCATGAGAAGCTTGCAATAGGATACGCGATGAAAAGCCTTCGTCATATCTAGGAAAATCACAATCACCGAATTTTCGTCGCTGGGAGCCTCCGTCACCATGTTTAAGAAACCAGTCATGCATGCAGAACATGGTTTACTTTGAAGGAAACCATGTTCGCCAACGTTGATGAGGTCAGTGTCTAGTAATTAAGCTGTTAACTTACAATTTGTTACTCTTTCCATAATACGAGGAACAACTAGGGTGTGATTGATTAGTCTGTATTCAGATGGCTCCTGCTTTGTAACGTTTTTGTGAGCTGAGACAATGACAGATGTTTTCCATTATTGGGGGAAAGTGCCACAATTTAGGAAACGATTAAATAGATCGAACAACATTGTAAGGATATCTGCACCCCAAATTTGAAGAGGGCCGGGAGAAGGTCGTCTGATCCAACGTGGAAAGACGGTCTCGCTTTTGACAACAGGGGCCTATTATCACATGGGTGGAAAGAGGATCTTGGAGGGGAAGCAGAGGAGACTGGGGAATGTCCAGTATAATGGTTTTATCGTCAGTTTCCATAAAGGCGGCGAAATAATCACTGAACACCTCTGATATCAGTAGAGGATCATTTGCGCACTTGCCCCTGAATATGACAGACGTAATGTGCGTTCTGGGTAGGGGGTTGTTAGTTCGCAGTAGTTTAGCCAGTGCTGCTGCCTTGTTGGTAGATTGTAACACCTGAAGTTCTTTCTTTTGAAGATAATCGGGAAACGTCATGATCTCCCTAGACAGACGGTTCATTTGCGATATTGGAGCAAATTTTCTTCTTTTGAATATTTCTTGGATTAAGGAAAGCTTTAATTTGAGGCGGTCCAGTGTGTTCAACCTATTGGGGATTGCTCCACACTGGGTTGGAGTGATTAGATCAAGGCACACACTTAAAGTTGCGCAAAATTCATTGGTGGCCAGTTGGGGATCCACCTGTAGAAAAAAACCGGTCCCAATTTTGGCTGCGAATTATGGAGGGGATATGGCTCCATGAGGCTCTGTGGTATGGTTTCGTGGAAGCTGCGGAGAATGTAACGGGAGTCGAAACTGAGAACTTACAAACAGTCTGGGAATGATCAAGTCCGAGTAATTTGTTTTCTGTGGATGTGCGCACCTGTGTTACGCCAGTTGTGAAAATAAGATCTAGAATACTGTCGGACCTTGTGTGTAATGAAACATGCTGTGTCCACCCACCCAGTCGTACACTGGAAAAAAACGCAGAAAGGTATTTTGGGTAGGAGAACGAAGACCAACAAATCCCTGGGGCGTTAAGTCACCCGCTACTAGCTTAGGTTCTGGAAGGTCGGCGGCGCATTAAGTGCGTCAGTTGGTGATAAGAACTTTGACTGATGCGCACCAGAGGGACGGCAGATACAACTGATCATTTAGTCCCGATGCCCGATAGCCACAGTAAACCAGATAGGATCTTTCGGTTTATTAAGGGTAAGGTGATTTTACCGTGAGACTGAGAGGGTGTTTCTTGTGTATATGAGACAACCCCCACCGCGCTTATTTATCCTGTCTTGCCTAAAAGCATCGTAACCAATTGAAGCTATATCTCTGTCGGGTATTGTCGGTCACCGATGTCTCAGTAGTAAGAATGAAATAATATCTACATGTGGACACCAACAGGCGCTGCGGATGTAGGAATTCAGAAATGCCCATATGAATG
This sequence comes from Fasciolopsis buskii, assembly GCA_008360955.1. Lineage (NCBI taxonomy): Eukaryota > Metazoa > Platyhelminthes > Trematoda > Plagiorchiida > Fasciolidae > Fasciolopsis > Fasciolopsis buskii. Next base: position 110,966 of record LUCM01006280.1, read on the forward strand.
TACAAAATATTAGTGAAGTCTCACCTGGAATAATGTGGGCAGGCTTAAGCGTCGTTTCTTATGAGGAACCTAACGCATTTAGAACAGGTTCAGAGACTAAGGATGGAAATATTCGAGTGCCAGGCAGTGACGCCATGCTATCCAGATGCAAAGAGTATGCGGTGATTCTCTTTGCAGAAAGTAACGTTAAGTGGCAAGTTTCCCAGAGGGTTCAACAGTCTGGTGGACTGCCTCGGTCAAATGCCGAAGTGTTGTTTACGTGCTACACCGAGTGGCGAAGTCCAGAATACTGCATAAATCTTTGTATGGAGAAATGTGGGCTGCAGTTGAGGATAAGCTTCTGCAGCAAGGTAGCTGGCTAGTTGTACAGACTAGAAGGACGTGTGTAGGGTGTAGAGCAGCTTGATAACTACCCTAAACAAGCACACGAAGATCCACCAACGAGCATGTAGTATTAGTTCCCGACAATGGATGTTAGCTTCAGTAGATCCGAAGGTAAACGCTGCGAATCAAACGAGGAACGGAAATGGCAGAGACCCTCGAAGAAAATAGGAAAGAATTGAAATATTCAAATGAAGTATTAGATGAACAAACAGTGCTGCCGGGGGAGAGCCGGGAGCAAAACTACTCGTGAGCACCTGCGGCAGTAATGTGCTGCCAGGAAAGTTCTTTTTAAATCTGTTAAATAGAAAGTGGTATGGCCTCCTCTCCAAGTTGATATGCAAATGTCAGCAGCTGGTCAACTGCAGGATGGAAAGTCTAGAAGGGCAGTATTTTGTGTGAGGTTCAGCAGAGGCTATGCGTAACCTCCAAAGGAAGGATGGAATTTCCACAGTCCTGGTATCGTTTGGAACACAGAAATCTGCACGCAGGAAAAGACTGACGGGATCATCCTGCAGTGGCTCTATTTTAAGGGCACGAATAACTTTTCAAAGTTTAAGCCATTTAAAAACTGGCAAAACCTGTGGCTCCTCTTCCTGTTCTTCAGATGGGAAAACGAGGTAGATGGACTGAATTTTCTTCTCCCAGTGAGTTAACGACCAAGTGACCTTGTGGTTGACCTTACGAGCATGTCATGGGGATGCTATCGTCACACATCGTACAAATGTCGATAGACTGAATGTTGGGGAGCTACTGTTCATGGCAGCTCAAATAGATTGGAAAATTCCAGATAGTCTGAATGTGGCGAAAATACGTCTGAAAATTATGCGTAAATTTAATGGGCTGTAAGGGACCCTGGGATTTTAGAGTAGGGAAAGGACCAACCCGAGCAGGCGGATACCGGTATTTTGAGAAGCACTTAATAACCGAAACCAAAGCCAGTGCCTTTATTATGAACTGCAGAGCACGAACACAGAATATATATGGGGACGCGGCAGTGCAAATCCGGGGGAAGACTAAGCTAGCTTTTGATGTGCTGTTACAAGTGGGCCAGCACGAATACCAAAAGATATGTCAGGTATATTTGTAACCAAAGAGCCAAGGGAAATCCCCCGAAAACATCTTTTGAATGAGAACTCATGGAATATCTGTCACACGAGTGAATTTGGTGCCTCATCTTGAGCGTGGCTTTGTTTGACCAATAGTTTGTTTGCTTGCAATGAACACTAGATTTTGATACTCAGTATTTTGGTTCCCGCCTGGACCACCTCAGGATTTCTGCAGAGTGACATGAAATCTCATTTTGAGTTTGTGTTCGCATATTTGGCGTTTGCTGGTAATTATGTGCGGAATGACTTTATAATCTGCTATCGCAGAATTTGAAAATCATTTCTGTTTTGAATTCTAAGTTCAGCTTTGACTACGCATTAATCGAAAGTTGGATGCAATTTTCATTCGAAGGGCACTCGAAATTGAAGTGGGTACGTTTTTGCTGAACGTTGGGTGTGTGGCTTCTGACGTCAGAATTAAATCGGAATCGCTGGGAGCGTACTTCCTTGGTATGCCTACATAGGCAAAAGAAATTATGTGGGTATTTTGCAACCAACGGATGCTCCAAATATCCATCAATGACAGTAATAGCCGAGAATATTCGCTGCAAACAAACGAACTAACCAGTTTGAATGATACACGCCTGGCGGTCGCAAAGACAGCGGCGGGTGTCGCCAGCTGATAAATCAGCAGTTTCATTCGGGCCACGATAAATCAAGAAAGGGCATTGGCAGGTTGGAAGCTAGCTACTATTGCCACAGTTCCCAAAGAGGACAGCGACCGAAAGCTGAAACTATCGGCAATTAAGCCTGCGTGCATATTTTGTAGGTGATTCGAGAGGCTGATCGGGAGGCATGCGGCCAGGCACCTGACGGCGCAAGGTAGGCGACAAAATATCCATCACGACTTCCTGCGAGGCAGACCATGCCTCTGAAATCTTTTAATCTTTCTGGACATGCTGACCCATATGCTGGGTAAAGTGGTGGTTGAAGTCTTACCTCGATTTTAACAATGCTTTCAAATCTTTTACCTACCAACCGCCAATTAACACGTCGCGCACATTTGGGATGCCCAGCAGGCTAAACAAGTAATAAAGAACTTCCCAAACGGCAGATGTTTTAGTGCTCTGGTGGGTGGCGAGAATTTTAGGTGAGCTTGGTTAACCAACGGGGCTCTATAAAGATCATCTCCGGATTGCATCTTGTTTCTGCCGTACACAAACAAAGTGTGAAGCTGGTAGGTAGTGGTGACAAAATGTAGTTGGTGCGTGATTCACTTGCGTAATTTACTGGGGTGCCAAGTGGTACAAATTGGGCATGGATAAACGGGAAACGACTGCGCAGGACAGGCCTCTGGGGTCGATCATGTCAGACGACCCGTTGCACACAGCCCACTAAAACGTGCTGGTCCGGAAGGCTTTTTCAGGCCGAAACAACTAAGTAGCATTCCAGGCAGGTTCACCCCTGACTCATTCGTAAGGCTATTCTCAACCCCGGTTGAGATTTAACTTGAAGGAAACATCAAGGCCTGCCCGCACAACCCTACGACGGACAAATTCGTTATTTAGAGAATCCAGACAAGGGCAAAGAACCGAGTACGCAGTCCCAATATCCCGGAATATCCTTACAGACTCTAAACTTTTGATCTCACGACTCAGGAACACTCAGACAGACTCCGATTCAGACTAGCTGCCACATCGGTGTCGTGTGGTCCTTCACGGAAGCAAGATCAACACTATCCAAAGGTGAGAACTGGAAAACAAGCCGTCCACACCAGAGTATGTCATTCGAGGAATGCCTTACCGGAGACGGCCGTGTAAGCAGGAAGCAGAAGCGCATTCAGAAGGAGGCTGCACCAGCGTGTGTGTGAGAGCCATCCAGGTGGACAATTCAAAACACCGCTGGCAGCAACGGACTCGGTGCTGCACTTGCTGCAAGGGGGACTATCACATTCCCGAGGTCACCCGGCAGAGTGACCGTACGGTGACCGTGACTGGATGGATGACTCAAATTCCTTGTTGCGTATCTACGTGTATGACTGTCTGTGTCTGGGAGTTATTCACTTGACATGTGCCTGATACGAAGAATCAGGCCCACCAACTTCCATGCTTACTGCTTTGATCTTCTCTCAGCTACTGTGGACGATCGCCTGCGGCGACCTGCTCGACAGAAATGTTCTATTCCAGTGACACGGGTTCTATCGTTCCCGGGATATTAACATCAACCAATCCTCGCGGATGGAATGTGTACCCTTGAAATTCACAATTCTTTTCTCTCAAAGAAAAAACAGAGTAAGGGACAAGGTAATAAAGCAAATAAAAAGCAAACAGCGAAATGGACAGCAAAGACAAAAGGAATGTTACCCACGAAGGAGATTGAGAAATAGAGAGAAAAGAAAATAAAAGAGAAAAAACAGACCTAACCGACGGAGATCCGGCTGTACAAAGAATAGAGTGAAGAATAAAGAAGGCCTACACCCTACTCAGATAAAGATATGAGCAAGAAAAGTGAACTAGGGGACTGTTGCAATCACACCATAGATATAGACTATGACTGGATGACTAAAAATTCCTTGTCGAAAGGCAGGAGGAAAGGAAAGAAAGCGGGAAGAAACCGAGTTAAACACGAAAAACGGGGAGGAACGAAGATAAGAAAAGTAGGAGGAAAAAAACAGTTGGGGGCTGTCTGCGAAGCATGCGTGAACACAAAAGCACGGACCAAATAAACACGAGCCATCTATGCACTCGGGAACAAAATTTATGCCGGCAGGTAGCTCTTAGGAACATCCGCGGATGTAATGCTGTTCAGTATCCGGTTAATAGAGCCGCTGCAGCAAGCCGAGATTTGGGCCATCTATACTAGGCAGCAAAATAGCTTCGAAATATCACCCATCCAGTCCCCAAGTTGTTCCCAAAGAAAGCGAAAAAGTTCACCCAAAGAGCACCGTAGAAGCATTTCGAGAATGACATTTAGTCTCCAAAAAGGCGATTTAGTGACTTTCATGTTGGCATTGGGGACGATTGGTGAACCCTTTTCTTGATGCGCTGCAAAAGATTCAGTTGAAATAACTTCGGAACTATTTTCTCCAAGGGCTGCAGAACGTCCTCACTAGGGACGATTTCGGGACTGCTTCTGTCTGTGGTGGGAAATATTAAGAGACCATTTTCGCGAGAACCTTAGTGAAAGTCCTGGTAACGAACGGCTATCGGAGGATCGCATTGGTAACTCAACCTTTTGGATACCCTGGTCATCAATCATGAAAATGTGACCGAATGCGCCGTTACAACACTGAAGCCGTAAGATTTTATATAACACTGGAATGATGACAACCACAGAAGTACTAGATGAAAGTGTACGGTGTTCAACGACAGGAGGTTTATAATGGGTAGATCAAAGTATATTTGTTAAATGTTATTTTTATAACAGTGTGGTTTACTGATTGATATTCATCTATGATTTAAAGGGTGAAAAAGCATTGGGGTCCAGGTGTAGCGATCGCAAGCAGGCCAACATTACAGTCTACCGTATTCGTACCAGCCAGAAATAATTACGATCTTTGAAAAACGGATAACAAACGTGGTAATCAAATGACCTACCTAGTCTTTGTGAAAAAATCACTCTATCGGGAAAACGCCGGCTCTAATGCTAATTAATGCCTTGTTTCCTTGTAAGCCGCGCCTGATTTTTACGTCCTTTCATCGGAGTGGTCTCTGATAAGTTCTTCCGAGCAAGAGTGACTGCGAACTAATATTATCCTTTAACAAAAACAAAGTCGACTGTCACAGAGGGCCGATTTTACCGGGGCGCCCTACCAGTTTAGTTGACTCACCAAGTATCTTGGTAACAAGACATCATGTCTATCGCCCAATGCTGCTTTCCTCCAGCTGACCTTCAAAAAACGAAGCCGCGCAAATATCAGTGCTGTATAACCCATATGCTCCCCACTTTTCGTTAAAAGGTCGGTTTCTATCTGCTTGTTGAAGTTACGGAATTCCCCAGCGTCCCTACGGGGACTTTTCTACAGCAAAAGATTGCTGGAATAATCGTCAACAAATGGTGTCTCCAAGCTGTTTGGAAGCGACCTCAGTTCTCGTGTCTCCCGAGCCACGTCCATAATAACGCTTTGAAACTTAATAAGATTTGCTTTTGCTCTGCTCCTCGTAAGAATTTATTGGCTACTCGTAATTTTAACAAACACGATAACCCCAATCGTTGGCTTTAAGGCAGCGGGCTGAATGGACTTGTTCGGAAGGGTGTTGAATAAGTGGCGTTATTCGATTCCAACCTAGAAGCAACCAAATGTCAGGAAACATGTTGACCGTTATCCTCGGCATGTGCAAGAGAAAACTTAAAAAGCGTTCCCTCTAAGAATGCCGAGAACGGGCATAATTGGAAACCCGCCGTAAGGCAGGTTCCTTATGCTCCGAAGCCAATATAAGGATTAAATGGACATCGTTTGTCCTGGAAGAGTCTGCGATAGGTTGACTCTCTGTTGGCGGGCGTGGCAACCAGTGATATCCAGCGTGCTATTTTTGGTGGAGATACCACTTCTCGTCGCTAGACGACAGTGCATTAAGTTCACTGACGAAATGCATTTCATTTAACTGCCCATCTTTCCCTTTCCTTTTTTCTTCGGCCTTAGTTTTGTGGGTAGCGTCCGTTGCAGCAATTCAGAAGCTACTTCCAGATTATTCTGCAAATCCGACGCTATATTTTTTAAATGTGAGGGTGGTAATTAAATTGAAAATTTTCCCCTTTATTCTGCACATATTAAGATTGTGCACCGGACAACCTGAAGGCGGTGGCATAATTCTTTCCACCAGCTTCTCCGTCGCAGAGGAAGCTGACCTGGGCAAGTATACCACTAGCTGGAAAACCAGTCATAGGTCGTGAACCACGGCTGTTTAATTATCCTCCACAAATTCGATGAAATCAAACAACCTTGTTTCAATAAAGATGATTACATGATGTGACTGTAAGAGATAATTCCATACAGCCCAACTATCAAGTATTTGGTCATACACAGCATGGCATTAGCAAGGCATTAACAGTCCTTTGCACCGAGTGCTACGTGAGTTGCATTTATAAAGCTTTGCGCCCGGTGGTCCTTAAAAGTAGAGCCCCAAATGCGTAGACTGGATTGGCGATATGTAGTACCGTGCAAGTTTATAAGGATGACGAGGAACTTCCTCCAAGTTGACGAAGATTATCACCGGTGGGTCCTCATTAATATATGCGCCGCTGTTCGAAGTTTTCGATCATGTTTCCAGCATCACAAAAAAACACCAGTGGATGCCCACAGCCGATCCCGGGCGCAGCGCACTTAGAGCTTCAGTAGAACTCGGCATGTCCTTTGGTCGATGCAATAAGTGCCTTGGCTACAGAACCAGCCACCACATCAGAAAGTCGAACATTACTTTTAACTCCAGGGATGTTCAGCAATAAATCTTCCCTTAGCAATGATTTCAGTTTGCCGATGACATCTTGCAAATATGAATTAACTTCTCCGGGTTTTCGCATTCCGCAGCGAAGTTAAACGAGAATTACTAGAGACGTCGTTAGCATTATTCGACCGAGAACTGGCCAAACTTGCCGGGACGATCCACCGTACATTGACGGTCCATCTATATGAAGTTGCAAGTAGAGTACGCGGTTTTCGGATGGCTCCACAGGCTTCAAGACTCGATGAATACCTGCCACTAGGAGAAATTGTATGCAGACCTCTGCGAATATTACTCACTCAGGTGTACTCCGTGATGTAGCCAACAGCGCACGGTAGTCCACTATTAAAGTTGGCTACAGTGATCGAAAGGTTTTCAGCAGCATCCCAGTTCGAATCACGAAAAACCGTAAATGGATGGCCACTTCTCGAGCAACAGTCCAGGAAGAAAGTTTTGCTGCAGCATCTAAAACACATTGTAGTGCAAATTATTGAAAACTTTCAGTATTCAGTTCAGTATCTGCATTCTGTAGCTCCTCTTTCATTTTGAACTGCAATATTGCTAATGTGGTTATCATCGTTGACTTAAAGGCGCCCTCAAAAAATGAAGAAAGCAAATCGTTTTCATTTCTCTCTTCCGTTTCACTCTGACGACCAAAGTAACCCTTAATAAGTATATGTATGACAGCAGAAACTGTAAACAGTAGCTAATACTGGTAAACCGTAAATCCAAATAAATATTGCTTCGTCGCAAGTACTTTTGCTTTCACCATTTTGAAAGCCGCATTCATGTTGCATTTCCTTATCGACCGAAACCCTGAAGCCCGGATCAGAACCCGTGCAATCGACCAACATGAACCACACATTTGTCATAAAGAACGTAGGCAAAATCCCAAATAATAATGTCACCGCTAACATGCACCTGATCTATGAACGTCATTACATACGCGCTCGCCATCGCATTACTTATTCTCTGACGGGCAGGGTGACTACGTCCCCAGAGCGTTGTTCGGGAATATCTGCGAACTGATCAAAAGGGGATCGCTCTGACCGGTGGCAACTGTAACCTATTATTGTGCGCAGACGAATGCAAAGTCACCAGCCATTATCGAGACACCAAACCAAGACAATGACCCAAAGGTCATCAAAGGCTACTTACTAGAAGTAGCTAAATTCGAGAGCGTGCGAGGGAATTTGGATAGGCATTAGGTGATATTTAAACAAGAGGAATGTGAGAATATTGTCATTATGGACAATTTGACATAACCTCGAAAACCCTGAAAACAACTGCACGCAGGGAGTAAACATTATGAGTGAATGGACTGGAGTCACGTATGATGCGAAACGTTGATTGCACGCAACACAGTACACAGGGCTATGAAAGCCTGGAAACCCCAGCACTGCTGATTTGTCGAAGCACCGTCAGATCCAAGGAGCTCTCAGCGCAAGAACCTGGACGATCAGGCATCTCGCCGTATAGTCCTGAAATCTAACTGGAACTGAACTGACCCGGAAAGTATGCGTGGTTTCAATTTCTAGGCCACCTACTTTCCAGCGCTGGTCTTGGGTGCTTCAGGTTATGTGGGTCAGGGTGGAACTGCAAACTCTCCCCAGTCTTTGGTATAGTCAAGAAAGTAATTATTCTAAAGTTCCTAGGCGGAATTTAGCAGAAACTGAGCACTTTTGTCTCCAAAAAAGAAAGGAAAAATCATCCGGGGGACTAATTAACCTTTTGACGGGTACCGTCGAATCCATCCTGGACGTTTCGGTACATGTTTCGATTTAAAATTATTTTTCATCAGGTACCACTTTATTGTATAGTTCTCAAAGGTCCGGAATCGAATTTCCGTACGTTAAGGTTTCCGGTAATTGTTGATTTTGCGCTTTAGAGATTGCAACCTCGAATAGTGAAAAGCAGATATTAAAGCATTGGCATTATATACGAAAAAATGTGACACCTCAGTTGTCAGAGCTTTGCAATGAGGATGTTTTCCCCTTCTTAGTCCAAAAGTTTGACTGCCATGCCGCGCGTTATGTGGAGATGTATGATCGTATGTTCAGTTATCAGTTTTCGGGCAACCATTTAACAATAGGTGACGATACAATGCCGTTAAAAAAAGCAACGGTGAAGCTTCTGAAGACTTTTGGGTTCCCTTCCCAAGAAAAGCTTGTGTATTGTAAGTTTGCTCTACAACACTCATTTTGTTAGATTATTCTTGTGCCTACTTCCGCGGTAGATTGCCAAAACAAGGTTGGATGTACCTCACCATCAATCACTTATGCTTCTATTCTTTCCTGCTTGGTGTGGAAGTCAAGTTTTGCTTGCCTTGGATCCACGTTACGGTATGATACTCATATTGCTGACGAGAAACTATAGGCTGTGGAAAGGGAATCTGGCCGGCTGCCCGGGGGACTTTTGTGCATCCAGACTAAGGAAAATAAGGTAGTATACCTTCTGTGTCCACACGAATGACCTATCGGTTTTTGACTGTTTTTATCGTTTCATTGCACAACATTTATTGGAGTGTTGTTATGCCTTCCAGTCTTTCGTTTATGACGAATGCACTTTTTAATAATGCGAGGTAAAGAAAAAAAGAACTGGTTTTTCAGAATTTACATATACACGTTTTGCACAAATATGAACACTGACCATGTGCTATCAAAAGCATGATGAAGGATGGACATACGAAGCGAGAGACAAGAAACATAGGGGAAAATATGGACAGTTCGTCCCACAGCAGTTTTTCCATTTCCCACCTCGTCGGTTATTCATTGGGACCTATGATTCTCCTTTGGGCTTCATACTACCCGGTTGCCCAAACCGAAGTACAGGATCGTCATCATTATCATCGTTCAGCGTTAAACAGCAAGGCAAGCCTCACTGACCGCTGCCGTTCCCCAGAGTTACACGTTTATATAAAAAGAGTGAATATCCAAGGGGAACAGGGAACAGACCTGCACAGGCGGGAAAAGATAAGATGCTACTGCAGCCAACACACGAAACACAGTCTAACTGTACAAACGCACGTGTTTTCAATCATTCTGATTCGATAGAAAATGACAGCACGATCGCCTATGTTCCCGGTTCACTGCCATATCCTTCAGTGTCACCAGCCAGCAAGTCGACGAGTCTTTCGGACCCCAACGCCAAACAAGAAGAGGTAAGACAATTACTTTACCTA
>LUCM01006281.1:4011-33047 GCA_008360955.1 Fasciolopsis buskii
GCCTTTTGACCAACCTGCATTAAAGTGCGCACATTGAGCGAACCGAGATTCAGAGGCTGACGAAGCTTGAGAAAATATGGGCCAACAGACTGAAAACCACCTAATACACACTGGCAACGAACCGTTGCCAGCGTCGGGCGTGTTACCAATGGGGAAACTGTGGGCAGGCAGAAGGGGCAAAGAGATCGGGTTGGAGGCAGAAGAGACAGGCTGAATAAGAGAGGGAACTCTGAGCAGTAGCATACTTATCACTACCAACCCCGCTCGATGCAATGGGCAGCGCGGTCCTGATTATCCTGCGCGACGACCGATGCAGTATGGAATTATTTGTAGGCGTGTTACTCATGGGGATTGATGGATGGGTACTGCTAGGGCGTCCAGTCGCTAAGCAGAAGAACGATTAGGGTTCTCAACCAAAGCCTTTGGTTCTGACAAGAATCTGACCGCAAGACAGAGATTTGGCTGAGTGGAAGCCCTTCTACTTGGGTCAATTATTCTTTTACTCCTTTTTCCGACTGAGCTGCTACCTCGGATCAAGCCAGACTTGGAAAACCAGCAGACTACTTCGTCAGGCCTCTACCCATTGACCTTCCAGGGATGATTGGATCTTTGGCCTGAGATAAGCCATCCTGCATAGCTCGTTGGATCATGGAGGCACGCAAGCCGTCACACCACGTCAAGGTGCAGTCTCGTCGTGACATGCTGCTTACTAGTTGGTCAATAAATAATATAGGTATTCGATCGCAAACCGTTGTGGGGCATGTTCTAAACCCCAAAGATGTGGTAAGTTTTGCTTCAGCATAGTCTTTCTTTTCAGATATTCCCACATTATTCCACCTGAATTACAATCCAATGGCCTAGGTAGCCATGAAATCTTATGCCACCAGTGTTCTTCTAACGAGTCTTGTTCGACTGGGACGTGCGTATGGGAAGACTAGTCATTCAATTTACGGAATCTTGATGGCAGCTCATCGTGAAATGACGGCGCATGTGTCACAACCTTTATGACTGCAGCTTATCCAGGCAGCGATGCAATGCCCCAAAGCAAAAGCAAAATTGTGGCAGGTTTCTAATGTCCGGAAATGGGACAAAATGTGTCCACTTACGTAAGCTGTTCACGTTTGCTTGTGACGTCAGGAGCAGTTTACCCAACTTACATCAGAAAGCGTGACAACCATACCCACGAACATCAAGTAAGTTCCACTGGAAACAAGTCTTCTAACAGGGCGGGGCATTTCTGATGCTGTGTACTTGCCCCTAGGGAAGACGCTTTAACTGCCTAGAGCTACTTAAATTCCATACTCTTTCCGAAGATTCAGTTCTGAAGCCTAGTACGAAACCCTTAACTTCAGTGTTTCTAGGAGCATTTCTCCACCATATTCAGATAACACTGGCAGTTCATGGAGACCAAAAACAATGTTACACTTTAAACATTTTCAGTCCACAACAGTCATACTTTTCATGACATCCTTGAAGAGTGTAATGGAAGGCTTATACTCCACATCCGCTGGAGCACACAACACGGAGGGGGAACTGGCAACCACAACCATGAAACTTGTAGTGGTATAGAACCACATGAGGTCTCATTGGGCCATAAGATCGGCCCACTTAAGTACTGGAATGTGCATCAAGCTTTGGCCTACGCCCAGATGTGATTTCCAGCAAACAATGAGTCCTAAAGCGTCGTGGTTTTGGGGCTTAATTGTCAAGCGAGTTAAGCATGCCACCCAAAAAGGTCAGTGGTTCGCATCCCAGATTCGCTGGTCACCTTGATGGTAGACGACAATTCGCTGTTGCCCGGATCATTACCACATCAGGCATAGCTGGACTCTAAGTTTCAGGGTCATGGCCGCTGGCTATTGCTCCCTCCCCTTGTCGCTTTATCCCGTATAGCGCCCCTGATGGCTACGTTTCAATACGCCTATACGCAGTGTCATTAAGAAATCCCTCCCACTAGGCAGCCTATTTTTAATAATAGAATTGTGCACTAACTCCCATGTCACTAGATCTCGGACTAGGAAACGACCATCAATGCAAAAAACGAACTGAAATCGACATAAAGTTCAACAGACAACAACCCTATTAATTGTGATCTTTCGCATGTAGGAAAACTAGCACCTATACTTATCGCTTCGAATTTGAAATTAACCGTTGTGCAGCTGACAAACGAAACAAAACCAGCCAAATAGTTCACTGTTTGCGTGAGATGCTACTGTTTTTCACTAAATGCATTGCATAGTAGTACAGCTGAAGAGACGTCCCATAGCAGCTAAAGGCCACTACATCGTAGAAGACCGGAGCCTGTGACGTTGAAAATTGAAGTGATCTATAGCTAACGATTCAACTAAATCAGCTTGAGACCGTTACACAAGTAGTTCAAAGCTGTCACAATACTTCAGTTGCACAAATGGACATCTTTAAAAAACAACAGCGCGAATGTGATGCAACCCAGGACCACAAATAATAACAGTGGAGAAGATGCGCATAAGAACAAACAATAACGTACATTTCTGTGTCGCTGAAGGCAGTAGTCACTGCCATAATGGCTGAAGCATATGTCAGTTGCAGTCCAAGACTCGCAAATACACCCAATGTTAAATAAAGTAGCTGAATACTTGGCGTGAAGGCCGAGGCTAAGAAATAAGGAAGCAAAATGAAGATCAAAACTTACCCATGCAACTTAAACTCAGAAGTAGGGCACCCCAGGCCGCCCCAGATGAATAACCGATTTCTCCCAACATGGGACACAACAAAAGGCCCGAAATTTGTGGAATGGCATAAAGCAGACCCGGCAAAACAGCCGTGGATATACCACTCGTGCCGAATTTATTCAATAGGTGTGAATAGAATATGCCAACTGAGTAAGTGTAGCCATCAGCCAAAAAATATGCTAAGAATCCACCAAACACAATGAGACACTTTTGGAACGCATTCAGGAACTTTTGCATCGTAGTCCTCTAGAGATGAAAAAGTCAGAAAAAGGATAGTAAACCTGGAAGTGCGTGTTGTAAAACAGCACGATAATTCCGGGTGATCAGACGCAATGGCAGTCCTTTCTGTTTCGACGCAATGTTTATATTCTCATTGAACCAGTAGAGAAAAAACGCAAAACCTGAAGAAAAATGGGTAAATTTAGCAGTAAGCTTCAAAACCGTTTTGGGACATTACAGAATTGGAAAAATCTGAATGGCTTCCATGAAATGCTTTGAGCATTAATGTAGTAAAAAAATGTCCCATACCCACTAGGGCCCACTACATGGAGGGGGACCGGATAGCTCCGCTCCGAAACTTGGAATAACACAACCTCATTAGGTCCCATTAGGCCGGGTGTGATGAACCGGATGACAGCGAGTTGCCGTCCATCAACAACAAAGTGACCGGTAAATCCTGAATTCGAAATTCTAACCCCTTCGATGACGAACGTTTAATCCACTCTATCACCAACATCGCTCAGCGTTAAAAAGCAAGGCAAGCCTCACTGACCGCTGTCTTTTCCCCAGAGTTACACGTTGCTATGAAAAGAGTGAGTATCCAAGGGGAACAGGGAGTGGACCTAGGCAGGTGGGAAAAGATAAGACGCTGCTGCAGCCAACACACGGAACACAGTCTAACTGTACAAACACGGTCTTCCAATCATTCTGATTCGATAGAAAATGACAACACGATCGCCACTGTTCGCGGTTCACTGCCATATCATTTAGTGTCTCCAGCCAGCTGGTCGACGACTCTTTCGGACCCCAACCACGAAGACGTGAGACAACTACTCTACCTAAGTTCGCTATAAATCTTCTCATTCCAAGTTGCCACGTGATCTGGTGTCCTCCACATGGCTTCTTCCAGTGATTGCATGAGCGAAGCCCCGTTGCAGATCACAACACCCAGTTGCTTGAGGCAGCTGAATTTCAAAGGATCCCAAGAGAAAGCTGCCTTGGCCGGGACCAAATTTTGTTCCTTTCTTATGGATGAGCACAGCACTCTGGTATACTTACTCAAGACTTGGTTTTCCCCCAGGACTGAACAGGCACAACCATATTGAACATCAGAGGAAAGATTTGGAGCTTGAAACCGGGCGGAACAATCCCGCAGGATGGTCATGATGGACAAACGAACACCACGGTGTTCGGGTGTTCTCGAAATTAGGTATTGTGCTTCCATACATCCAAGTCCCTATGGCATAGGCAGATATGCCTAGGGCAGCGGAATTGGCAAACGTGATCTTACGACGGCCGTTTCGTTTGCGCAGTGCTGCCAAAAACGTTTAACGACTTGTCGGCCAGGGTAATGGAGGTTTCCACATTTATTCACAATTTACCATTAAGGGATCCAAAAAGACCACAAAAGCCGCCGGCGCTATCTATTCCAGCCCTTAGCGGAGTATGGTATGACCACTCCCACTGACAAGAGTATTGCCCAGGAAGCCGAATTAGAACTTTTGGGACAAACGATCAATCCAGAAGGTCTTCCCACTTTGGAGAAGGCGCGAGGAAACCACTACCTTCCCTTAGCGACATTTTCAACAGTCAGTCAATGTAAAAGGATGTTTAACCACTGTTTCGCTTTGTTTTCCACTTCGCTCGCCCGACACAGCCTCTTAGGGGACTACTCGGGGGCACCGAAGATGACCACGTGGAACTATTAGAGCAAGATACAGCTACGGTCAGTGAAATCAAAGATTCTTTGGCATCCGCTACGCTGGTGGTTGTTCTGGAATCCAGCTTAAGCGTAGCCACTCATGTTTTAGACACAGGCACAGGTAATGTACTTCAGAAGTGGTCCACTTCGCAGTAGCAGCCATCAGAATCTATTTCTAGCCCTCGTCTTCCAGGTGAACTAGCCGTTATTGGTAAAGTGAGAGGCTTTTGGCATGCTTTAAAATAACGGCAGTCCTGTATCTTTACCGACCACAAGCCTCTCATTTACGCGTTTCTTAAACAGCATGAAAAACATTGGCGACGGAAGCTGCGGTAGCTAAATTTTATTGCTCAGTTTTGCAGTGACATTTAACAATTTTCCGGCGACGCTTTTGTCACGGTATGTACTTCATCTCGTGTAGATAACTGGTGCTTTATTTTTCGATCATTTTGCTTGAAAGTCTGTCTGCTCGCAGTCATTGCACGATTTCGGTACTCACTCTTGAAACCTGCGTAAACCGCGTGCGTAATTCTGCACACTGAAAACGGTCATCGTTTTGAGTCTTTGTGTTCGCATAGTTGAAGTATGTTGTGTTTGTATATTGATTAAGTTTAAAATCCAGTTTCATGGAACTTGAGAATCAATTGTGCTTTGGTTTTTGGGACTCGAATTTGTTTATCCATTGCTTAAACGCTATATGCAGCAGCGCCCTATAATGCTCTTGTTTTGGAGCTGAATAACTTCCCACTTGGCTCCTAGTTTAGCCCGACCCGGTATCCGCACCAGGACAAAATTAGTCAATGAGTGATTTGACTGGCCAAGTATGCAGAAAAATGTTTGCCAGTGGGCTCACACGTACGTTTATTGCCAAACGACTGATGTAGAGAGGCACGCAGTCGCTCTAGTTTGCCAGTTTACATGATCAGTAGACCGTATTTTACTCATCTACGCACAAGTCGCTGGCCCACTCAGTCTCGTCTGCCGATTCCCCCGTTGTCCAAAAGTTGTTTCTAGTGCGGACCTAGAAACGGAAACGAACGTGTCTGCGTACACGGAACGATGGGCTCCTTTGTATACTTGGCTTGTCAGGTCGGCAACCGACCTTGAGGCTTAGTTTGATTCAAGATGTTTAGAGATACACCTCGTGTTCTAGATTGTTACCACTCGCATAGCACAGCTTATCATCCTGTGGCTAACGGCTTGGTGGAACATCCTCGGCGGCAGCTGAAGGCTTGTCTAAATAAGTACAGGAATTTCAGACAGTATTTTTGGAATTGCAGTCAGGTTTTAAATTAGACAAAGGAGCACCAGCTTTTGAGTTGGTGTACAGCAGATTCCTTCGCTTCCTCGAAGATTAATATGCTCTACGTAGAGTGAACGCAGTTGACGGAGTCTCGTCAGAATAATAATAAGCCTTGCACATGCGTCGCCCATGGATGCATTTACTACGTGTGCACTCCCGATCATCCTTCGTATATGTAGAGCTGACTACTTGTGACTATGTTTTTGCACCAGCAGATAGTGTTAGAAGGTACTACGGTGCAAAAACGAAGGTCTCTTTAGCGTGATAGGGAAGAGGCCGCCTTCGTAGTACTAAACGGGGTGGCAAGCACGACGCTGTATTTAATGATTGCCTTAGATAAAGGGATTGGAACCTCAGGAAGCAGCAACGGCAGCCCAGGGACATTGCCACTTAACACCCCGCCCACTACCCCGATTTTCGTCGGTATCAATTAGAACGACAACAGCAAGTCCCACAGTGCAATTCGGTCGGGAAGTTTATTGGCTCAAGCGACTGCTCGAGGAGATTTGTGTATATACCGGTTAGCATTCTGATTGCAGAGTGCAAATTGATAGAATGAAAAGCCATGCAGAAGGAAACAAACCTTATGTTTCTCTGGTGTATCCTGAGAGTCTCAACAGTTCCTATTTCAGCCGAGAGGCACCCATTAAAGTATATTTTTCTCCTACAAGTTGTTCGCCACCCGTGTCCGAACATGGAGAGTTTCACCAGATATGTCGTCGGACTTTTTCTTTCATTACCGGTGTTATTATATTCGATTGGACCCAAGGCAGAGTTGGTCAGGATAGTACTAGGCTGCCAAGCAGACCGAAGGGTCACTCCGTCAATTTCCCTCCAAGTGCGTAGCATTTTAATAACCTGAAGATGGCCACGTTGGATTACGCAAAATGCCTTGCGAATACTAATCGAAACTTTGTGTTCAAAAGTCAGTTCCATGTTTAATGCCATGGGGTTGCGAATGTGTTTTGTCCGAGTGCAAAAAGTATCAGTTAGCTTCTGTCGACTAAAAAACAATTATGACTGTGATACTTGATTGTGGCTGAACAACTAGCTATTTCAGCCCGACCTGGGGCCCATGTCACTTTAGGCCTAGCACATGATGACAGGAACTACTTTTCAATAGTTGAGTCGTTTGCGTGAACATCGTTTTCAGAATATCAAGGAAATTCTTGAACCTTTGGTTTGCCTCCAGTTTCTTTTTATTTTGTGTTCTGAAATGACTGGCATCCGCCTCAGGCTGCTAAACCTCAATCAATCTGTAACTGTAGCGACGCAAGAGGACTGATCATATAATCCAGAAAGGATGCACCATTAAGGTCAAATTCAACCAGAGCAGGATTTCTGTCCAGGCTTTCTCAACCTACCCCATGGCTTCTGCGTTATTCCCTGATGATGTTATGACATCTGGCAAAATAAGGACGACAAAAAGATATATTGGGGCAAAAACAGCAGGAGGAGGAATAAACATCACACAATAACGGAGACTGATAAAAAAAGAAAGTGAAAAAAATGAATGAAGAAAAAAGAGGAACCGGGAAAAGGGGCAGGAAAAGAGAACACAAAACAAAAAGGGGGGAAACGGAAGAACAAGCAGTACAGGAGAAAGGTAGCCAGTGAAATAAAGAAATGTTTGAATGTGTGTAAAAGGATAAAAAGAAGACGTTATGAAAACGAAATGGATAAAAACCATAGAAATTAATGAGAGGTGACGCTGTGCTACCCTCTGCTCGACGCCAATGCTGTCACCAGTTAACTCGCGTTAACTCCCTGGCACTTTGGGACTGTAGTGGGGTCACAAATATGGTACTCCAGTCCGCATCAAACCACTCCCTGTTCGGACACAGAGGTAACAAGAATCCCCACTGTCTTCCACGGCTATAGAAGTATGACCTGTGGGGATTGGCTGGACCTAAGGCCTGTGCTGGTGGGTGCTGACAGGGAGGCTCGCCGTGCAATTCAAGCTAGGAAAAACGAGATTAAACGAGAAATCACAACGGCTGGCTGCTGGATAACCGGTTGTCTGGTATATATATCGGAGTAGCTGAGGAAGCTACTAGAGACTAACTTTTGTTTCTCCTTGCTGCAGCACGCAAGGACTCGGCCAGCCTCAACTAAAAGAAACTGAACGGCGGTTTGGCCGAAGCCATCCTCTTGGAAAACGGTCGAACCTAAGTCAGCTAAGCTTAACGCTGGAAAGCGCAGTGGGCTCTAACCCTGCATGCTATGTCTTGTAACGATCTAATCTGCTCCCCTACTTCTCACCCATAAAAATTTTAGTCCCTCTTAACATCCCTAATATCACCCTTTTTATAGTGTAGACTCACAATGATGGTATTTTTCCATAGAGCAGAAATATTATTCCTCCAACTCACTCAACTTTAATATTGTGATGTCACTGCCCTCGAGAACCCAGTGCACTCTAGGGGCGTGAGATCTGGGGTAGAAGAACATGCAGCAGAAGTTGCCAGGACTAAGCAGACAATCCGAGAAACTAAATTTGATGTTGACAGCATGAAATTTCTTCTCATGCAATCACATTCACCGGCTAGGGAGGCCAAACGGGCTTGTAGAATAGCAAAACCCATTTGGGGCATCCACTTGACGCATATGCACAGACTTTTGACGGCCTCAGCCTTCTTTTCTACATCAAAGGCCAGCACCCATAGCCAAAGGCCAAACTCTCGGAAATCGCAGGACTTATGTAACAGATGGACAACCAAGTCCCTGGGAAGGAGAACGCTTTTTTAGATGGAAAGCTAGTGGCAGGAATAAAAGGGTTGGATTAAATGGAAGCCGACGAGATACTCCACCTCCAAGTGCCAAAACCTAAGCTTGAACGACTGCCGTCGCCCAACGAAAACCACAAATTTAGTGGCCTCCCCACCGTCACGGTAATCTACCTCCAATACATTATCTGCTTTACGGCTGCAGAGGAATTGGACATTGTTCCCCAGCTTCAGTCGACAAAACCAGTGGTAGAGAAAATGATTAAACGTCAAAACAGAAAACATAGCTGGTCAACGGTAAGCACTTCACTAAGAGCGAAGCTAGTTCCACAAAAAAACAGCAGCAAATTGTTCTAAAAGAACCAGGTCAAAGATGAACCAAGAAAAGGAAACCCAAAAGGTAGGAAAGCTACCTTGGGCGAAAAATCTCCTCGGAATAGAAAACACGAGGAGAGCGAAGAACGACGGACAACCGCGGAAAGCATCAATTACCCTTCTGAAAGCACCAAGGGGAGATCGTCCTACTAAACTGATATCGTCCATACTGGAATATGTAGCTTCGTCCTATCTACCTAAGCCTCATTTTTGCCCAAGGACACTCTCCTTCAAACAAACTTCACGTTGCTCAGTGCCAAAAGCCCAACAAAACCTACCATTTCATCAACCCCATCAACGAACCACCCGATGGTGGCGATACTACATCAGCAGTGGAGTAAGTGCTGAAGCGCCTTTTCATGAAAAATCCCGAAAATTTGGCATATAGTTTTCGACACCAATTCTCAGCTCATAGCACTCACAGGAACTTGGCTAACCTGCCTTACAGACGTAAATCTCGCATAAAATTCTTTCAGAAAAGATCCTGGTATGGGACGCGACAGGGTTGTAAATAGTTAATCTGATGACTCTCCTCCTTCCTCTGCGTTAACTGAGGTTCCCTCAAGAACGCCTATCGCCAGATTATGGTCAGTCTTCCCCTATCAACGTTCCAAATGGCTTCACTAGGAGTAGTTACCCGCCCTCCAAGCTGGTACTGCCCTCACGGTAGTGACCCCATCACATTTCTGGTCTGTCTGAGGTGCCTCGTCCATTTTATTCATCCAATTACTCACCAGGATTTGACCGGTAAAAAGCTGATAGGTTGGACACCACGTTTGGAAAAACCCATGTATGTTTTGTGCTCCAGGAAGGCTGGACAGAAAACTCGGTGTGCCTGGCCAGATAATAATGAGAACAATCCGCTTCACTCCTCGGCCTTATGTTTACCAAGGAACAACACCAAATTGACCCGATTATGCATCTGCCCGCATTTGGCATGAGTGATTGTCTGTGTTATGTTGCCTAGTTTGGTTGGTCTATGCACACACTGAAGCACAAGACACAAGTACTCGCAGTGCACGATATCCCAGGAGCACAGCCTGTAGTCTAGTAGGACACGAACACACACACAGAGGTTGGAGACACAAAAAGTTTGGGCCCAAGGCTCAAGGCCCGTAGTCGCACAACGAATGGAACAGATCTGCTGCTCCCTTGAATGAGCAGCCACACGGAACAATAAGCGGCGCGAAATATGAACAGCTAGCCCAGCCCGCTAGCGGAAGAGAGAAGACGAACACAGAGTACTGCCGCGCGTTTATTGGTGACCCACTACCAAAAGTCAGAATTCAAGTGAGCTCTATCGTTTATATAGTTTTGTTGGGTGGCCTTGATCGATGTGTGGACTAGCCAATCACAGAACGGGCTTTTATGAATCTTTTCGCGGACATATAAAAATATTCAACCGCGCAATATTTAAAATAACGTTAATTTCGAAATATTAAGAAAAGGATAGATTCTTTTGGAAAATTAGTAGCAGAAATGAAGTCTGCGGCTATAAAATCCTTGGAATGGTCATCGACCGCAACATCCTGTTTTTAGGTTTTGACTGCAATGTCTAATTGCCATCCAATTCCTTTTAGTCGTAAGTAGGTAGGCCCTATACTAGAAAATTTGGAAGCCGTAATTGCCTTTCCGTTCCGGACTGAAAGCCCCTGCACCTGCAACGACAATGCCAAGATTTGGTCTGAAGATTGCGAAACTCCCATCAGAGACGACAAATGCATTGGCATTATACGGAGCAACGCAGGCCCACATCAACCGAGCCCCTAACTTGGCATCGGCCTGTCGTCAAAGGCATCGGCTAGAGAGTAGATTCGAATCTCCCACCACCATCAGCTAACCAGTGAGGTGGCGGTTCACGTTCTAAACCTGATCCGCAGGGCACTCATGATATTCAGCCGATAGCCTTTTGAATGTTTGCGGACTGTTTATTTGGCTGGTTCAAAGATATAGTAGCCACATCAAACGCACTGGAATCGTCACAGAGGAAAACTTTACAAATCGTCCACAAAGTCTTGGTCGAAAACATCCGAGAACACACTTTTATATCAAACAAATCCGTTAACTTAAAGCTCAAAACCTATCCTCTTGCAACGCGACCAATCCCAGAAGATATAATTTTGATACATCAACAATTCACATGGGTCCAAGAAGATAAGTAGTTCACCAAATTTTGGACAGCGGTTAACAGAGCATCAATGTCCTCTGGTTGCGGATGCCATCTCACAACATCAGCTACCTAAACAGAAGAACGGGAACAATAAAAGAATGGCCACAGAATGGAGAGTTTGATGGCTATGCAGAAGAGAAAAGACTGCAGACACAAGAACGACAGCTACTGCTGCACTGGGCCGTATCAATATTGTCTCCAACCACAATTTCTGGGGACTTCATGAACCCCAACCCGCCCGTCTATCTACAACTGCGCCAACCAGACCACTAATTAAATTTTTGCACTTTTTACCCATGTCATTCTTTGGGTAACCCAAATAATCCTTCGGCCATTGGCTGCCTCAAAGAAGGCCGCACAATGGGGCAAACGTTCTGTGGGCATGCGCAACACATTCCCCAAAAAACTCAAACCATTATGGTTTTGTCCTTGTTCTGAGAACTGGACCCTAGGACCTAGTACCATAAACCAAACCTCTGGCTTGCCGGAAAGTTCTCTCACCACATTTCATCAATATTAAGAAAACAACATTGTTCAAACACCCAAAGTCTCCACGTATCTCCTGCCCTTAACGGTTAAGTATCGGAGTCATACCCACCTCAATGCTCTCGTGTAAATTCGACGTTTGATCGATAACTGGGTGTCATGCCTGCGCCACAAATGCCTCAATTTAGCAAACACCAATCGGTCTTTATGTATGCTCAAAGACCCTTAACCTGATAAACGGCAGCCAGATGAGACACGACTTCGCAAATCACTAAATCTCTCCGCCTCACCCAGTTTTCCCACTACAAGAACGAGGTTTGGCTTTGAGCCAAGCCACTCCGACAGCTATATTTGACACTTTGAGGGTTCAACCGTACACTTTGTGCTTATATTACCGTTCAGACTAAAGCTAGCCTTCCACCTGACCAGGAGGAAATTTCAGAAACTTTTCCAGTCCGAGGCCCCGGGCCCTCATGATACCTGGATTCGTTCCTCATAGATTGCTGACTTTATGGAATGTATTCCACGAACTATTAGTAACATCATCGAGTAAATCCCAACCAAGCTCAACAGACTAGACCCTTTAAACTCCAGTCAGACCACCATGGAGCAAGAACACCGACCAAAAAGTACTCTTCTTCACTTAGGGCTTATCTGCCTGTCTAGCTTTCCACTTGTGCTATCTTGGTCTGCCCAATGCCATCATGTGGATGTTGCACCTGACCCAGTCTCTTTCGACCCAGTCTCTCCTAGTTCAACCATCCAGAATCTGAGGAATGCAGTCAGACCCAGAGCAGAAAGACTTATGGTCTTCCAGCTAGTGTAATGCTTCGAGAAAAACTGGCGCGTCATTTCGAGGTAATGGTATCCATGAGGAATAGAATGCTAGTGTATCCTAAATAGGAACGTGTTCATTTCAGGTTGCATTGGACGTCAGTGATCGGCTGACGTACAGCGGTTTGCGAGAAAACGGACACTCACTACTGCAATCAAATCAGCTCATCCCCATGCCGCAGCCTGTGGTCCAAATCTAGAAATAGCTGAGAAGGAGATCGTTAAACTCCCCGCCCTCCCAGATGAGAACCAAGTGCAGCTGTCCAGTTTGTAGCCATTGGTAGCTGAAAGCATTTTGAATGCACTTAAACATTTAACTCTGGGAATACTTGTTCTCAGTTAACGTCTAGTGACTTCTTAAAGATACCGGTGCGATGTGAACTCAACTGTTCTTTGTTAGCTTATTCTAACAGTCCACTGCCTTTTCAGAGTAGTCGTTCATTCTGATATTAAACTCCTCGGCCGTACACCGCAACCCGCTGAGTTGTTCTCGCTGTTATTTTTGGCAATTTGGGGTGTCGTTGCAGTTTTTAGTACAATTAGAATTTTCTTCCTAGTTAAAAATATTCCCCAAATATTTCTGAGCATTGCCCTTTGACCTCATATCTCGCTGACCTTCATGTCAATATTTATTTGAACCCTGGACTGTCAGCCAGCCTGGACCTATTTTAAACACCTCTGTGCTGCTTACCACATATTCTATCCGCATGTCGACTTACTTTTAAGGGCAAATTTGTCAACTGGCCTGTTTAGTTATCTTTTCACCTTTACTCTTCGGCACTTCTTGACACCATCCGGTCGTCTGTTGTGAAGTTACCAAACTTATGTAGCACCTCATAGTACTTCCAGAATTTCCCGATCTACGACAACCCCTGAGATGCCTTCACGAGCCGAACCAAAGCGATGTCAGCGCCACAAAGCAGTACTCAAAAAACGTAAAACTCTGGTTCTCACTAAAACGTGCTCAGTCATATTAGATAATTCTCGTTCCAAGGCTCTTGATGTCTCAAAAACACTGAGGAACCTAGAAATCAAAGTCCAGCACATCGAGGACCTGTCGATAAACTGTCCTTATTAGCCAGTCTGATTGATCTTTCCAATGACACTAATACCAACTATCTCGCTGCCAAAAGGCGCTTCTTTGATCCCGTAACTAAAGAAGCACATAAATGTTTTGCGAATGCATAGAACGTTGTTGTCTTTAATATACCCCACCGTCTTTTACTGCCACTGGTCCAATCTTCCATACTCAGTGCTTGTAGTATGACCCACCACTCTCGTCTGTACCCTAGGCTGCGGAAGAAATCCCCCCAAAAGAATCAACCAATTTTATTCCAATTTCTTATTGAATTATCTGCTAAGCAGTTCATCAAAAGCAAGGCAAACGATGCCACCTGCAAAGCTCAAAAAACGTCAAGATCTTTATAGGAAGATCTCCCCTCCGGAGAGAGATATTACGGTCACAGAAGTCTGCCGCAACTTCTCAAGTCCGCAAGACTTCGGTTGTATCCGGCGCCGCCCCAATGACCAGTAGGCTGCCAGTGCGAGCTCCTCCTGGTGAGCCAAATCCAGAGCTTACTGCCATGGTTTCAAATAACCTACCTTCTCCCTGCGATAGACTTCATCATCTCACATCTGCTATTCCGTGCCCTGGACCACTACCAGGACCAGCGTACAGACGGTGATTACTCAGACCCCTCAATTTGCACAATAGTCTTCTCTCGTACTTACGCCGCTCAACTTACTGTCCAAGCGCTTCACTCCACAAATCTGTTACTAGTCCGTCTGAGAATAAATCCACTGATAGTACTGACACCCCACCTTCACAAGTACTCGCCGTGAAAGCGGCAAACCCATGGCTTCATCTTCGTCGGTCGTTACAAATACCTGCTAGATCCTAATGAAACACTCTTCTTCGCTTTTCCAAACTTGCTCACATGAATCTGCAAACTGTTATACCCCAATTTAGGAGTGCTGAGGGTATGACTACGCCGGTAATTTCCGCCCCATCGATATTTTTCAGGCTAATACCAACCGCTTGGCATATACCCTACCATAGATACTCCTTCAAGCACTGTCTTGCCCTTCTGTCTGCCAGAAGAACGGCACCCAGCCTAAATCAGTTCAATCCCACAGGATGCGCTTACCACTCGCCTATCCAATTTACCACACAACCCGCACATCAACAGCCACCCTGTCAAACCAGTAGGCCAACCCACCTGCACACCTAGGATGCCGGGCTCCATCGGCACATTAAACACGAGTCAGCCAGCCCGGCATGGACTGTGCCAAGTTGGAGGGCTGACAAATGCATGGTGGCCAATTAACCGCAGCTTTCAATCACGAAGTGACTGACCCACTGTAACCAGGCCTCCCTCGGTAACACGGCTGCCAACTTTCAATACGATACCACTGCCCCTCCAAGTGACAGCCTGCTGCTTATCCCCCCTACCTTGACCTACTTACTAGTCAACCTTATTTCGATGCACTCCTGCCACTCCAGCGCACTTCTCTTACTCCTGAACACCCAAATATTTATCCCATCTACCATTTTCCCCATAGCTTTGCACGATTTAGCTCTGGCTCCCACCATGTCAGGCGGCAAATTCTAGATAACCGCATTCCCCCCTTCGATCCACAACCTCTCATGAGAACTCATTCTCAACCCACTGTTTTTTAGCGCTCACCCCTTTTGCCCCAACAACAAAACAGTGCTCTCCTGACTCCTGCGAATTCCAAAATAATGCCCACTCCCCAAAACTTGCACATACCTGCTAATTGGCCTTTTCTCCAGCATTTTCCAAAGACCCTCCCCCATTCCCTAGACTGCCAGTTCCACCGTAACAAGGCCACGATTCGGCCGTCTAACGCTGTTCCACTCCTACTGATACCGTATACCCCATACCGGCATCTACTGACAACCCGCTCATTAACTCCCAAGCTTCTATCACCTTGGTCTTCACTCCGAAAATCCCTTAACAAAGACTCCCTCGCTGGCTAGTATACTTAACTCTACTGAACTTCCTCCCTCATCACAGCCTTGCACTATTACTTGACCCCCACAAAACCCACCTCCTGCGTATCACATAGAATTTAATGTTCCCATGAATTTTCTATACTCCTCCAGAACTCCCGCTCACTAAGTCATTATATAAGGGAACCCAGACTGTTATCAGCCAAAACCTTTTACGATATTATCCTGCTAACGGAGACTAGGTTAACGGACCGCGGCTGCACTTCCTCTTTTCATTCGTGGGTCACAGTCCCTACCAAACGCAGTGCTACTTCTGGGTACCCAGCTATTCAAGTCCCGCATATTATTCATAAGGACATTTATGTAAACAAGCCACAGGAAATTGCAGAATCTTTTGGTGAGTTCTTTGTCTCCTCTCTGGTAAACGACAACATTCCCTCTGCCTCTTGCCAACCTAGCTTGACTACGGAGTAGTACTCAACAGTTGTAATTCTTCCGAAGGATGTAGGCCAGATGTTGGCAAAAACCGAAATTGGCCGCCACTATGGACCTGATTCCTTGCCTCAGGCTGCCTTTGCATTAGATGGGAGTGATATCCCAGTGATTTTAGCAAACACCTTCAACTTATCCACTCAGTGCCGCACCTTCCCGTCGCAGTGGAAAACCTCTGTGCTTGTAACCGTTCACAAAGGGGATACACACTGTGACCCCGCAAACTACCGTCCAATGAACCACACCTATATAGTTTTCAGGGTTATGGAATGTCTGGCTAAGAACATTCTTATAGCCTTCCTTCTGGAACGGGAACTTATTAATCGCGGGCAGCATGGCTTCCTTCGTGAGAAATCCTGCCCTGCTTGCATGACTGACTGCCCGAACGCTATCACTAAGGCTCTGAGCACTGAAATCTTTTTATACATGAAGGAAGCTTTAGATAGCGCCTCACACTAGGTTCTATCGTAACTAATGAAATATGGATGCTCTCTTGTATCGTGAACATCAAGTTTCCTTATTAAGCAAACCACCTCTGTTGAAGCACATAGGTCTCCGCTCCAGCCTTTTCCCGCGAGCGCCAGCATTCCTCAACGTCCCGTGATTTCGCCAGCCCTTTGTTACTCTTCGATGATCGTCCCCAGTCCATAAACTCCGGTCATTCGTTTGCCGATGACGCTATTCTTCATCGTTCTCTTCTTTACCACACTATTCGCCATGAAAACAAGGGCATCAACGGTCACCGATGTCCCCAGTTTACCTTTAAATTCCGACTTGGGAATCATCTGTTCTGGGGCTCTAACAACCATGTCTCATCTAACGTCTCCACAAACCCGCTTATATTTTCCACATGCCTTCATTCTCTCTCCCCAAATCTGTCATTTGATTCATCTATTATGGATTTCATTGACTTTGTTTGTTCTGATAGCTCTGGCGCTGCACCCAGAGCTGAATTTTTGTTCCGCTCAATTGCTTTCTTTAACCCAGATAATCTTTGTACAAAGCGTAGAGTTTCACGCATCTGGTGGGACTTCATGTACTTTGCTTTCCCTTCTTCGCCAGGTTCGACGGGGACCCATACGGTTGACCGAAGACCCTTCAGTAACGTCTACTTAGTGGACATCTTTGCCAGCTGCCGCACCTTTTTTTCTACTCTTGGTACCATAGAGTTTCTTTTTCAGAAGTAGCTTCAGTGGTCCAACATCTTACAAACTTTTGTGTCCCCACTACAAGGGCAGCTAGCGCCGCGTAGCAGCTTCCAGTTGTTCCTTCAAAGTTTTTCTTCTCTGGAATTCTAAATCGTGCAACAGTTTTCCCTTTTTCTGTATACCCACAAACGTACAATCGTTTACTATTCAAAGGCAGGATAAACACCGGTTCTTACGTAAATGTTTTCTAACATTTTTGTTGTAGCATTGCCCTTGGCCACGGCGGCCACACGCTGCAAATTATTTTGCTTCCGTACAATAAAATGCAGAGGCAGAGTTAAGAGGAATCCAAATCGTGCACCGTGGGTGGACCGCAACAAGAGTGCACAAGCCAAGTTTCAGCGAGGGTGCATTCAGATAATTCAGGCTTTGGAAATTTTACGGAAAAAATTAGTGTGGTTTGACAGATATTGAGCATTGGTACGTTGAACAGATAATGCGTATTTAGGAGAAAACAGGCGAACTAGTAGTAGGCGCAAATAACGAACAAACAGAAGCGCGGAAAAAAAGGGATATGGATAAAGCAGGTAAATGAGGGAAAGCGAAGAAGCGTATATACAAATTGAAGTTAGGAAGTAAAAACGAAGAAAAGAAAAGTTGAGAGACCCAAAATAAAAAGTGTAAAAGCATAAGAAGGTTTGGAAAACAGAGCATCGGCTACGCATACCTGACGAGCGACAATAATCGCCAAACCGGTCGTGTGCTCCCGGGCACATTCTCATTACGCATCCAGATACTACTTCCTGCTTCTATATATGTGTATACATACCTATATTCTGGCCGTAAGACGGGAGCAAGGATTGCAAGCGAGTCGGGTTGACACAAACAATTATCAACCAATCACAGTTCTCATTCTTCTGTCCACTCTTCGACCAACAGCTTCCATGCACACTCCTCATGCTACAGATTCCATTCTCATCAGACAGACATATCAATTCGGAGTGTACAAGTATGTGGATGTTTGGACAACAGCACATCGGCTGGGCATACGTGAATTTGACTGAATATATTTATTGTGGATTGATGAGGATTGATTTGGATTGATGAGGATTTATTATGTTTGATGGTGTTTGATGATAATTGATGACGATTGATAATGATTGATGATGTTTTTTGAGTTATGATTGTGATTGGATATGATTGATGCGGGTTGATTCTGATTGATGATGACTGATGAGTTTTGATGAGCATTGATTTCGATTAATGGTGATTTTTAATAATCTTTATTGATTTATGATGTTTGATGTTCACTGATGATTATTGAAAACAATGAATGAAAATTGTCGAATTTTGTTATGTTTTGATTATGACTAATGCGTATTGAAAATGTTTGACGAGGATTTATCATGGTTGATGATTATTGACGAAGATCGATGATGACTGATGATGGTTGATGAGGATTGCTGGAATTTGATGCGGATTGATGATGGTTGATGAGCTTTGATCAAGAATGACGAGGTTGAATGAGGATTGATGATGAATGATAATGATTTATGATGACTGATAATGATTGATGACGATTGTTGAGGATTGATGAGGATTGATGATGATTGATGGGGATCGATATGTATTGATGTGGATTGATGAGGATTGTTGAGGAAAGATGAGGATTGGTGCCTTCTGATGGGATTGAATAGAATTGATGAAGATTAAATAGTATTGATGATGATTGATAAGGATTGATGAGGATGTATGATGAATAATGAGGAAGGATGATGATAGATTATGATTGACGATGATTGATGATGACTGATAATGATTGATGATGACTGAAGATGATTTATATTGATTATTAATCGTTGATGAGGATTGATTTTGATTGAAAATCTTTGATGAAGATTGATGAGGATTGATGGTGATTGATGAGGATTAATGATGGTTAATGATGTTTGATGAGATTTGATGAGGATTGATGAGGATTGATGAGGATTGATGATGATTGATAAGGCTTGAATTTGATTGATGATATTTGATGAAAAATAATGTTGATTGATGAGGATTGATAATGATTGATGTATATTGATGAGTATTGATGAAGATTAATGATGATTGATGATGACTGATGATGTCTGATGATAATTGATGATGATTGATTGTGTTTAATCTTTAATAATGAGAATTGATGAAGATTGACGAGTTTAATGAATATTGAGAATGATTAATGTGGATTGATGAGGATTGTTGAGGATGGATCAGCATTGGTGAGGATTGATGATGATGAATGCTGATTGATGAGGATTGATTAGGATTGATGACGATTGAATATGATTGGTGTTGATCGATGATGGTTTACGATGAATGATGTTGACTGAAGAAGATTGATGTCTGATGAACATTTGTGTTGACTGATGATTGTTGATGAGGATTGATTTTGAATGAAAAAGAGAGATGGAGTTTGATGAGGGTTGATGAGTATTGACGAGGAGTGATCAGGATCGATGGGGATTGATGATGAAGGATCAGGATTGATTTTGTTTGACAGGGATTGATGAGGGTTGACGAGGATTTATGATGATTCATGATGATTGATGATGATTGATGAGGATTAATTAGAATCGATGAGGATTGACGAGGTTGATGAGTACTGATTATGACTGATATTGATTGATGAAGATTGTTGAGGATTGATGAAGATTGGTGAGGACTGATGATGATTAATGAGGATTGAAGATGGTCGATGATGATTGACAATGAATGGTGATGACTGATGATGACTGTTGACGATTGATGTTGATTGATGATTATTGATGATGCTTGATTTTGATTGAAAAGGATTGGTGAGGATTGATGATGATTGAGGATGATTGATGGTGATTCATGAGAATTGATGATGGTTGATGACGATTGATCAGTTTTGATGAAGATTGATGAGGTTTGATGCGGTTTGATGAGGATTGAAGTGAATTGATTATTGTTTATTTTGACTGATGAGGAGTAATGATGACTGATGAAGGTTGTTGTTGACTGATAATGATTGAATAGAATCGATGATGATTTATGAGGATTGATAAGGATTGATGATGGTTGATGATGGTTGATGAACATTGAGAATGATTGATGATGAATAATGAGGATTGATGAGGACTGATGTTGGTTGATGTTGATTGATGAGGGTTGAAAATGATTCATGATGGTTGAAGTGGATTGATGACGCATGATGAGGATTAAGGAGAATTGATGGGGATTGACCAATTTGATGAGTAATAATTAGGACTGATGTGGATTGATGAGGATTGTTCTCGGGTGGATGAGAATTTGTGATTATTGATGATGTTTGATGCTGATTGATGGGGACTGATTAGGTTTGATGAAGATTGAATAGTATTGATGATGATTGATGAGCATTGATGAGGATTTATGATGATTATTGAGGATTGATAATGATCGATAATGATTATTGATGATTGGCGATGACTGATGTTGATTGATTATGAATGATGAGGATTGGTATTGATTAGTGATGGTTGATGAGGATTAATTTTGATTAAAGAATATGTATGTCGATTGATGATAGTCGATGAAGATTGATGATGTTTTATGTGCACTGATTTTGATTGAAAATTATTGATGATGTTTGATGATGATTAATGTGGATTGTTGAGGATTGATGATGGCTGATGGTGATTGATGATGTTTGAAGATGATTGACGAGGATTGATATCGATTGGTGATCATTGATAACGATTGATGATAACTGATGATGTTTGATGATGAATAATGAGAATTGATGAGGATTGACGAGGTTGATGTGTATTGATGATGGTTGATGATGATCGATTATGATCGATAACAATTGATGATGATTGTTGAAGATTGATGGTGTTTGTTGAGGTTTAAGGAGTCTTCATGAGGATTGACGAGGTTGAGGATTATTGATGATGATTGATGTGGATTGATGAGGATTTATGATGATTAATCGGGATTGATGTTTATCGATGATGAGTGATGAATTCTGATTTTAATTGAAAAGGGATGATGAGGATCAACCTTGATTGATGACGATTGATGATGGTTGATGATGATTGATGAAGATTGATGATGACTTATGAGGATCGATGAGGAATGATGATGATTGATGATAACTGATTTTGACCGACGAGGAATATTTATGATTGATGAAGGCTGCTGTGGACTGATAATGATTGAATAGAATTGATGATGATTGATGAGGATTGATGAAGGTTGAGGATGATTGATGATGATTGATCTTGTTCGATGAGGATTGATAAGGATTGATTAGGATTGATTTTCGTTGATGAGGATAGATTAGGAGTGATTACGATTCATGATGAATGATGATGATTGATGAAGGTTTAAAATGAGTGATGAGGAACGATGCGGATTGATGATGATTGATGATAATTGAGGTTGACCCATGAGGAATAATTTAGATTGATGAAGGTTGTTGTGGACTGATCATGATTGCAGAGAATTCATGATGATTGATGAGGATTGATGAGGATTTTTGAGGATGGATGTGGATTTGTGAGGATTGATGATGTTTGATGCTGATTGATGGCGATTGATTAGGATTGATTTGGATTGAATAGGGTTGATGTTGATTGATGAAGATTGATGAGGATTTATGATGCATAATCAGGATTGATGTTGATCGATGAGGATTGATGTTGGTTGATGAGGATTGATGAGAATTGATGATGATTGATGGTGACAGATTAGGATTGATATTGATTGAGTATGATAAATGATGATGGATGTTGTTTGATTAGGATTAATTAGAACTGATGGGGATTGAAGAGGTTGATGAGTACTGATGATGATTGATGTGGATTGATGAAGATCGTTGTGGATGAATGAGAATTGGTGAGGATTGATGATGATCAATGAGGATTGATGATGATCGATGATGATTGACGATGAATGATGATGAATGATGATGATTGACGATGATTGTTGAGGATTGATGTTGACTGATGATGGTTGCGTATGATTGATCATGATCGACAATTATTGACGATGATTGATGATGACTGATGATGATTGATGATGACCGATGTGGATTGATGTTGATTGATGATGGTTGCGGATTTATTTTGGTTGATGAGGATTGATTAGGGTTGATGATGAGTGATGATTGATTATGATTGATAATTAATAATGATGATAGATGATGATTGATGGTGTTTGATGAGGATTAACGAGAATTGATGAGGATTGGCAAGGTTGATGAGTATTAATTAGATTGAAGTGGATAGATGAGGATTTGTGAGGATTGATGATGATTGGTGCTTATTGATGAGGATTGATAAGGATTGATGAGGATTGAATCGGATTGATGATGATTGATGAAGATTGATGAGGATTTATAATGAGGATTGATGTTGGGTGATGATTTTTGATGAGAATTGAATTTGATTGAAAAGGATTGATTAGGATTGATGATGATTGACGATGATTGAAGTTGATTGATTGTGATTGCTGATGAAGATTGATGATGATTGATCAGGTTTGATTAGGAT
Source organism: Fasciolopsis buskii (assembly GCA_008360955.1). NCBI lineage: Eukaryota > Metazoa > Platyhelminthes > Trematoda > Plagiorchiida > Fasciolidae > Fasciolopsis > Fasciolopsis buskii. Next base: position 26,692 of record LUCM01006281.1, read on the forward strand.
TGATGAGGATCGATGAGGATTGATTTTGATTGATGATAATTGATGATGGTTGATAATAATTGATGATGGTAGATGATGACTGACGGTGATTGATGAGGATTGATGATGATTGATGATGATTGATTATGATGGACGATGTTTGTTGATGATTGATGATGACTGATTATGAGTGATGATGAATGATGATGAATAATGAGAATTGATGAGGATTGACGAGGTTGATGACTACTGATGATGAATCATGTGAACCGATGAGGATATTTGTGAATGGATGAGTATTGGTGAGGACTGATGATGTTTGGTGCTGATTGATGGGGATTGAACAGGGTTGATGATGATTGTTGAGGATTGATGAGGATTTATGATGATTATTGAGGATTGATGATGAGCGATAATGATTGACGATGAATGAAAATGACTGATGATGATTGATGATGACTGATGTGGATTGATGTTGATTGATGATCGTTGACGAGGATTGATTTTGATTGAAAAGGATTGATGAGGATTGATGATGATTGATGAAGATTGATGATGATTGATGATGACTGATGATCACTGATGAGGTTTGATGAGGATTGATGAGAATTGATATTGTTTGAAGAGGATTGATGATTATGCATGATGATTCAAGATGATTGAAGATGATTGATGATGACTGATGATGATTGATTAGGATTGCCGATGTACGATGCTGGTTGATGATGACTGATTGATATTGGTGAGGATTGATGAGGATTAATGAGGATTCATGGTGATTCGTGATGACTGATGATGATTGATGAGGAGTAATATTGATTGATTATGATGATTGATAATTTTTGATGCGGATTGATTTTGGCTGATGAGGATTGATGAGTATTGATGATGGTTCTTGATGATTGATTTTGATTGATGGTGTTTGATGCGGATTAATAAGAATGGATGACGATTGACGAGGTTGATGACTACTGATGATCATTGATGTGGATTGATGATAATATTTGAGGATGGATGCGTATTGATCAGGATTGATGATGGTTGTTGCTGATTGATGGGGATTGAATAACGTTGAGGAAGACTGAACAGGAATGATCATGATCAATGAGGATTGATGGTGATCGATGATGATTGACGATGAATGATAATGACTGATGATGATTACTGATGACTGATGTGGATTGATGTTGATTGATAACATTTGATGAGGATTGATTTTGATTAAAAAGGATTGACAAGGATTGATAATGATTGATGATGATTGATTTGAATTGTTGATGACTGGTGATGATTGATGATGATTGATGATGATTGGTGATGGCTAACAAAGACTGATGAGGATCGATGACGATTGATGATGGAAAATGAGGATTGATGAATATTGATGATGATTGATGCTGATTGATGATGGTTGATGAAGCTTGATGAAGATTGGTTAAGATTGATGAGGGCTGATGATGATTGATCAGGACTGACGATGTTTGTTGCTGATTGATGATGACTGATTTAGATTGATGAGGATTGATGAGGACTGATGAGGATTGATGAGGATTGACGATGATTAATGATGACTGATGATGATCGGTGATGACTTACTATGAATGATAATGACTGATGATGATTAATGATGACTGATGTGGATTGATGTTGATTGATGATATTTGATGAGGATTGATTTTGATCAAAAAGGATTGATAAGGATTGATAATGATTGATGATGATTGATTTCAATTGTTGATGACTGGTGATGATTGATGATGATTGATTTCAATTGTTGATGACTGGTGATGATTGATGATGATTGATGATGATTGGTGATGGCTAACAAAGACTGATGAGGATCGATGACGATTGATGATGGAAAATGAGGATTGATGAATATTGATGATGATTTATGCCGATTGATGGTGGATGATGAATTCTGATGACGATTATTGATGATTGATGATGAATAATTTTGTTTATGAGGATTGATGAGGATTGATTTTGGTTGATGTGCATTAATGATGATTCATGTTGATTCATGATAATTGATGTTGATTGAATACGACTGATAATGGATGATGATGATCGATGAGGATTGTTGATGATTGATGAGGATCGATGTTGTTTGATGAGGATTGATGATGATTGATGATGGTTGGTGATGGCTGATAGAGACTGTCGAGAATTGAATAGGATTGCTGATGATTTATGTTGGTTGATGAAGCATGATGTTGATTGGTGATGATTGATGATGACAGATGAGGTTAGATGAGGATTGATGATGATTGATGATGATTGGTGATGACTAATAACGTCTGCTGCGGATTGATGAAGATTGATGTGGACTGATGATGACTGATGAGGTTTGATGAGGATTGATGATGTCTGATGATGGCTGATGAAGTGTGATTGTGAGTTAAGATGATTGATTGTGATTGGCGATGAGTAATGATGGTTGAGTTGGATTGATGATGATTTTTGATGTCTAATGATTATTGATACTGACTGTCGTGGATTGATGATGATTGATGATGATTGACAGTGAATGATGAAGAATGATGATGAATAATGAGGATTGAACAGGATTGATTAGGATTGATAATTATTGATGATGTTTGATGGGGATTGCTGAGGATTGATATTGGTTAAGCATGACTGATGATGATTGATGAGGATTGATTAGGATTCATGACAATTGATGATGGTTGATGAGCATTGATGATGGTTAAATACGTTTGTTGAATAAAGATTATGATTGAGTAGTATTGATGGTGGTTGATGATGATTGATGAGGTTTGATGAGGATTGATTAAAGATGATGTGGATTGATGAGGATAAATGAGGATTGATGATGATTGATAATGCTTGATGATGATTGATGATAATTGATCACGATTGATGATGATTGACGATGACTGATTGGGATTGATTAGGATTGATGTGGTTTGATGATGACTGATGAGGATTGATGATAAATGATTGTGATTCATGATGACTGATGATGATCGATGATGATTGATAAGAAGTATTAAGAGAAGATGCGGATCGATTAGAATTGATCAGGATTGATGATGATTGATGAGGATTTGTAATGAGTAGAAATGGTTGAAGAGGATTGATGATGATTGATGATGATCGATAATGATTGATGAGGATTGATTAGGATTGATCAGGTTTGATGGATATTGATGAGGATTTGTCATGATTCATATGTATTGATGAGCATCTTTGAGGACTGATGGTGATTTCTGATGATTGATGCGGATTAAGGATGATTGATGAGGATTCATGATTATTGAGGATGATTGAAGAGCATTGATAATGATTGAGTACGGTTGTTGAAATATGACGTTGATTGATGAGGATTGATGAGGAGTGATGATGATTGATTATGATCGATGGTGACTGATTTGAATTGATAATTATTGATCACGTTTGATGGGGATTGCTGAGGATTGATGATAATTGAAGATGACTGATATTGATTGATGAGGATTGATTATAATTGAAGATGGTTGATAAGGATTGATGAAGATTAATGAGGACTGGTAACGGTTGATATCGCTTGATGATGCTTGATGAGGATTGAATGTGATTGATGATGACTAATGACGATTGATGAGGATTGATTAGTATTCATGACATTTTTGATGATGTTTGATGAGAACTGATGATGATTAATTACGATTGATAAATAATGATAATGACTTTGGAGTATTTATGGTGGTTGATGTTAATTGATGATCTTCGATGAGGATTGGTTGGGGTTGATGTGGATTGATGATGACTGATGAGGATTGATGATGATTGAGGATGATTGATGATAATTACCGATGATTGATGAGGACTGATAAGGATTGATTAGGATTGATGTGGATTGATGTCGGCTGATGAGGATTGATGATGATTGACTGTGATTGATAGGGAATAATAAGGGATGATGCGGCTTGATTAGAATTGATGAGGATTGATGAGGATTGATGAGCGTCGATGATGATTGATGATGATTGATAATGATTGATAATGATTGTTGAGGGTTGATGAGAAATGATGAGGATTGATGAGGAATAATGAAGATTTTTCATGATTCATATGGATTGATGAGCATCGTTGAGGATTGATGGTGATTGCTGATGATTTATGAGGATTAGGGAGGATCGATGAGAATTCATGATAATTTAGGAGGATTGATGAACAATGATTGTTATTGATTACGACGGATGAAGAATGAAGATGATTGCTGAGGATTGAGGAGGATTGATGACGATCCATGAGGATTTCATTTGTATGTTCTTGGGTGATGAAGATTGAAAATGACTGATAATGATCGATGACGATTGATGATGACCAATGAGCATTGATGGGGATTGAAGAAGATTGATTAGGATTGATGAATTTTGATGAGGATTGATGAGCAATGATGAGGATTGGTAATGATTCATGATGACTGATGATGATTGATGATGCTTGATAATGAGTGATGATGACTGATGAGGATTGATGAGCATTGATGACGATTGATGAGGATTGATAAGTATTGATGAGTATGGATGATTATTGATGAGGATTGATGAGAATTGTTGTTGATTGATGATGAATGATGAGGACTGATAATGATTGATAATGACTGAAGATGATAGATGGTGATTGATGATTATTGATGATGATTGACGGTGATAATTTGGGTTGATGGTGACTGATGAGGATTGATGAGGACTGATGAGGATTGATAAGGATTATTATTGACTGATGGTGATTGATGATGACTGATAATGATTGATTAAGATTGATGATGACTGATGATGATTGATGAGAATGGATCAGGGTTCATGATTATTGATGATGATTGATTACGATTGATTAGGAATGATGAAGTTTGATGAGGTTTGATGAGGATTGATGAGGATTGATCATGATTGATGACGATTGAATAGGGTTGATGTAGATTGTTCATGATCGATGACGATTGAATATGACTGATGATGGGTGATGATAATTGAAGTAGAATGATGATGGTTGATGGGAAATGATAATGATTGTTGATGATTGATCAGGATTGATGAAGAGTGATGAGGATTGATGAGCAATGATGAGGATTGTTGAGGATTGGTAATGATTTATGATGACTGATGATGATTGATGACGTTTGATCATGACGGATGTTGACTCATGATGACTGACGATGATTGACGAGGATTGATGATGAGGATCAATCAGGGATGATGAGGAGTGATTAGGATTGATGAGCATTGATGAGGATTGATGAGGATTGAAGATGACTGATGGTGTTTGATGATGACTGATTGTGATTGATAAGGACTGATAATGATTGATGATTACTGAAGAAGATTGATGGTGACTGATGTAGATTGATGATGATTGACGGTGATTGATTAGGATTGATGATGACTGACGAGGATTGATGAGCATTGATGTGGATTGATGAGTATTGATTTGGACTGATAAGGATTGGTGACGACTGATAGGGATTGATGAGGACTGATGAGGATTGATTATGATTGATGAAGATTGAATAAGATTGATGCGTATGGTTCATGATCGATGATGATTGAAGATGATTGATGATGAATGATGATGATTGATGAGGATTGATTAAAATTAATGACGATTGATGAGGATTGAGGAGGATTGATGAGGATTGATGATGATGGATGAGAATTGATGAGGATTGATGAGAATTTATATTCATTGAAGATGAATGATGAGGACTGATAATGATTGATAATGACTGAATATGATTGATGGTGATTGATGATTATTGTTGATGATTGACCGTGATTCATTAGGATTGATGATGACTGATGACGATTGATGCGGAATGATGATGGTTGATAATGATTAATAATGACTGATGGTGATTGATGATGACTGATTTTGATTGAAGGTGACTGAAGATGATTGATGATGACTGATGACGATTGATGGAGATTGATGAGGATTGATGAGGACTGATAATGATTGATTAAGTTTGAAGATGACTGATGATGATTGATGAGAATTGATTAGGAATGATGAAGTTTGATGAGGTTTGATGAGTATTGATGAGGATTGATCATGATTGATGACGATTGAATAGGGTTGATGTAGATTGTTCATGAGCGATGACGATTGAATATAACTGATGATGAGTGATGATAATTGATGTAGAATGATCTTGATTGATGGGGATTGATGAGGATTGATGAGGATTGCTGAGGATTGGTAAGGATTCCTGATGACTGATGATGATTGATGATGCATGATTTTGACTGATAATGACTCATAATGACTGAGAATAATTGATTGGTATAGATGAGGACTTATAAGGATTCATGAGGATTTTTAAGGGATGATGATGATTGGTGAGGATTGATGAGGATTGATGAGGATTA
>LUCM01006281.1:44263-70297 GCA_008360955.1 Fasciolopsis buskii
CTCACTTTCATCATCAAACTCAATCTTCATCTACTACATTCTTGAATCCCAACGTCATCGACCATCATCACCATCTTCACCTCGTCATCTACTCCCTCATCAATCATTTCAACTCCTCATCAAATCCCATCAAGCATGCCTCAATCCTATGCAATCTCCTCGGAAATCTCATCAACCATAATCATCATCATCTTTTTCATCAATCATGCAAAGAATCATTATCAATCCATTATCAATCATCAATTATTCATTTTCATTCCTACTAATCATCTCACCATCCCTCATCGCCATCACCATGCAGTACTCATGCAATCCTTCATTTCAAAACCCTCTTCACTAATCATTCATATTCAACAATCCTCAATCAATCATCATTCAATTCTCCCCTCCAACCAACAACTTTAATGCCTCATCATCATCCATCGTATCTCACATCAACTCATCCATGCAATCCTTCTTCACTAGCAACATCATCATCATCATCTCAAATCATCCTCAATCCATCATATCGATATCAAGTTCCCCATCAATCCTCATCACATTATCAGGCAATCGTTTTCAGCATCATAAATCCCTCATACAAATCGTCATCAATAATCCATACATCGCTCAGCAATACTACCCATACGCGAACAACTACGCCTTCGAATTCAATCAATTAATCGGAATGATCGAATCATGTATACATACGTCATCAACCGCCATGAGATTAATCAGAATCATGTATTCTGAGTGCATCCACTACCATGCCATCATCATCATCATGCCCAAGCTCGCTCATCAATCTTACATGCAATCATCATGCAATAATCATCAAGTCATTAATCTAGTCATGTATCAACCTCCATCACATCCAATCAATCTATGAATCATATCAAAACGAACTCCACCAATAGCATCATGCAAACATCAACAGTCTATTATCATCCAGAGTCAATCCTGATCAATACGATCGTCACGGTCTTCATCAACTCAAGTCATAATCATCCATCAGCCATCCATCGAGCCCTGACCAATCTCAATCCATATCCTGTTCAATCCTCATCATATCTTATCAATCCTTCTCATCTCATGAATCCTCATCCAATCTTCCATAAGCATCGTCAAAAGTCATGCATACATTCATTATCCACCATCACATCCATCAGTCACTTATCATTAATCAACCCATCATTAATCATCATCACAACTCCTCAATATATCAGCGCATCTCCAGTCATTACAATCACCATCAATCATATATCAATATCCCATCCAACTCACCATTAACACCACATCACCCGCAACTCCCCGTCAACCATCCTCATCAATCCTTATCAATCCACATCAATCCTCATCACATGAACCTACCATCCCAAATCCATCACTCAACCTCTCCCCATCAAATCCGTGCATACTAATCCTCTTAATCAATAATCCTAATCATCATCATCAATTCCTTGCACAACTCTCCCTTTCTCAATCTCTTAATGCAGTCATCGATCATGAAACCATCCACATGCAACCCTACTTACAAATCTTTCCATCAATCATACAATCGAATCCTCATCAGTCCTGCATCGAAACTCATCAATTGTCCATTTATCTTTAATCAATCGTAATCAATCAATCAACGCAAATGCTGCATCAATGTCAATGAATAATCATGAGTCCTAATCAATCCTCAACAATCCTCACTCAGACATCTTCAATCAGCATCAACCCTCTTTCAATCAATATCAACATGCGTCATTAATCTCTCGATCAATCCTCAATCATCCCTTATTAATCCTCATGAAAGTTAACTTTAATCAATCATCAATCCTGCAATCAAATCCTGCAGCCAAGCAATCTCCAGTCTCTACAATCATCCATCAAATCATTATCGAATTCCGCATCAAATCACGCAATTAGAACATCACCAATCGGCGCACAATCTCATCAATCCTTATCAATTCCACATCCATCCTCCATCACCTCTTCATCATCCTCGCTCATCCTCACTAATCGTCATTAATTTTAATCAAATGCTCATCAATCCTCATCATTCTTCATCAATCATCAAACTCCATCATCAATCATCTTCCATCATCAATCGATCGAGAAACCATCCGGCATAATGACTGATGATGACTGATGATGATTGATGATGATTGATGAGGATTGATGATGATTGAAGATTGATGATGATTGAAGATGATTGATGATGATTGATGAAGACTGACGATGATTGATGAGGATTGACTCTGGATGAAAATGACTGTTGATGTTTGATGATGATTGGTGAGTTTTGATGATGATTCATAATGATTGATGATGAGTGATAATGACTGATAATGACTGATGATGATTGATGATGATTGATGAAGATTGATGAGGATTGATGATGATTGATGATGGCAACTGATGACTGATAATGACTGATAATCATGGATGATGACGTATGATGCATGATGATCATTGATAATGATTGATCAAGGCTGACGTTGTTCGATGAGTATTGCTGAGGATTGAATATTATTGATGACGATTGATGAGGATTTATGATGGCTGAAAACGATTGCTGATAATTGATGAGGATTGATGGGGATTGATATCGATTGATGAGGATTGATGATGATTGAAGATTGATGATGATTGAAAAGGATTGATGATGATTGATGAGGATCGATGATGATTGATGAGGATTAATTGTGGTTGATGAGAATTGATGATGATTGATGAGGATTGTTGAATATTGATGATTATTGAAGAGGTTTGATGAGGATTGATGAGTACTGATGATGGTCGATGAGGATGGGAGATGATTAATAATGAATAATGAATAATGATGATGATTGATAATGATTGATAATGATTCTTGATGATTGATGAAAAAAGATGATGATTGATTATGGTTGATGAGAATTTCCGAGGATTGATGAGGATTGAGGATGCTTGATGAGGATTGATGAGGATTGAAAATGATTGATGAGGATTAATGAGGATTGATAATGGTTGATGATGGTCGATGACGTTTGTGGGTGATCAATGATGGCTAATGAGGATTGATGAAGATTGAGGATGATTGATAAGTGTTGAGGAGGATTTATGATGTTTGATGATGATTGATGATGATTAATTATGTTTGATGAGGACTGATGATCATTGATGATGGTTGAGGTTTGAATAGCATTGATGAGAATTGATGATGGTTGATGAAATTTCATGAGTATTGATGAGGATTGATGGTGATTTATGATGATTGATGAACATTGACTTTGATTGATGATGGTTGATGTAGAAAGATGATGATTGATGGGGACTCATGAGAGCTGATGAAGACTGAGTAGTGGTGATTAAAATTAACGATGATCGATGATGATTGATGATGATTGTTGAAGGCTGATGATGACTGATGAGGATTGATGAAGATTGATTAGGATTGATGATGAACGATGAGGACTCACGAGGATTGATAAAGATTGTTGAGGATAGATATAGGATGGTGAGGGTTGAATAAGAATAATGATGATTGATGATGACTGATGATTATTGAATAGCATTGAGAATGATTGATTGTGATTGATGAAGAACGATGATGGTTGATGTTTATTGATTATAATTTATGAAAATGGATGAGGATTTTTAAGTTTAATGATGATTGATGATGACTGATTATGGTGATGATGGTTGTTGATGACTGATGTTGATTGGTTATGATTGAAGAGGATTGATGATGATTAATGATGACTGATGAGGATTGATGAAGTTTGATGATGAATTATGATCTTTGATGCGAATTGATGAGGATTGATGAGGATTGATCAGGATTGATTGTGATTGATGAAGATTGACACGGACTGGTGATAATTGATGAAGATTGATGATGACCGATGAGGATTAATGAAGACTGATGAGCATTGATAATGATTGATTAGGACTGATAGGCGTTTAGAATGATTGATGGTGATTGATGACGAACGACAATGATCGATTGGGATTGATGAGGATTGATGATGATTGATGATCACTGACAATGATTGATGATGATTGATGATGATTGATGATCGCCGAAGATAATTGAAGAGGATTGATGAGTACTGATGAGGATTGTTGATGTCTGATAAGGAATGATGCGATATAATTGGGATTGATGCTGGTTGATAATGGATGATAATGATCGATGATGATTCTGGATGATTGATGACGGCTGATGAGGATTGCCGAGGATTGATAAGGATTGAGGATGATTGATGATGATCGATGAGAATTAAAAATGATTGATGAAGATTGATGAAGATTGCTGAGGACTGACTGTGAATAATGATGATTTTATGATGACTGATAATGAATGATGAATATTTATGATGACTGATGTAAACTGATGAATGAAAGGGTTTGATGAGGATTGATGATGATTGATGATGATTATTTATGTTTGATGAGGACTCACGGGGATTGATAATGGTTGTTGAGGATAGATATAGATTGGTGTGGATTGAATAAGATTAATGATGATTGATGATGACTTATATTTATTGATGAGCATTGAGAATGATTGAATGTGATTGATGAAGAACGAAGATGATTGATGGAGATTAATCAGAGTTGATGAAGATGGATGAGGATTTTTAAGTTTAATGATGATTGATGATGACTGATATTGGTGATGATTTCTGTTGATGACTGATTATGAATCATGATCATTGGGGAGGATTGATGATGATTGATGATGATTGATGAGGATTGATGCGGATTGATGCGGATTGATGATGATTGATGAGAATCGATGATTATTGATAATGTCTTATGGTGGTTGATGAGGATTGATGAGGATTTATGAGGATTGAAGATGACTGATGAGGATTGATGACGACTGCTGTGCTTGATGATGAATGTTGGTGATTGATGGGGATTGAGAGTAATAATGAAGTTAGATGAGGATCGATGATGATTGATGATGTCTGATAATGATTGATGAGCATTGATGATGATTGATTAGGATTGATAATAATTGATGATGATCAATGATAACGGAAGATGATTGATGCTGATTGATGATGACTGATGCTGATTGATGATGATAAATAAGGATCGATGATGATTGATCAGGATTGATGAGGACTGATGCGGATTGATGAGGATTGATGAGTATCGATGAGGGTTGTTTTTGATTGATGATGATTGACAAGGACTTATGATCATTGATGAGGATTGATGAGGACTGATGAGATCTGATTAGGATTGATAATATTTGATGAGGATTGATGAGGATTGATGCTGATTGAAGATGATTGATGATGTCTGAGGATGTTTGACAAGGATTGATGAGGATTGGCGTTGATTGAGAACGACTGAAAATGATTGATGATGTTTGTTTAGGATTGATGAGGATTGGTAATGATTGATGGTCATTGAATAGGATTGATGAGGATTGATGAATTTTGATGAGGGTTGATGAGGATTAATGACGATTGATGATGATTGATAATCATTGATGCGGATTGATGGGGATTGATGAGGTCTGATGGTGATTGGAGCGGATTAATAAGGATTGATGTCTATTAATGAGGTTCGTTGATGATTCATGAATATTGATGATGATTGGTGTTGATGAATGAGGATTGATATTGATTTATTATCACTGATGATGAATGATGAGGATTGATGCTGTTTGATGAGGATTGATGTTGATTGATTTCCATTGATGCGGAATGATGGGGATTGATTGGGGTTGTTGGTGTTTGATGATGATTGACAAGGACTCAAGATCTTTTATGAGGATTGATGAGGATTCATTACGATTGATGATGGTTGATAATGGTTGGTGATGATCGATGATGGTTGTGGATGATTGATGATGGCTGATGATGATGGATGACGATCTTTGATGATTGATGACGATTGATGAGGATTGATTAGGGTTGATGAGGATAGATGATGATTTATGAGGACTGAAATAGATTGATCATCTCTGATGATGATTGATGATCAATTATGCGGATTGATTAGGATTGATAAGGAATGATTTGGATTGTTGATGATTGATGTTTGTTGACAATGACTGATGATCATTGATGAGGATTGATGATGATTGATGAGGATCGATGATGGTTGATAATGATCGATGATGATCGACGATGATTGATGATGATTGTTGATGGCTGATGATGACTGATATATAGATATAAGTTGGTGAGGATTGAATAAGAATGCTGATGATTGATGATGACTGATGATTATTGAAGAGCATTGAGAATGATTGAATGTGATTGGTGAAGAACGATGATGGTTGATGTGCATTGATTAGAATTTATGAAAATGGATGAGGATTTTTAAGTTTAGTGATGATTGATGATGACTGATGAAGATGATGGTTGTTGATGACTGATGTTGATTGATAATGATTGGAGAGGGTTGATGAGGATTGATGATGATTGACGCGGATTGATGAGGAATGATGTCTGATGCTGAATGATGAATGATGATAGATGATGAGGATTGACGAGGATCGACGTAAATTGATGAAGATAGATGGTGGCTGAAGATGATTGATGAAGATTGTTGATGAATCATGATTATTGATGAGGATTGGTGATGATGAAAGATGAATAATGAGGATTGCATACGATTATTGATGATTGTTGAGGATTGATGAGGATTGAGGAGGAATAATGATGACTGATGAGGATTGTAGAGGATTGATGAGGATTGATGATCATTGGTGCGGAGTGATGAGGATTGATGAGGATTGATTAGGGTTGTTGGTGGTTGATGATGATTGACAAGCACTAATGACCTTTGAGGAGGATTGATGGTGATTGATAAGTATTATTGCGATTTGATGAGGATTGATGAGGATTGATTCGGATTGATGGTGATTAATGATGGCTGACAATGAATGATAATGGCTGATGATGACTGATGAGGATTGATGAGGATTGATGAAGATTGATCAGGATTGATGATGATTGTTATGTATTATTGCGGTTTGATGAGGTTTGAAGTGGATTGATTAGGATTGATGAAGACTGTTGATGAATGAAGAATTTTGATGTGGATTGATAATGATTGATGATGACTGCAGATAATTAATGAGGGTTGATGAGGATTGAGAGTACTGATAATAGTTGATGAAGATTGATTAGGATTGATGGGGATTGATGATGATTGATGATGATTGATAACAAATAATGATGACCGATAAGGACTGATGAGGATTGAAGAGGATTGATGAGCATTGATGAGGATTGAGAGGACTGATGATGGTTGATAACGATTTATGATGATTGATGATGATTGATTAGGCTTGATTGGTATTGATGACGATTGATGAGGATTGATTAGGAGTGAGGATGATTGATGATGTTTGATGATGATTGATGATATCTGATGACTGATTAGTATGGATGAGGATTGACGATGGTTGACGAGGGTGATGAGGATAGAAATTCATGGATGAGGATTGATAAGGAATGATGATTATTGATGACGACTGATGAAGATTGATGAGAAATGATGAACATTGGTGAGAATTGACAATGATTGATGATTTTTCATATTGATTGATGAGCTTTGATAATTATTGATAGTGTTTGATGATGAATAATGGTGATTGATAAAGATTGATGAGTATTGATGAGGATTGTTGAGGATTGATGATGATTGATAATGTTTGTTAAATATTGATGAAGATTGATTAGGATTGATGAGGATTGATGAGTATCAATGATGATTGATGCCGATTGATGGTAGTTGATGAGGATTGATGATCATTGATTAGGATTGATGAGGATTGATATTGATTGATGATAATTGATGAAGACTGACGATGATTGATGATGGGTGTCGAAGATTAATGAAGATTGTTGATGATTGGTGACAATTGATGAGGCCTGATTTTGATTGAAGCTGATTGGTGAGGATTGATGAGGATTGATCAGGATTGATGCTGATTGATAATTATTTTTGCGGTTTGATGAGGATTGATGAGAACTGATTAGGATTGATGAGGACTGATGATGATTGATGAGTACTGATGTGGATTGATAATGATTGATGAGTATTGATGATGATTTGTGATGTCTGGTGATGACTGATGAGGATGGATGAGGATTGATGATAATGGATAAAGGTTGATGAGGATTGAATTTGATCGATGATGATTCTTGGAGAATGATGATGTATGATGGGGATTGATTAGGACTGATAAATTTTTATGAGGATTGATGAGGATTGATTAGGAGTGAGGATGATTGATAATGATTGATGGTGATTGTTGAGGATTGATTTTGATTGAAGCTGACTGATGTGGATTGACGAGGATTGAGTTTGATTGATGAGCCTTGATGCAGATTGATGAGGATTGTTTCGGACTGATGGTGATTGAAGATGACTGAAATTGACGTATTATGTCTGATGATGATTGATGAGGATTGATGCGGAATGATGATGGTTGATATTGGTTGATGATGATTGATGAGGACTGTTGATGAGTTACGTGGTGTGATGAGTATTGGTGAGGATTGATTCGAATTGATGGTGACTAATGATGACTGATAATGAATGATGATGATTGATGATGACTGATGAAGATTGATGCGGATTGATGAGGATTGATCAGGGTTGATGTAGATTGATAAGTATTATTGCGGTTTGATGAGCATTGATGATGATTGATTACGATTGATGAGGACTGTTGATGATTGATGAGTACAGATGCGGATTGATAATGATTGATGATTACTGCAGATCATTGGTAAGGATTGCCGAGGATTGAGACGACTGATGTTGGTTGACAAAGGTTGATGATGATTGATGATGATTGATTAGGAATGATGAGGTCTGATAAGCAATATTGAGGATTGAATATGATTGATGAGGATTTATGAGGATTGATGAAATTTGATTAGTATTGATGAGGATTGTATCTGATTGATGATGACTGCAGATCCCTGAAGAGGATTGATTACGATTGAGTGGACTGATAATGGTTTATAAAGATTGATGATGATTGATGAAGACTGATGATTGTTGATGAAGATTGATGAGGATTGATGAGGACAAATGAGGATTGATAATGATAGACGAAGATTGATATTGATTTGTGATCACTGAGTATGATTGTAACTGATTGATACAGAACGATGATGATTGATGGTGATTCATTAGTATTGATGAACATCAATTAGGATTGATTTTGATTGATGATGATTGATGATGACTGATGAAGATAGATGATGACTGACTGTGATTGATGATGATGGATGATGATTGATGAGGATTGATGTGTTTTGACGATGATTGATGAGGATTGATGAGTACTGATGAGGACTGATGATGGTTGATGAGGATTGATGAGTATTGAAAATCTTTGATGAGTATTGATGAGGATTGATGATGATTGTTCAGGGTCGATGGTGGTTGATTACGACTGATGATAGTTGTTGATGATTGATGTTGATTGATGACGATTGATGCGGTCTGATTTTGATTGAAGCTGATTGAGGAGGATTGACGATGATTAAGTTTGAATGATAAGCATTGATGCAGATTGATGAGGATTGATTCGGCTTGGTGGTGAATAATGATGACTGACAATGAATGATGATGATTGATGATGACTGATGAGAATTGATAATGATTGATGATGACTGCGGATCATTGATGACAGTTGATGAGGATTGAGAGGACTGATGATGGTTGATAAAAAAAGATAATGATTCATGATGATTGGTTGGAATTGATGAGGACTGATGACTATTGATCCTTCTTGATAATGATTGATGATGTTGGTTGAAGTTTAATCAGGATTTATGAGGATTGATGGTGATTGATGATGATTGATGAGGATTGATGATGACTGATATGGATTGATGAGGATTGAAGAGTATTGATGAGGATTTATGAGGATTGATGAAAATTGATTAGTATTGATGAGGATTGATAATGATTGATGATGACTGCATATCCTCGATAATGATTGATGAGGGGTGAGAGGACTGATAATGGCTGATAAAGATTGATGATGATTGTGGAAGACTGATGAGGATTGATGAGGATTGAAAATGATTGATGAAGATTGATATTGATTAGTGCTCACCGAGTGTTATTGTAAGTGATTGATACATACCGATGAGGATTGATGAGGATTCATTGGTATTTATGAACATTATTGAGGATTGATGTTTATAGATGATGATTGATGATGATTGATGGGGATGGATGAGTTTTGATGAAGATAGATAGTGATTGATGAGAAATAATGTTGATTGATAATGACTGATGATGATTGATTTTGATTCAAGATGAGTAAGCATGATGTATGATGATTGAAAACGATTGATGAGCATTGATGATTATTGAGGAGGAGTGATTAGGATTGATGAGGACTGATGAGGATTGAGTTTGTTTGATGAGCATTGTTGCAGAATGTTGAGGATTGATTGGGATTGATGAACGTTGACGAAAATTTATGTGGATTGATAATGATTGAAGAGGACTGACGATAATTGATGAGGAATCATGTTGATTGAAGAGCATTGATGCGGATTGATGACGGTTGATGAGGATTAAGGATGATGACTGATGATGATTGATGACGATGGATGATTGATTAGGATTGATGAGGATTGATGACGACTTAAGATGATAGATGAGGATTGATGAGGATTGATAATGATTGATGAATATTGATATTGATTGATGAGCTTTGAGAATTGCTAAAGTTGATGGTTGATGAATAATGATGATTGATGAAGATTGATGAGAATGGATGTTGATTGATGATGTCTGATGATGACTGATGAGGATGGATGAGAATGGATGATGATGGATGATGATTGATGAGGATTGGTGAGTTTTCATGATGATTGATGAGAATAGATTAGGACTGCTAAGGACTAATGACGATTGATAATGATTGATGAGGATTGATGATGGTTGATGAGGATTGATTAGGATTGATGAGGATTGAAGACGATTGATGAGGATTGATGAGCATTGGATTTGATTGATAATGATTGATAAATATTGATGAGGATTTATTAAGATTGGTGATGATTGATGAGAATCGATGATGATCGATGGCGACTGATGATGGTTGATGGGGATTGATGAAGAGTGATGAAGATTGATGACGATTGATGAGAATTGAAAATGATTGATGAGGGTTGATGAGGAGTGATGATGANGATGAGGATTGATTAGGAGTGAGGATGATTGATAATGATTGATGGTGATTGTTGAGGATTGATTTTGATTGAAGCTGATTGATGAGGACTGATGAGGATTGAGTTTGTTTGATGAGCATTGTTGCAGAATGTTGAGGATTGATTGGGATTGATGAACGTTGACGAAAATTTATGTGGATTGATAATGATTGAAGAGGACTGACGATAATTGATGAGGAATCATGTTGATTGAAGAGCATTGATGCGGATTGATGACGGTTGATGAGGATTAAGGATGATGACTGATGATGATTGATTTTGATTGAAGTTGAGTGAGCATGATGGATGATGGCTGATAAGGATTGATGAGTACTCATGATGATTGATGAGGATTGATTAGGATTGACGAGGATTGACGATGATTTTTGATATCTGATGGTGACTGATGAGGATTGATGAGGATCGATGAGGATAGATGAAGATTGATGAGGATTGATGAGAATTGAAAATGATTGATTAGGATTGATGAGGATTGATGATGATTGACGATGATTTTTGATATCTAATGGTGACTGATGAGGATTGATGTGGATCGATGAGGATAGATGAAGATTGATGAGGATTGATGAGAATTGAAAATGATCGATGAGGATTGATGAGGATTGATGAGGATTGATGATGGTTGAT
This sequence comes from Fasciolopsis buskii, assembly GCA_008360955.1. Taxonomy (NCBI): domain Eukaryota; kingdom Metazoa; phylum Platyhelminthes; class Trematoda; order Plagiorchiida; family Fasciolidae; genus Fasciolopsis; species Fasciolopsis buskii. The sequence goes on from LUCM01006281.1 coordinate 56,083, forward strand.
GATGATTGATTACGATTGATGAGGATTGATGTTGATTGATGTTGATTGATGATGATTGATGATGAGTTAAGAGAATTGGTGAGAATTGAAGAGTAGTGATGAGGATTGATGAGAATTGAAGACGATTGATGAGGATTGATGAGCATTGGTGTTGATTGATAATGATTGATAAATATTGATGAGTTTTTATTAGGATTGTTGATGAATGATGAGAATCGATGATGATTGATGGCGACCGATAATGGCTGATGAGGATTGATGAGGATTGATGAAGATTGATGACGATTGATGTGAATTGAAAATGATTGATGAGGATTGATGAAGATTGATGATGATTGATAAGGATTGATACTGATTGATGATTGTTGATAACGGTTGATGATGATTGATGAAGACTGACGGTGCTTGATGAAGAGTTTCGAAGATTATTGATGATTGATTATGACTGATGACGATTGATGAGGATTGATTTTGATTGAAGCTGATTGGTGAGGATTGATGACGATTGAGTTTGATTGATGAGCATTGATGTAGATTGATGAAGATTGATGAGGATTGATTCGGAATGATGATGCTTGAAGATGACTGAAATTGACTTATGGTGACTGATGATGATTGATGATGATTGATGAGGAATGATGACGGTTGATATTGGTTGATGAGGATTGATTAGGATTGAAGAGAACTGATGATCATTGATGAGTTTTGATGTGGATGGGTAATGATTGATGAAGACTGCAGATCATTGATGAGGATTGATGAGGATTGTGAGGACTGATAATGGTTGATGAAGATTGATTAGGACTGATAGGGATTGATGGTGATTGATGATGATTGGTTAGACTTGATGATTATTGATGAGGATGGATGAGGATTGATTAGGAGTGAGGATGATTGATAATGATTGATGGTGATTGTTGAGGATTGATTTTGATTGAAGCTGATTGATGAGGACTGATGAGGATTGAGTTTGTTTGATGAGCATTGTTGCAGAATGTTGAGGATTGATTGGGATTGATGAACGTTGACGAAAATTTATGTGGATTGATAATGATTGAAGAGGACTGACGATAATTGATGAGGAATCATGTTGATTGAAGAGCATTGATGCGGATTGATGACGGTTGATGAGGATTAAGGATGATGTCTGATGATGACTGATGAGGATGGATGAGAATGGATGATGATGGATGATGATTGATGAGGATTGGTGAGTTTTCATGATGATTGATGAGAATAGATTAGGACTGCTAAGGACTAATGACGATTGATAATGATTGATGAGGATTGATGATGGTTGATGAGGATTGATTAGGATTGATGAGGATTGAAGACGATTGATGAGGATTGATGAGCATTGGATTTGATTGATAATGATTGATAAATATTGATGAGGATTTATTAAGATTGGTGATGATTGATGAGAATCGATGATGATCGATGGCGACTGATGATGGTTGATGGGGATTGATGAAGAGTGATGAAGATTGATGACGATTGATGAGAATTGAAAATGATTGATGAGGAATGATGACGGTTGATATTGGTTTATGAGGATTGATTAGGAGTGAGGATGATTGATAATGATTGATGATGGTTGGTGAAGGCTGATGATGATTGATGAAAAGTTTATAAGATTGATGATGAATGATAATGATTGATGACGATTGATGAGGATTGATTTTGATTGAAGCTGACTGATGTGGATTGACGAGGATTGAGTTTGATTGATGAGCCTTGATGCAGATTGATGAGGATTGTTTCGGACTGATGGTGATTGAAGATGACTGAAATTGACGTATTATGTCTGATGATGATTAATGAGGATTGATGATGAGTTTCGAGGTGTGATGAGGATTGATGAGGATTGATTCGGATTGATGAGGACTGTTGATGATTGATGAGTACTGATTAGAATTGATAATGATTGATGATTATTGCAGTTCATTGATGAGGATTGCTGAGAATTAAGAGGACTGATGATGGTTGATAAATATTGATGATGGTTGCTGATGGTTGATAAGCAAAATTGCGGTTTGATGAGGATTGCTGAAGTTTGATTAGGATTGAGAGGACTGATGATGATTGATGACTTTTGATGTGTATTGATAATGATTGATGATGAATGCACATCATTGATGAGGATTGATGAGGATTGAGAGGACTGTGATGGTTGATGAAAATGAATTAGGATTGATGAGGAGTGATGATGATTGATGATGAATAATGATATCTGAAGATGTCTGATTAGGCTGAATGAGGATTGATGATGTTTGACGAGGGATGATGAGGATAGAAATTCATTGATGATGATTGAGAAGAATAGATTATTATTGATGACGACTGATGACGATTGATTACGATTGATGAGGATTGGTGAGGATTGATGGTTATTAATGATGACTGAAAATGAATGATTATGATTGATGATGACTGATGAGGATTGATGGGGATTGATCAGGATTGATCAGGATTGATGAAGATTGATTATGATTGATGACGATTGATGTGGATTGGTGATGATTGATCAGGGTCGTTGATGGTTGATAACGACTGATGATAGTTGATGAGGACTGATGAGTATTGATGAGTGTTGATGAGCATTGATATTTGTTGATGAGTATTGATAATGATTGACGATGATTGATGAAGACTGACGATGATTGATGATGATTGATGAAGAACGATGATGATTGATGTAGACTGGTGATGATTGGTTACGTTTGATGAGGACTGATGAATATTGATGATGAGTGATGAGTATTGATTATGCTTGATGATGACTGATTAGGATTGATGAGGACTGATAATGATTAGGGATGATTATTGAGGATTGATGATGGCTGATGAGGATTTACGAGTATTGATGTTGACTTGAGCGGATTGATGAGGATTTAGGAGGATTGATGAGGATTGATGAAAATTGATGACGAATAATGAGAATTGAAAATAATTGATGACGATTGATATGGATTGATGATAATTGATGATGATTGATAGATATTGATTATTATTGATAATGATTGATGATGATTGATAAATATTGATTATTATTGATGAGGATTGATAATGATTGATCACGGTCAATGATGTTTGATAACGACTGATTATAGTTGATGAAGATTGATATGCATTGATGAGGATTGATGAGGATTGATATTGATTGATGAGTATTTACAATGATTGATGATGATTGATGAGGATTGATGTTGATTGATGAAGATTGACGATTGCTGGTGAAGATAGATGATGATAGACGATGATTGATGATGATGGATGATGATTGATGAGGATGGATAAGTTTTGATAATGATTGACGAGGATTGATTAGGATTGATGAGGACTGATGAGGATTGATGATGAATAATGAGTATTGGTTAGGATTGATGAGGATTGATGACGATTGATGATGATATTTAATATCTGATGATGATTGATGATGATTGATAAATATTGATTATTATTGATGAGGATTGATAATGATTGATCACGTTCGATAACGGTTGATGAAGACTGATAATAGTTGATTAGGATCGATGAGCATTGATGAGGATTGATGGTGATTAATGATGACTGACAATGAATGATGATGATTGATGATGAATGAGGAGGATTGATCAGGATTGATCAGGATTGATCAGGATTGATGATGATTGATAGGTAATATTGCGGTTTGATGAGGATTGATGAGAACTGATTAGGATCGATGAGAATTGTTGATGATTGATGAATACTGATGGGAATTGATAATGATTGAATATGACTGCAGATCATTGATGAGGATTGATAAGGATTGAGAGGACTGATGTTGGTTGATGTTGATTGATGACGAATTAGGATGACTGGTAAGTATTGATGAGGATTGAAGAGGTTTGATTATGATTGATCACGATTGACATTGATTAGTGATCACTGAGAATGATTGTAAATGAATGATGAAGAACGTTGATGATTGATGGGGATTCAATATTATTGATGAACGTTGATGAGTATCGATGTTGATTGATGAGGATTGATGAGGATTGATGAAGTTTGATAACGAATAATGAGAATTGAAAACGATTGATGAGGATTGATGCAGATTGATTAGAATTGATGAACGTTGATGAAAATTTATGTGGATTGATGATGTTTGATGTTGAATGAATATGATCGATAATGATTGACGATGTCTGATGATGACTGATAAGGAATGATGAGGATTGAGTAAGATGGATGTTGATTGATAAGGAATAATGACGAGTGATGAAGACTGGAAATGGTTGACGGGGATTGATGATGACTGATGATGATTGATGATGATGGATGATTGATTAGGATTGATGAGGATTGATGATGACTCAAGATGATAGATGAGGATTACTGAGGATTGATGGTGGTTGATGATGAATGATGATGATCGATAATGGCTGATGATGAATGATTAGGATTGATGACGACTGATTAGGGTTGATGATGATTGATACGAATCGATGAGGAATGATGGCGACTGATGATTGTTCATGAGGATTGATGAGGATTGATGAAGATTGATGAGCATTGATGATAATTGATGACGATTGATAATGATTAGGGACCTTGAGAATGATTATCAGTGGTTGATAAAGAACGATGATTATTGATGGGGATTGATGAGGATTGATGGAGATTGATGGTGATTGATTAGGAATAATGATGATTGGTAATGACTGATGATGAGAATTGAAAATGATTGATGAGGATTGATGAGGATTGATAAGGATTGATGATGGTTCATAAATTTTGATGACGGTTGATGAGGATTGATGATGATTGATCAGGGTCGATGATGGTTGATGACGACTGATGATGATTAATGATGATGACTGATGATGATTGATGATGACTGATGAGAATTGATAATGAATGATTAGTATTGATGAGCATTAATGATGATTGATGAAGACAGACGATGAATTATGAAGATTTTCGAAGATTATTGATGACTGATGTTGATTGATGACGATTGATGACGATTGATTTTGATTGAAGCTGTATGGTGAGGATTGATGAGGATTGAGTTTGATTGATGAGCATTGATGCAGATTGATGAGGATTGATTCGGATTGATGAACGTTGATGAAAATTTATGTGGATTGATGATGATTGATGAAGACTGACGATGATTGATGATTATCGACGATGATTGATGAAGTTTGATGAAGAGTGATGACGATTGATGAGGATTGATAATGATTGAAGAGAACGACGATAATTGATGAAGTCTAATGTTGATTGAAGAGCATTGATGGGGATAGATGACGGTTGATGAGGTTTTAATAAGGATTGATGATGACTGATGATGATTGATGATGATTGATATTTGATTAGGATTGTTGAGGATTGATGATGTCTTAGGATGACAGATGAGGATTGATGAGGTTTGATGATGGTTGGCGATTATTGATGATGATCGAAAATAGCTGATGATGATTGACGGGGATTGATGACGACTGATGATGACAGATGAGGATTGATGATGATTGATGATGATTCATGATGTCTGATGATGACTGATGAGGATGCATCGGGATTGATGATGATGGGTGAGGTTTGATGATGAATGAAATTGATCGATGATGACTGATGACGACTGACGACGGTTGATGAGGATTGATGATGGTTGATGAGGGTTGATCGGGATTGAAAATGATCGATGACGACTGATGTAGAACGATGATGTTTGATGGGGATTGATTAGGATTGATGAACTGTTATGAGGATTGATGTGGATTGATGATGTTCGATGATGATTGATGGGAAGTGAAGATGACTGAAAAGAATTGATGAGGATTTAAGAGGATTGATGAGGATTGATGAGTATTGAAAACGATTAATGAGGATTAATGAAGATTTATGATGATTGTTGATGATTGATTAATATTGATGAGGATCGACTAGGATTGATGATGTTTGATGAGAATCGATGATGATTGATGGCGACTGATGATGGTTAATGAGGATTGATGAGTATTGATGAGGATTGATGAGCATTGATAATTAATGCTGACGATTTATATTGATTAAGGAAAATTGAGACTGATTGACAGTGGTTGATGAAGAACAATGTAGATTGATGGGGATTGATGAAGATTGATGGAGATTGATGGTGACTGATGATGATTGAGTTTGATTGAAAATATGTGATCATGATGGATGATGATTGATAAGGATTGATGAGTATTCATGATGATTGATGAGGATTGATTAGGATTGATGAGGACTGATGAGGATTGATGATGATTAATGAGTATTGGTTAGGATTGATGTGGATTGATGACGATTGATGATGATATTTGATATCTGATTAGGACTGATGAGGATTGATTAGGATTGATGATGATTTATGTTAGCTAATCGTGACTGATCAGGATTGATGAGGATCGGTGAGGATTGATGAAGATTGATGACGATAGATGAGAATTGATAATAATTTTTGACGATTGATAATGATTAAGGAACATTGAGAATGATTGACAGTGTTTGATGGAAAACGATGATGTTTGAAGTGGTTTGATGAGGATTGATGAAAATTAATGGTGACTGATGCGGATTAATGTTGATTGATAGTGACTGATGATGATTGATTTTGATTGAAAATGATTGAGCATGATGGACGACGATTGATGAGGATTGATGAATATTCATGATCATTGATGCGAATCGATTAGGAATGATAGCGTCTGATGATTTTTGATGAGGATTGATGGGGATTGATTAGCAGTGATAATAATTGATGACGATTGATAATGAATGGTGACCTTGAGAATGATTTTCATTGATAAAGAATGATAATTATTGATGAGGATTGATGAGGATTGATGGAGATTAATGGTGATTGAGGAGGATTTATGTTGATTGATAATGACTGATAATGATTGATGACGATTGATGAGTATTGATTATGATTCAAGAGGGCTGACGATAGTTGATGAGGGTTATTGTTGATTGATAATGACTGATGATGATAGATGATGACTGATGAGGATTGATGATGGTTGATGAGGATTGATAGGAATTGATGTGGATTGATGATGATTGATGAGGAATGATTAGGCTTGATGATGATTGATGTTGAATGAATATGATTTATGATGATTGACGATGTCTGATGGTGACTGATAAGGAATAATGAGGATTGAGTAAGAAGGATGTTTATTGATAAGGAATAATGACGAGTGATGAGGACTGGAAATGGTTGACGGGGATTGATGATGACTGATGCTGATCGATGATGACTGATGATTGATTAGGATTGATGAGGATTGATGATGACTTAAGATGATAAATGAGGATTAATGAGGATTGATGATGGTTGATGATGAATGATGATGATCGATAATGGCTGATGATGATTGATTAGGATTGATGACGACTGATGAGTTTTGATGATGATTGATGTGGTTTGATTAGGATTGTGAATGATTGATGATGATTTTTAATGATTGATGATGTCTGCTGATGACTGATTAGGATGGATGAGGATTGCTGATGAATGGTGATTGTTGATGAGGATTGAAATTCATTGATGCGGATTGATAAGGATTCATGATGATTGATGAAAATTGATAAGTGTTGATGAGGATTGAAAAGGATTGATGATGATTGACGGAGATCGATGATTGTTGATGACGACTGATGAAGATTGGTGAGGATTGATGAGGATTGATGAGGATTGATAATGATTGATGAACATTGATATTGATTGATGAGCTTTGAGAATGATTGACAGTGATTGATGATGAATAATAAAGATTGATAAAAATTGATCAGTATGAATGATGATTGATGATGTCGGATGATGACTGATGTGAATGAATGGCGATTGATGATGATGGATGAGGGTTGATGATAACTGAAGAGGATTGATGAGGTTTTAAGAGGATTGATGAGTATTGAAAATGATTGATGAGGATTAATGAGGATTTATGATGATTGTTAATGATTGATAAATATTGATGAGGATCGACTAGGATTGATGATGTTTGATGAGAATCGATGATGATTGATGGCGACTGATGATGGTTAATGAGGATTGATGAGTATTGATGAGGATTGATGAGCATTGATAATAATTGGTGACGATTTATATTGATTAAGGAAAATTGAGACTGATTGACAGTGGCTGATGAAGAACAAAGATGATTGATGGGGATTGATGAAGATTGATGGAGATTGATGGTGATTGATGAGGATTAATGTTGATTGGTAATGACTGATGATGATTGATTTCGATTGAAGATGAGTGAGCATGATGGATGATGATTGATAAGGATTGATGAGTATTCACAATGATTGATGTGGATTGATTAGGATTGATGAGGACTGACGAGGATTGATGATGATTAATGATTATTGGTTTGGATTGATGAGGTCTGAGGAGGATTGATGAGGATCGATGAGGATTGATGACAATTGCAGGCGATTGATGAGTGTTGATAATGATTGAAAAGGACTAATGATGATTGATGAGTATTGATGTAGCTTAAGGAGCCAAGATGCGGATTGATAACGGTTGATGAGGATTGATAAGGATTGATGAGGATTGATGAAGACTCAAGATGATAGATGAGGATTATTGATGATGATCGATAATGGCCGATGATGATTGATTAGGATTGATGACAACTGATTATTGTTGATGATGATTGAAGCGAATCGATGAGGAATGATGGCGAGTGATGATTGTTCATGAGGATTGATGAGGATTTATAAGCATTGATAATAATTGATGACGATTGATAATGATTAGGGACCTTGAGAATGATTATCAGTGGTTGATAAAGAACGATGATTATTGATGGGGATTGATGGTGATTGATGAGAATTAATGTTGATTTATAATGACTGATGATGATTGATGTTGATTGAAGTTGAGTGAGCATGACGGATGATTTCTGATAAGGATTGATGAGTATTCAGGATGGTTGATGAGGATTGATTAGGATTGATGAGGACTGATGAGGATTGATGATGAATAATGAGTATTGGTTAGGACTGATGAAGATTGATGATGATTGATCATGATTTTTGATATCTGATGGTGATTGATGAGGATTGATGAGGATCGATGAGGATGGCTGAAGATTGATGACGATTGATGAGAATTGAAATTGATTGATGAGGATTGATGAGGATTGATGATGATTGATCACGGTCGATGATGGTTGATGATGATTGATGATGACTGACGAGGATTGATAAGGATTGATGAGAATTGATAATGATTAATGATTTTTGATGATGATCAATGATGATTGATGAAGACAGACGATGAATTATGAAGATTTTCGAAGATTATTGATAACTGATAATGATTGATGACGATTGATGAGGATTGATTTTGATTGAAGCTGATTGATGAGGATTCAATAGGATTGAGTTTGATTGATGAGCATGGATGCAGATTGATGAGGAATGATTAGGATTGATGAACGTTGATGAAAATTTATGTGGTGTGATGATGATTTATGAAGACTTACGATGACTGACGATGATTGACGATGTTTGATGAAGTTTGATGAAGAGTGATGACGATTGATGAGGATTGATTATGATTGAAGAGGACTGACGATAATTGATAAGGATTAATGTTGATTCAAGAGCATCGATGCGGACTGATGACGGTTGATGAGGATTGATAAGGATTGATGAGGATTGATGAGGATTGTTTATGATTTATGAGGATTGATAATGATTGATGTTGAATGAATATGATTGATAATGATTGACGAAATCTGATGATGACTGATGGGGAATGATGACGAGTGATGAGGACTGGAAATGATTGACGGGGATTGATGATGACTGACGATGATTGATGATGATTGATGGTTGATTAGGATTGATGAAGATTGATGATGACTCAAGATGATAGATGAGGACTGTTTAGGATTGATGACGACTGATGAGTTTTGATGATGATTGATGTGGATCGATTAGGATTGAGAATTATTGATGATGATGGTTGATGATTGATGATATCTGATTATGACTGTTTCGGATGTTTGAGGATTGCTTATGATTGATGATTGTTGTTGAGGATTGAAATTCATTGATGAGGATTGATAAGAATTGATGATAATTGATGAAGATTGAATAGTGTTGATGAGGATTGAGGAGGATTGATGAGGATTGATGAGTATTGAAAATGATTGATGAGGATTAATGAGGATTTATGATGATTGTTAATGATTGATAAATATTGATGAGGATCGACTAGGATTGATGATGTTTGATGAGAATCGATGATGATTGATGGCGACTGATAATGGTTAATGAGGATTGATGAGTATTGATGAGGATTGATGAGCTTTGATAATAACTGGTGACGATTTATATTGATTAGGGAAAATTGAGACTGATTGACAGTGGTTGATGAAGAACAATGATGATTGATGGGGATTGATGAAGATTGATGGAGATTGATGGTGATTGATGAGGATTGATGAGGACTTAAGATGATATATGAGGATTGATGGGGATTGATGATGGTTGATGATGAATGATGATAATCGATAATGGCTGGTGATGATTCATTTTGATTGAAGATGAGTGAGCATGATGAATGATGATTGATAAGGATTGATGAATATTCATGATGAATGATGAAGATTGATTACGATTGATGAGGACTGATGAGGATTGATGATGATTGATGAGGATTGGTTAGCATTGATGTTGGTTGATGACGACTGATGATGATATTTGATATCTGATGTTGACTGATGAGGACTGATGAAGATCGATGAGGATTGATGAAGATTGAAGAGGATTGATAAGAGTTGGTAATGACTGAAAAGGACTAATGATGAATGATGAGGAATAATGTTGATTGAGGAGCATTGATGCGGATTGATGATGATTGATGATGATTTATGAGGATTGATGATGGTTGATGTTGAATGAATATGATTGATGATGATTGACGATGAATAATGATGATTGATATTGATTGATGAGTATGAATGATGATTGATGATGTCTGATGATGACTGCTGTGGATGGATGAGGATTGATGATGATGGATGAGGCTTGATGATGATTGAAATTGATCGATGATGACTGATGACGACTGACGATGGTTGATGAGGATTGATGATGATTGATGATGGTTGATGAGGGTTGATCGGGATTGTAAATGATCGATGATGACTGATGAAGTACAATGGAGTTTGATGGGGATTGATTAGGATTGATGAATTGTTATGAGGATTGATGTGAATTGATGATGATTGATGAAGACTGAAGATGGTTGATTAAGATTGCTGAGGATTGATGAGGATTTATAATGATATATCAAGAACGATTTTGATTAGTGAGCACTGAGAATGATTGTTAGTGATTGATGAAGATCGATGATGATTGATGTGGTTTCATGAGGATCGAAGAACATTGATGAGGACTTATGTTGATTGAGGAAGAATGACCATGATTGATGATGATGGATGATGATTGAAATGGACTAATGAGTTTTGGTAATGATTGATGTGAATTGATTAGTATTGATGAGGATTGATGATGACTGATAATGAGTGATGATGTCTGATGATGGCTGATTCTGAGTGATGAGGATTGATAAGAATTGGAAATGATTGATAAATATTGATGACGATTGATGAGGATTGTTGATGATTGATCAGGGTCGATGATGGTTGATGACGACTGATGATACTTGATGAGGATTCATGAGCATTGTTGAGGATTGATTAGGAGTGAGGATGATATTGAGTGATGAGTATTGATGCGGATTGATGATGATTGTTCATGATTGATAAAAACTGATGAGGATTAATGAGGATTTGTGATGTTTGATGAAGGTTGATGAAGATTGGTGAGGATTGATGACCATTGAAGAGGATTGATGATGATTGACGGGGATCGATGATTATTGATGACGACTGATGAAGGTTGGTGAGGATTGATGATCATTGATGAGGATTGATGATGATTGATGAGGGTTGATGAGGATTGATGAGGAATGATTAGGCTTGATGATGTTTGATGTTGAATGAATATGATCGATAATGATTGACGATGTCTGATGATGACTGATGAGGAATAATGAGGATTGAGTAAGATGGATGTTGATTGATAAGGAATTTTCACGAGTGATGAGGATTGGAAATGATTGAAGGGGTTGATGATGACTGATGCTGATTGATGATGACTGATGATTGATTAGGATTGATGAAGATTGATGATGACTTAAGATGATAAATGAGGATTGATGAGGATTGATGATGATCGAAAATAGCTGATGATGATTGATTAGGATTGATGACGACTGATGAGTTTTGATGATCATTGATTTGTATTGAGTAGGATTCAAAAGGATTGATCATGTTTGATGATGTTTGATGATGTCTGATGATGACCGATGGGGACTTATGATGGTCGGTGATGATTGATGAGGATTGATGACGATGTAATTGGATTGATTATGATTAATAGGTGAACGATGTCGACTGATGACGACTGATGAGGATTGATGGGGATTGATGATGGTCATTAATGATGATCGATATTGGCCGATGATGAATGATACGGATTGATCAGTACTGATGAGGTTCGATGATGATCGATTAGGCTTGATGAGTATTGATTATGATTGATGAGGATTGTTGGTGAATGATGAGTATCGATGAGGATTGATGAGGATTGATAATTAAGGATGATGAAAGAAAAGAATTGATGATTATTGATAATGATTGATGAGGAATGATTAGGATTGATGAGCATTGTTAATTATTGATGAAGATCGATATTGATTATGGAGCACTCGAGAATGATTGACAGTGGTTGATGAAAGATGATGAAGATTGATGGGTACTGATGAGGATTGATATTTATTGATGATGACAGATGATGATTGTTGTTGACTGAAAATGAGTGGGCATAATATATGATGACTGATAAGGATTGATGATGATTGATGATGACTGATGTGGATTGATTAGGATAGATGACGACTGGTGACGATTGATGGCGATTGATGAGGAATGATGATGGCTGATGAGGATTGATTAGGATTGGTGAGGATTGATGAGGATTGATGATGTTTGTTGATGATTTTTGATATTGGCTGATGAGGATTGATTAGGATTGATGAGGATTGATGATGTTTGTTGATGATTTTTGGTATTGGCTGATGAATGTTGATTAGGCTTGATGAGTACTGATGATGCCTGATGAGGATTGATGATAATTGATAATGATTGATGAAGTCTGATGATGACTGAGGAGGATTGATGAGGATTGATGATGTTTGTTGATGATTTTTGATATTGGCTGATGAGGATTGATTAGGATTGATGAGGATTGATGATGTTTGTTGATGATTTTTGGTATTGGCTGATGAATGTTGATTAGGCTTGATGAGTACTGATGATGCCTGATGAGGATTGATGATAATTGATAATGATTGATGAAGTCTGATGATGACTGAGGAGGATTGATGAGGATTAGACAGGATTGATTTGGATTGATGGGGATTGAAAATGATTAATGAGGTTTGATGCGTATTAATGATGATTGTTTATGATTGATAAATGTTGATGAGGATTGATTAGGATTGATGACGATTGACGAGCATCGATGATTAATAATGGCGACTGATGATGGTTGATGTTGATTGTTGATGATCGATTTTGGCTGAAAATGATTGACTAGGATTGATGACGACTGATGAGGATCGATGATGATTGATGATAATCGATGCGGAATGATAGCGACCGATGATGGTTGATGAGGATTGATGAGGATTGATGAGGATTGATGAGGATTGATGAGCATTGATAATAATTGATGACGATTGACAATGATTAAGAAAAATTGAGACAGATCGATGAAGGCTGATGACGACAGATGCAGATTGATGAATACTGACTAGGATTGATTAGGATTGATGAGGATTGATGAAGATTGATTAGGATTCCTGAGGAATAAATAGGAAAGATGAGGATTGATGAGGATTGAAGATGACTGATGATGTTTGATAAGGATTGCTGTCGAGCGATGAGGATAGAAAATGATTGAGGAGCTATAATATAGACTGATCATGATTGATAATGACTCCTGATGATTGATGATGATTAATGATGATTGACGAGTCTTAATGATAATCGATGAGAATTGATGAGGATTGATGATGATTGATGAGGATTGATGAGCATTGATAATAATTGATGACGATTGA